>OY986065.1:9068349-9471019 GCA_963920205.1 Stenodema calcarata
ACCTTCCCAAACGAGTTTCGCAGTGGTTATTTTTAGACGTATTTTGTTGGGTATTCCATAGAATCTCGTTGCGGTCTTTTTTGGGTACCAAATTCGTATTTGTCTTTCCAAATTTTATTGTTGTATTACGAAGTGAACGTGTTTTAAATTTTAGATTATTTGTATAAATAAATGAGAGCAATAAATTTGTACTATACGAGTGTTTTTTGTTTCATTTTTTGTCGTTTTGTGTTTTGAATATGGAGTAAAAGGTTTGAAATAACGACAGATGGTGGTTTTCAGACAATCAAAAACCAAAACATTCTGAAAATGTACATTTTGGATTAGTCTTCGATAATGAACCATTGGAATCGCCCAAAGAAAAAAAATTTTAACCCCCCCTCAAAATTTGTTGGTTTACGTTTCAAGATACGTAGATTCAGAAAATCGAATAAAAAAAAATCCGTCCGTCCGCCGTCCGCGCCACTTTGCCCAGTTAGCGTTGAGTTAAAATTACGAAATTTTTTTTATGGGTTTCGACCAACCCCACAATGGTCCTCGAAACTTTTCATAACCCTAGGTCAATGGGAAGGGGTTCAAAACGAATTTTGAAAATTTGAAAATCTCATATCTCGAAAAATTCATATAGAACGGTATGTTTTTTTATTTCATATTTAGATAGAGTTTGTTCCGTAGAATTTTTTAAGACCCATCCGCAGCTTTGTACGACCAGCCGTTCGTTCACAATGACGGCTCAAAGATTGTGCCTCACAACACGATCGTGAATCAAACTGTTGAAATACAGGTCCATTTTCATACTAACAAGCTCTTTGGAACATCATATGGCTTAAGTGATGTCGAGTTTGTTGTTCTGAGGTGCGTTTCGTGCTACGGAAATGAAGGTAATTTCGAATGTTTGTTGGTAGGTACTTCTTTTATAGAAAAATTATTACCGACGTAGTATTAAAAACCCCAGAATTATATCGTATTAATTAATCATAATTAATAATAATTATTATTAATAATAAATACGAATTATTAATACCTAACAATAAATTATTATAATTTTCACTAGGTACTTGATAAAATTGTTAATAATTAGTGATAATTGATAATAATAATTAATCTAACATTTAGGATCTAGACATTTAGACCTAGTGATCTAGACAGAAGGGTGATCTGTACAAAGAAGATAATGAACCGTTGTGTCAAGAATTTTCAGAGTTTTTCAGGTTCTAATGAGTTAAACTCAAAATATGAAAGTGATAGCAGAAATCCGATTTAAAATACTGCTTCTCCATTAAATTTCCTTCAATAAACACTTTGGTTTTGTTTGTAAAAATTTGTATTCTTCGGTTGGATTTGGTAGTGAGAAATCGCTGAGAGAGCAGGTGCCTTGTGGGGGGTGAAACTACAAAGCACGTCCCTACTGCTGGTGGGGCAGCACCCCCAATACAAGGCGGTAATGCGTTTATTTACGAGTATAATCGGCGTTTAAAACGACAGTCCAGCAAAATAGGGAAAGGACCTCAACTCGAAACGCACGAATCCTACAGAAAATGTCACAGGATTCTTTTTTAATGAGCATCACACATCATCTTTCAAGTGTTACACTTTCATTTTTTCAATAATTTATGATACGAGTATTTTGAAGAAATATATGAAGGAAAAGAGTTATCGACTCTTTTAATTGAGTGTGATAATTCAGGTGTCTTTGTCAATACAAAATTTAATTTAAATCAAATATCGAAATGGGAATTCCCCCATTTATGCACGTCTCGGACTTGAGGTCTGATTTGTTATCAGAAAATAATGCGTTCCAGAGGAGGAGGAGTTGCTCTCTATAATATAGAGAGCATATTATAAATATATATAGGTACTATAAATTCTAGGTTGAATTACAAACTCATGGGACGGGCTTATTGAATAGCCTTATTGAAGCATTATTGAATAGCTCTTGGCTAAGATTTCAGTGCTTGGCCAGCGGGTTTTGGTGGGTTTATTCTATCGCACTCATTCTATTTACACTAAAATGCTGGATTTAGAGCCTACTCTTGCGGATATTGTAGGCCTCTATGACAAAATAATTGTTGTTGGCAATTTCAACTGTAACATTGCTAGGGAACCACCTCAATCTAGAAACTTGAAAGAATTGTGCGAAACTTTATCTCTTTCCATAATTAATGAAGGCTCTACTCACTTTTCAGGTTCATCAGAATCCTATATCGATTTAGTGACCACTAACAACAGTTTCAACAGTTTTCTGTCCCTGGAGTGTCTAATCATGAGATGCTTATGTGTAATTTTAATACGTAAATGTCGTATTCGGCCTACCAAATTCTCCTCAAGAAATGTTAAGAAAATTCCCTTTAATATGCTTCTTGACAAATCCCGGCATCTTCCATGGGATGTGATTTATGACATGAGTAGTCTCATTTTCCTCTTGATTAATGAGTTTGCTCCAATGCGAACCTTCACTTTCAAACACCCTAAAAATCCTTGGTTTTTTGAAGATATTGGGATGGCTATCATGGAAAAGGTTTGGAGGCGTTCTCGTAATGATGGCGACTTCCAGTTATTTAAGGCGATGCGCAACAAGGTTTAAAAAAAAGGATTCGAAATGCTAAATTTAAGCATTTTAAGAATTCTCTGGACCTATCCCTACCAATGAAGGCTCTATGGAAAAATATACATTCCTTCGGTTTCACAGCTGATCAAAAGCCTATTTCTTTCCTTCCTGTTGAGCCTAATGCAATTAATGCCCATTTTGCAACAAAATAATCCCTTCCCTTTCACCTTTTCTATGCCCACTAATATCTGTCCAGCCTCATTTTCATGTCGCAATGTTTCGTCTGACGAAGTTTTGCTTGCCTTTCTTATTATAAATTGAGAAATTCACTTTTCGACTTTTTTCTCAAAATTATATTTTAAGTTCTCACCACGAACAAAACACATGAACTGAACTTCAAGACCAAAAAAGAACATGTGTGTTGCATGCGTCAACATCATGCAATGCACATGGAGTAGAATCCTTCATTTCAATACTCCCCCTCAAGCTGAGGGGTTGTTTCCAGGGACAACTCCCAAGCTTGCTCTTAAGGAACAGTGTCGAGGCCCAGGTAGAGTTTTGGTCAGGATATCGGCCGTCATTTTCTCCGTAGGAAGATATTTGAGTTGGACCTTCTTCTCTTCCACTGCGCCTCTGACAAAATGGTGACGAAGGTCAATGTGCTTGGTCCTGGGGTGATAAACTGGGTTTGACGAGAATTCAACGAGTCCAAAAGGGACGGGGTCGGGGCGATACGTCCTTTCAAACACAAACCAACTGCACGATAAGAGACTTTATTAAACAACGACACGGTTAGACCAATTAATGAGCCAAAACGTACACGACTTGACGAACTAACAATGGTCTTAATATAAATTTAAACTGGGATTAAACGATATACATTTGTATGAACGACGGTACTTGATAAGGCTTACTAGCTCTCTAATATGCACACAGATAGAACAGGGCTGCCAATATACTAATACTGAAATTCCTGACAACTCTCCCACCTGAGGAGTAGTACTACGACTCACAATTCAGATTTAGCAAATCGTCTCAGATCAAGCAATGAAACTAATGATTAAAGTATCACAAATAACAACTTTAACCTCTCTAAAATCTTAAGGTCAAAATTGACTCAGAACTCGAAGTAAATCATTCCAAAACATCACAATAGTATAACAAACAATTTCAAAACAAAATGTGACACGACTATAAAATAAACCTTAATCATTATACTTAACAGGCAGATTCACTTTGCGACCACACCGCGTTTCACAGGTTTTCACCACACATTTCACTTGGCGAGCAGGTCTCCTCTTCTTGACATCATGGGGCTCATCTGGTACAAATGCGGTCCCTGTTTCCTCTCCAGATAGAATAGGTGTATCCTCGTCATCTTGATCTGGCTGTTTAGACTCCTCCGTGGGATCGGAGCTTTCCTTACGTAGTGAATCAGAATAGGGAGCAGCTGAATCTATTTCCAAAGGAAAGACGTGCTGAATAGCTCGGGTCAATTGTCCTGTAGCAGTACGCAACTTTACAGCACGACACTTTCCGTCTTTGCTCCAATTTAGCTCCTCTACAACTGCAAGAGGCCAATCGTTCCTCTTCCTCTGGTCGGTGCTGACTATTACCACTTCTCCCACCTTAGGGCATCTCTTTTCCTTGAATCCTCCTGGTGTGACATTCAACTGTCCCAGATACTCAATCCGAAAACGGCGTCGCAATTCTTCTTTCTGACCGATGACGTTGGCAAACAGTGCAACTAACCAATATCTTCTTAATGGACTGGCGACCACGTAATATCCAGAACCGTTCTCTCAATAAATTTAACAAGTTCTGTCCAACAACATGTCCATTTCTTTTGTGCACTTCCAATACTAGTTTGTTCACCATTTCATGGCCTCCTGGTAGAATGACAGGCGATCTAAAATCATCACTGTCTTTCCGGGCCCATATTTTTGTTCGTAGACGGATCAAACCATGAGGATCCAATCTTGGTTTCAACTTGTTTAAAGTATGATCCTTCATCCCGTCAAACGATTCTTCTTGTATAGCTAGGTTCACATGTGTCCGGCAGTGCGGCAATGCGGAAGTCCGACAGTGCGATCGGCCCGCTGATTGGTTGGTATGATTCGGAGTGGGGGGTCAGAGAGTCGATCGGATTGTCGCATTGCCGCACTGCCGCACACATTCAAAAAATTAGATATTCGGATAATATGGCGGATGTCCCGACGTGCCCAGTTGACTACTGCGCAGTGTTGTGTGTGTGCTTCATTGTGTTCATTTGTTGTGGTCATTTGTTCACCTTCCGTTCACTTTCGTTCTTTCCTTTTGAATATGAACGCATCATATCAAGTGGACGATGAAGTTCTAATTGAAGTAGTGAGAGGAAGGCCACAGTTGTGGAAATTATCCGAAAAGGGTTATCGAAATTCCCAACTGACAGCAAAGAATTGGGAGGAGGTTGCCGTTCTCCTGTCAACGGATGGTAAGTTTTCTCATTTTCTCTTTTTGTTTGTCGAGTGATAAATAAAACCCAAAAGTCGTAATGCAATTGCATTTTAATGAAGAATCATGTGAGTGTTGCTAATTTTGATATATTGATTGTTTCCCAGGAAAGAATGACACCATCTCGACACCATCATCAAACGACACCTTCTCGATTGTTAATTCATAGTATTTATGTTATTCAGTAGTCATAGTTTTCTTTGTATGAATAAAGTTCCTTGAAAGTATTAACGCGTCGTTATTTCTTTAATCCCAGGATTTCTAGTATGTAAACAGAAAAACTTCCTTTGGAAAGTATTTTTACTTCGATTGATAACGGATTGATAACGGACACAAACGGATTGCCGCACTACCGGACACATTTGAACACTCGACCCGAATCCACCGCACTGCCGGATATCCCCACCACTGTTTTTCCCCGCTGTCGGACTTCCGCATTGTCGCACTGCCGGACACATGTGAACCTAGCTTATCAGCTTGAGCATACATTTTTCGGCACGATTTATTTCAGGCTCAGTCAATTGTCCCACAGTTCTTGGTTTCTTGGAAAATCTGTTGAAAAGGAATCTGTAAATCCAAGCAATTACCCGTAGATTTCTGCTGTAACTGGAGAATTTTCCAATACTAACTGTGCTAAGCGTAGCTGGTTGGTTCACTGCTGACACAATAGGGGTTTTCCTCCTTTCCTGTGCTACTTCAGTTTCGTTGGGGGGTAACTCTATAGATGGCCACTCACTTGGGGGACCTCTCATCCATTTGGGCCCCTCCCACCATCTGGATTTGAGGAGTTCACCTGGATTACACCCCCTGCTTGCCAAATCGGCCGGATTCATAGTGCCTGGGACGTGATGCCATTCTTCAACTTGAGTTAATGATCGAATTTCTTGCACTCGGTTAAAAACAAACACACCCCATGGCTCACTCCGGCGTATCCAACTCAATACCGTGGTTGAATCAGTCCAAAAATAGCACTTTATTGGCCCCAACTCTTCCAAAATACTTGAAGCTAGTCTAGATCCAATTGTAGCAGCCAGAAGCTCAAGTCGGGGAATTGTTAGCTGCTTAATAGGGGATACACGAGTTTTGGCCATCACAAAAGTTACAAGAACGTGGCCGTCTATTACGACTCTCAAAAAACACACAGCAGCATAGGCATGCTGACTCGCGTCGCAAAACGTGTGTAGTGTTATGTCACTCTGTCCCTCACACACTTTCACCCACCGTTCCATTTCCAGGTTATTTAGAGCTGCAACTCCCGAACTCCACTGAAGGAACATTTTCTTGGCCTTCTCAGAGAGTGGTGAGTCCCAGGTGCCTCCATTTTTCCAACTTTCCTGCATTATACGCCTAGGAATTAGGCTTGTTGGGCAGCACACACCTGCGGATCGAAAATCTTCTGTGAAGCAGAAAGCACCACACGCCTTGTCACTTCGCCTTCAGATGTGCTAAAATTAGGGGAATGAATCTTTAAAGTGTCACATTTGCGATCCCACAGCAGACCCAAAACAGGCGTAATTGTGCTGTGAATAAGACGCTCATCAGTCCACTCCCACCCTCGAAGGTCAAAACAGGCTTCGAGAAAGACTGACCTAGCTTTTATCATAAAGGCCTCTGTTTCTTCTAGGTTGTCCAGTGACGTCACACAGTTGTCCACGTACAAGCTCTTCTTCAAATGGTTGATGGTTTCAATCTGACAAATCTGATCTCCAGCTGGAATATTTTGGATACATTTAGCCAGGTGATGGTCAATCACAGCACCAAGTAAATAAGGACTACTTGTTACTCCAAAAACAACTCTTTTATGTCGGAAGATCTTCATATTTCCATCCTTGTCAATCCATAGAAATCTGAGACAATCTCGATCAGACTCACTGACAGATATCTGTAAAAATGCTCGCTTGATGTCAGCAACAACACCAATCTTTCTGAGCCTGAAACGCAATAAAATCGAAGGGATCTTTTCAATCAAATTATCACCCTTCTCCAGACATTGATTAAGGTTGGGCTTTCCCTTTTCATGTGCCGAAGCGTCAAAAACAGGGCGAATGCGAGTGGTGCTGCCTTCCTTCACCACTGCACGATGTGGTAAGTAATGCCCTTCATTCCACTTCTGAAAGGGAACTTCTTCTATCACGCCGTCTTCTAGCCATTCACTGAATACTTCATTGTACGCATCAAACAGCCCTTCTGATCGAAGCTTAAAAATATTTGTTTGAAGACGGCTGGCAGCCTGTTGAAATCCTGTCGGCAAAGGGGGGTGACCCTTAAGCCAAGGTAGACATACCTCATAGCGCCCATCTTCTAGCTTCTTCACTGTGCTCAAGAAGTGTTGTTTAGCAGCTGTTCTTGCCTCTTCTTCTGTACTAATATCAGCAGGATCTTTAATACCAATAACGTCCAATTTCCAAAGGTCTGAGGGAGATAGATCAACTGTGCATAGGGTGTTCACATTTAACATCATGTTGGATACCTTAGATTTCAACCTACCCATAATTGTCCACCCTAAACAAGTTTCCAGTGCAACGAGCCCACAGCTGAGGACTTCTTTTCGACCAGTAAATAATTTACCCGCTATGTCGCTGCCAACTAGTATGTCAATAGGACCTTCTGACGTATCCATCACTTGAATTTTCTTTTTTTGCAGCTCATCCATCCAAGGTCCATTGGGAAGTGCTGGCACGGAATGGCAGATCTCTCGTGAGTCCAAAGCAACAAAATTGTAGGTAGACCCTCCAAGTAGACCTTGTACATGGACCTTGTAACATTGATGTGTAACTACACCTGTGGAACTTCCACCAGAGAGAGCATGGACAATTTTTTCTTCTCTGATAGGAGAGCCCTCGATTTCTGCTGCCAACCGTTGTGTGACGTAACTCCTCTGTGATCCTGTATCAATCAACAATCTTGCAATGGTAGGTCCTTTTTGTGAGTGTACCTTCACTCGTAAAGTTTGCATAAGAACCGGAGACCGCTGGGTACTGACACTACTAAGACTGTTCTCCACTCCAGGCACAGGATCATTCTTCACAGGGACGTCATCAATCTTTACTGTTGAACGACACATGGCAGTACTGTGGCCCTTGGAACACACTAAACAATGAACAGTCACTTTGCAACGACGAGTGCCATGAAAACGTCTGAGACATCTGAAACACAGCTTATTTTTCTTTAGGATGTCTATTTTGGTATCATTATCCATACTACGTGCTCTAGAGCAGAATTCACTCTGATGTTCCTGTGAACAGAAAACGCATTTCTTAGAAAAACGATCCTCGTTTTGTTCCAAGCTAACTAGATCAGTGGCAGTGGCGATTTTCTGCGATTGAATGGGTTTCCTGTAAGGTGGGTTAGCTGGTTTGCTTTGCATAGAAGAATGGTTCTGGAAAAAACCACCCCTCGCTTGTTCAACACGCTCACTACTAGCCACTTCACTTCTCAAAAAACTTCGGAATTCCTCCATTTGATTACTGGCATTAAGTAGCGACGAATCAGAATTTTTCGATGACCTAGAACGTTCCCACTGTATTAGAACAGGCTCAGGCAATGTGGATTCTGCTAGCGGTAGCAGTAAACATGCAAAACGCTCTGCAGTTACTCCTAAACTTTCTAGACCCATCAATCTTGCTTCCAAGGTATCAAACAACTGTCGTAAATTCGTGGAAATTCCACCACCTCTAGCTTGTCCAATCACTAACCCCAATAGCTCACGAACATATAAATCAATAATGAGCTCATCTCGACCAAAACGTGATTTTAACTGTGAGATGGCTTTTTCGTAATTTGCTTCCGAAGGGGGGTAAGTGTCAAGTAACTGGCGTGCAGGGGTACCTCCCTTAGCCATACGAATCAGAAGTTGAAACTTGTCTTCGGAATCCAAGTCTTGTGACTCATGGATCTTCTTAAATGATGCCCAAAAGGCGATCCATGTACTTGGTTTATGTCAAACGTCATGACATCCAACTTGGGAAGTTTATACTTCACCTTATCTGACTTACTATTACTATTGTCGGATAAAACTGTATGATCACGTTCGGGATTTGTCATTTTATCCGCTACAATACTTCGTCTCGTAGACATACTAATCCACTCATCTCTATACTCTTCCACTCCCATACACTCCTTCTCAAGCTCAGCCTCATCTGCCAACAGCTTGTCATCACTGAGAAATACTTCTTTTATTTTCTCATCTACCGCGAACATACGTTCTGCTTTATCAGCTAGTTTGGCAAATTCTATATTCAGGAGATCGAGATTAATGGGTGTGCATTCCAACGTCAGTCCGACTTTCTTCGAAGCCACTGAAAACAGACGTCTCAGCTGCGATCTTTCCGCGCGCAGTCTAATAAGTAAAACATGTGAATCTTGCATTTTCAGTCTGTGTTTACTTACGGGATTCAAACGACGATCAAATCCCCACAAGGGATGCCAGTTGACGAGAATTCAACGAGTCCAAAAGGGACGGGGTCGGGGCGATACGTCCTTTCAAACACAAACCAACTGCACGATAAGAGACTTTATTAAACAACGACACGGTTAGACCAATTAATGAGCCAAAACGTACACGACTTGACGAACTAACAATGGTCTTAATATAAATTTAAACTGGGATTAAACGATATACATTTGTATGAACGACGGTACTTGATAAGGCTTACTAGCTCTCTAATATGCACACAGATAGAACAGGGCTGCCAATATACTAATACTGAAATTCCTGACAGGGTTCTTGGCAAGTTCCTGCGCACCTCGATTGCCGTTCATGAGAGTGACTGTTTCTATGCTGCTGGAGTATTTGAGGTCGTTCAGAACTCTAGCCATGTAAATTGCTTCTTTAGTGGCTTCTGTTGTGGCCATGTATTCCGCTTCGGTGCTTGAAGTCAACTTTTTTCGTTTTCACGAAGTATTTGAGTCGACAATTGCTCATCTTGAAGGTCCATTCGAACTCAAATAAACACCTCGAGTCGATATTAAGTCAACTTTTTTTCGTTATCACGAAGTATTTGAGTCGACGATTGCTCTTCTTGAAGGTCCATTCGACCTCGAATAAACACCTCGAGTCGATATGAAGTCAACTTTTTTTCGTTTTCACGAAGTATTTGAGTCGACGATTGCTCTTCTTGAAGGTCCATTCGAGCTCGAATAAACACCTCGAGTCGATATGAGGTCAACTTTTTTTCGTTTTCACGAAGTATTTGAGTCGACAATTGCTCTTCTTGAAGGTCCATTCGAGCTCAAATGAACACCTCGAGTCGATATGAAGTCAACTTTTTTTCGTTTTCACGAAGTATTTGAGTCGACAATTGCTCTTCTTGAACGTCCATTCGAACTCAAATAAACACCTCGAGTCGATATGAAGTCAACTTTTTTTCGTTTTCACGAAGTATTTGAGTCGACGATTGCTCTTCTTGAAGGTCCATTCGAACTCGAATAAACACCTCGAGTCGATATGAAGTCAACTTTTTTTCGTTTTCACGAAGTATTTGAGTCGACGATTGCTCTTCTTGAAGGTCCATTCGAACTCGAATAAACACCTCGAGTCGATATGAAGTCAACTTTTTTTCGTTTTCACGAAGTATTTGAGTCGACAATTGCTCTTCTTGAAGGTCCATTCGAACTCAAATAATCACCTCGAGTCGATATGAAGTCTACTTTTTTTCGTTTTCACGATGTATTTGAGTCGACAATTGCTCTTCTTGAAGGTCCATTCGAACTCAAACACTTCGAGTCGATATGATTCCAACTTTTTTTCGTTTCCACGAAGTATTTGAGTCGACGATTGCTCTTCTTGAAGGTCCATTCGAACTCGAATAAACACCTCGAGTCGATATGAAGTCAACTTTTTTTCGTTTTCACGAAGTATTTGAGTCGACAATTGCTCTTCTTGAACGTCCATTCGAACTCAAATAAACACCTCGAGTCGATATGAAGTCAACTTTTTTTCGTGATCACGAAGTATTTGAGTCGACGATTTCTCTTCTTGAAGGTCCATTCGAACTCGAATAAACACCTCGAGTCGAAATGAAGTCAACTTTTTTCGTTTTCACGAAGAATTTGAGTCGACGATTGCTCTTCTTGAAGGTCCATTCGAACTCAAATGAACACCTCGAGTCGATATGAAGTCAACTTTTTTTCGTTTTCACGATGAATTTGAGTCGACAATTGCTCTTCTCGAAGGTCCATTCGAACTCAAATAAACACATCGAGTCGATATGAAGTGAACTTTTTTTCGTTTTCACGAAGTATTTGAGTCGACGATTGCTCTTCTTGAAGGTCCATTCGAACTCGAATAAACACCTCGAGTCGATATGAAGTCAACTTTTTTCGTTTTCACGAAGTATTTGAGTCGACAATTGCTCATCTTGAAGGTCCATTCGAGCTCGAATAAACACCTCGAGTCGATATGAGGTCAACTTTTTTTCATTTTCACGAAGTATTTGAGTCGACAATTGCTCTTCTTGAAGGTCCATTCGAGCTCAAATGAACACCTCGAGTCGATATGAAGTCAACTTTTTTTCGTTTTCACGAAGTATTTGAGTCGACAATTGCTCTTCTTGAACGTCCATTCGAACTCAAATAAACACCTCGAGTCGATATGAAGTCAACTTTTTTTCGTTTTCACGAAGTATTTGAGTCGACGATTGCTCTTCTTGAAGGTCCATTCGAACTCGAATAAACACCTCGAGTCGATATGAAGTCAACTTTTTTTCGTTTTCACGAAGTATTTGAGTCGACGATTGCTCTTCTTGAAGGTCCATTCGAACTCGAATAAACACCTCGAGTCGATATGAAGTCAACTTTTTTTCGTTTTCACAAAGTATTTGAGTCGACAATTGCTCTTCTTGAAGGTCCATTCGAACTCAAATAATCACCTCGAGTCGATATGAAGTCTACTTTTTTTCGTTTTCACGATGTATTTGAGTCGACAATTGCTCTTCTTGAAGGTCCATTCGAACTCAAACACTTCGAGTCTATATGAAGTCAACTATTTTTCGTTTTCACGAAGTATTTGAGTCGAAAATTGCTATTCTTGAAGGTCCATTCGAACTCAAATAAACACCTCGAGTCGATATGAAGTCAACTTTTTTTCGTTTTCACGAAGTATTTGAGTCGACGATTGCTCTTCTTGAAGGTCCATTCGAACTCGAATAAACACCTCGAGTCGATATGAAGTCAACTTTTTTTCGTTTTCACGAAGTATTTGAGTCGACGATTGCTCTTCTTGAAGGTCCATTCGAGCTCGAATAAACACCTCGAGTCGATATGAGGTCAACTTTTTTTCGTTTTCACGAAGTATTTGAGTCGACAATTGCTCTTCTTGAAGGTCCATTCGAGCTCAAATGAACACCTCGAGTCGATATGAAGTCAACTTTTTTTCGTTTTCACGAAGTATTTAAGTCGACAATTGCTCTTCTTGAACGTCCATTCGAACTCAAATAAACACCTCGAGTCGATATGAAGTCAACTTTTTTTCGTTTTCACGAAGTATTTGAGTCGACGATTGCTCTTCTTGAAGGTCCATTCGAACTCGAATAAACACCTCGAGTCGATATGAAGTCAACTTTTTTTCGTTTTCAGGAAGTATTTGAGTCGACGATTGCTCTTCTTGAAGGTCCATTCGAACTCGAATAAACACCTCGAGTCGATATGAAGTCAATTTTTTTTCGTTTTCACGAAGTATTTGAGTCGACAATTGCTCTTCTTGAAGGTCCATTCGAACTCAAATAATCACCTCGAGTCGATATGAAGTCTACTTTTTTTCGTTTTCACGATGTATTTGAGTCGACAATTGCTCTTCTTGAAGGTCCATTCGAACTCAAACACTTCGAGTCGATATGATTCCAACTTTTTTTCGTTTCCACGAAGTATTTGAGTCGACGATTGCTCTTCTTGAAGGTCCATTCAAACTCGAATAAACACCTCGAGTCGATATGAAGTGAACTTTTTTTCGTTTTCACGAAGTATTTGAGTCGACAATTGCTCTTCTTGAAGGTCCATTCGAACTCAAATAAACACCTCGAGTCGATATGAAGTGAACTTTTCTTCGTGATCACGAAGTATTTGAGTCGACGATTTCTCTTCTTGAAGGTCCATTCGAACTCGAATAAACACCTCGAGTCGATATGAAGTCAACTTTTTTTCGTTTTCACGAAGTATTTGAGTCGACGATTGCTCTTCTTGAAGGTCCATTCGAACCCGAATAAACACCTCGAGTCGATATGAAGTCAACTTTTTTTCGTTTTCACGAAGTATTTGAGTCGACAATTGCTCTTCTTGAAGGTCCATTCGAACTCAAATAATCACCTCGAGTCGATATGAAGTCTACTTTTTTTCGTTTTCACGATGTATTTGAGTCGACAATTGCTCTTCTTGAAGGTCCATTCGAACTCAAACACTTCGAGTCTATATGAAGTCAACTATTTTTCGTTTTCACGAAGTATTTGAGTCGAAAATTGCTATTCTTGAAGGTCCATTCGAACTCAAATAAACACCTCGAGTCGATATGAAGTCAACTTTTTTTCGTTTTCACGAAGTATTTGAGTCGACGATTGCTCTTCTTGAAGGTCCATTCGAACTCGAATAAACACCTCGAGTCGATATGAGGTCAACTTTTTTTCGTTTTCACGAAGTATTTGAGTCGACAATTGCTCTTCTTGAAGGTCCATTCGAGCTCAAATGAACACCTCGAGTCGATATGAAGTCAACTTTTTTTCGTTTTCACGAAGTATTTGAGTCGACAATTGCTCTTCTTGAACGTCCATTCGAACTCAAATAAACACCTCGAGTCGATATGAAGTCAACTTTTTTTCGTTTTCACGAAGTATTTGAGTCGACGATTGCTCTTCTTGAAGGTCCATTCGAACTCGAATAAACACCTCGAGTCGATATGAAGTCAACTTTTTTTCGTTTTCAGGAAGTATTTGAGTCGACGATTGCTCTTCTTGAAGGTCCATTCGAACTCGAATAAACACCTCGAGTCGATATGAAGTCAACTTTTTTTCGTTTTCACGATAAATTTGAGTCGACAATTGCTCTTCTCGAAGGTCCATTCGAACTCGAATAAACACCTCGAGTCGATATGAAGTCAACTTTTTTCGTTTTCACGAAGTATTTGAGTCGACAATTGCTCATCATGAAGGTCCATTCGAACTCAAATAAACACCTCGAGTCGATATGAAGTGAACTTTTTTTCGTTATCACGAATAATTTGAGTCGACGATTGCTCTTCTTGAAGGTCCATTCGAACTCGAATAAACACCTCGAGTCGATATGAAGTCAACTTTTTTTCGTTTTCACGAAGTATTTGAGTCGACAATTGCTCTTCTTGAAGGTCCATTCGAACTCAAACACTTCGAGTCTATATGAAGTCAACTATTTTTCGTTTTCACGAAGTATTTGAGTCGAAAATTGCTATTCTTGAAGGTCCATTCGAACTCAAATAAACACCTCGAGTCGATATGAAGTCAACTTTTTTTCGTTTTCACGAAGTATTTGAGTCGACGATTGCTCTTCTTGATGGTCCATTCGAACTCGAATAAACACCTCGAGTCGATATGAAGTCAACTTTTTTTCGTTTTCACGAAGTATTTGAGTCGACGATTGCTCTTCTTGAAGGTCCATTCGAGCTCGAATAAACACCTCGAGTCGATATGAGGTCAACTTTTTTTCGTTTTCACGAAGTATTTGAGTCGACAATTGCTCTTCTTGAAGGTCCATTCGAGCTCAAATGAACACCTCGAGTCGATATGAAGTCAACTTTTTTTCGTTTTCACGAAGTATTTGAGTCGACAATTGCTCTTCTTGAACTTCCATTCGAACTCAAATAAACACCTCGAGTCGATATGAAGTCAACTTTTTTTCGTTTTCACGAAGTATTTGAGTCGACGATTGCTCTTCTTGAAGGTCAATTCGAACTCGAATAAACACCTCGAGTCGATATGAAGTCAACTTTTTTTCGTTTTCAGGAAGTATTTGAGTCGACGATTGCTCTTCTTGAAGGTCCATTCGAACTCGAATAAACACCTCGAGTCGATATGAAGTCAACTTTTTTTCGTTTTCACGAAGTATTTGAGTCGACAATTGCTCTTCTTGAAGGTCCATTCGAACTCAAATAATCACCTCGAGTCGATATGAAGTCTACTTTTTTTCGTTTTCACGATGTATTTGAGTCGACAATTGCTCTTGTTGAAGGTCCATTCGAACTCAAACACTTCGAGTCGATATGATTCCAACTTTTTTTCGTTTCCACGAAGTATTTGAGTCGACGATTGCTCTTCTTGAAGGTCCATTCAATCTCGAATAAACACCTCGAGTCGATATGAAGTGAACTTTTTTTCGTTTTCACGAAGTATTTGAGTCGACAATTGCTCTTCTTGAAGGTCCATTCGAACTCAAATAAACACCTCGAGTCGATATGAAGTGAACTTTTCTTCGTGATCACGAAGTATTTGAGTCGACGATTTCTCTTCTTGAAGGTCCATTCGAACTCGAATAAACACCTCGAGTCGATATGAAGTCAACTTTTTTCGTTTTCACGAAGTATTTGAGTCGACGATTGCTCTTCTTGAAGGTCCATTCGAACTCAAATGAACACCTCGAGTCGATATGAAGTCAACTTTTTTTCGTTTTCACGATAAATTTGAGTCGACAATTGCTCTTCTCGAAGGTCCATTCGAACTGAAATAAACACCTCGAGTCGATATGAAGTGAACTTTTTTTC
Organism: Stenodema calcarata; assembly: GCA_963920205.1. NCBI lineage: Eukaryota > Metazoa > Arthropoda > Insecta > Hemiptera > Miridae > Stenodema > Stenodema calcarata. Next base: position 9,084,108 of record OY986065.1, read on the forward strand.
GTTTTCACGAAGTATTTGAGTCGACAATTGCTCTTCTTGAACGTCCATTCGAACTCAAATAAACACCTCGAGTCGATATGAAGTCAACTTTTTTTCGTTTTCACGAAGTATTTGAGTCGACGATTGCTCTTCTTGAAGGTCCATTCGAACTCGAAAAAACACCTCGAGTCGATATGAAGTCAACTTTTTTTCGTTTTCACGAAGTATTTGAGTCGACGATTGCTCTTCTTGAAGGTCCATTCGAACTCGAATAAACACCTCGAGTCGATATGAAGTCAACTTTTTTTCGTTTTCACGAAGTATTTGAGTCGACAATTGCTCTTCTTGAAGGTCCATTCGAACTCAAATAATCACCTCGAGTCGATATGAAGTCTACTTTTTTTCGTTTTCACGATGTATTTGAGTCGACAATTGCTCTTCTTGAAGGTCCATTCGAACTCAAACACTTCGAGTCTATATGAAGTCAACTATTTTTCGTTTTCACGAAGTATTTGAGTCGAAAATTGCTATTCTTGAAGGTCCATTCGAACTCAAATAAACACCTCGAGTCGATATGAAGTCAACTTTTTTTCGTTTTCACGAAGTATTTGAGTCGACGATTGCTCTTCTTGAAGGTCCATTCGAACTCGAATAAACACCTCGAGTCGATATGAGGTCAACTTTTCTTCGTTTTCACGAAGTATTTGAGTCAACAATTGTTCTTCTTGAAGGTCCATTCGAGCTCAAATGAACACCTCGAGTCGATATGAAGTCAACTTTTTTTCGTTTTCACGAAGTATTTGAGTCGACAATTGCTCTTCTTGAACGTCCATTCGAACTCAAATAAACACCTCGAGTCGATATGAAGTCAACTTTTTTTCGTTTTCACGAAGTATTTGAGTCGACGATTGCTCTTCTTGAAGGTCCATTCGAACTCGAATAAACACCTCGAGTCGATATGAAGTCAACTTTTTTTCGTTTTCAGGAAGTATTTGAGTCGACGATTGCTCTTCTTGAAGGTCCATTCGAACTCAAATAAACACCTCGAGTCGATATGAAGTCAACTTTTTTTCGTTTTCACGAAGTATTTGAGTCGACAATTGCTCTTCTTGAAGGTCCATTCGAACTCAAATAATCACCTCGAGTCGATATGAAGTCTACTTTTTTTCGTTTTCACGATGTATTTGAGTCGACAATTGCTCTTCTTGAAGGTCCATTCGAACTCAAACACTTCGAGTCGATATGAAGTCAACTTTTTTTCGTTTCCACGAAGTATTTGAGTCGACGATTGCTCTTCTTGAAGGTCCATTCAAACTCGAATAAACACCTCGAGTCGATATGAAGTGAACTTTTTTTCGTTTTCACGAAGTATTTGAGTCGACAATTGCTCTTCTTGAAGGTCCATTCGAACTCAAATAAACACTTCGAGTCGATATGAAGTCAACTTTTTTTCGTTTCCACGAAGTATTTGAGTCGACAATTGCTCTTCTTGAAGGTCCATTCGAACTCAAATAAACACCTCGAGTCGATATGAAGTGAACTTTTCTTCGTGATCACGAAGTATTTGAGTCGACGATTGCTCTTCTTGAAGGTCCATTCGAACTCAAATGAACACCTCGAGTCGATATGAAGTCAACTTTTTTTCGTTTTCACGATAAATTTGAGTCGACAATTGCTCTTCTCGAAGGTCCATTCGAACTGAAATAAACACCTCGAGTCGATATGAAGTGAACTTTTTTTCGTTTTCACGAAGTATTTGAGTCGACAATTGCTCTTCTTGAACGTCCATTCGAACTCAAATAAACACCTCGAGTCGATATGAAGTCAACTTTTTTTCGTTTTCACGAAGTATTTGAGTCGACGATTGCTCTTCTTGAAGGTCCATTCGAACTCGAAAAAACACCTCGAGTCGATATGAAGTCAACTTTTTTTCGTTTTCACGAAGTATTTGAGTCGACGATTGCTCTTCTTGAAGGTCCATTCGAACTCGAATAAACACCTCGAGTCGATATGAAGTCAACTTTTTTTCGTTTTCACGAAGTATTTGAGTCGACAATTGCTCTTCTTGAAGGTCCATTCGAACTCAAATAATCACCTCGAGTCGATATGAAGTCTACTTTTTTTCGTTTTCACGATGTATTTGAGTCGACAATTGCTCTTCTTGAAGGTCCATTCGAACTCAAACACTTCGAGTCTATATGAAGTCAACTATTTTTCGTTTTCACGAAGTATTTGAGTCGAAAATTGCTATTCTTGAAGGTCCATTCGAACTCAAATAAACACCTCGAGTCGATATGAAGTCAACTTTTTTTCGTTTTCACGAAGTATTTGAGTCGACGATTGCTCTTCTTGAAGGTCCATTCGAACTCGAATAAACACCTCGAGTCGATATGAGGTCAACTTTTTTTCGTTTTCACGAAGTATTTGAGTCGACAATTGTTCTTCTTGAAGGTCCATTCGAGCTCAAATGAACACCTCGAGTCGATATGAAGTCAACTTTTTTTCGTTTTCACGAAGTATTTGAGTCGACGATTGCTCTTCTTGAAGGTCCATTCGAACTCGAATAAACACCTCGAGTCGATATGAAGTCAACTTTTTTTCGTTTTCAGGAAGTATTTGAGTCGACGATTGCTCTTCTTGAAGGTCCATTCGAACTCGAATAAACACCTCGAGTCGATATGAAGTCAACTTTTTTTCGTTTTCACGAAGTATTTGAGTCGACAATTGCTCTTCTTGAAGGTCCATTCGAACTCAAATAATCACCTCGAGTCGATATGAAGTCAACTTTTTTTCGTTTTCACGAAGTATTTGAGTCGACGATTGCTCTTCTTGAAGGTCCATTCGAACTCGAATAAACACCTCGAGTCGATATGAAGTCAACTTTTTTTCGTTTTCAGGAAGTATTTGAGTCGACGATTGCTCTTCTTGAAGGTCCATTCGAACTCAAATAAACACCTCGAGTCGATATGAAGTCAACTTTTTTTCGTTTTCACGAAGTATTTGAGTCGACAATTGCTCTTCTTGAAGGTCCATTCGAACTCAAATAATCACCTCGAGTCGATATGAAGTCTACTTTTTTTCGTTTTCACGATGTATTTGAGTCGACAATTGCTCTTCTTGAAGGTCCATTCGAACTCAAACACTTCGAGTCGATATGAAGTCAACTTTTTTTCGTTTCCACGAAGTATTTGAGTCGACGATTGCTCTTCTTGAAGGTCCATTCAAACTCGAATAAACACCTCGAGTCGATATGAAGTGAACTTTTTTTCGTTTTCACGAAGTATTTGAGTCGACAATTGCTCTTCTTGAAGGTCCATTCGAACTCAAATAAACACTTCGAGTCGATATGAAGTCAACTTTTTTTCGTTTCCACGAAGTATTTGAGTCGACAATTGCTCTTCTTGAAGGTCCATTCGAACTCAAATAAACACCTCGAGTCGATATGAAGTGAACTTTTCTTCGTGATCACGAAGTATTTGAGTCGACGATTGCTCTTCTTGAAGGTCCATTCGAACTCAAATGAACACCTCGAGTCGATATGAAGTCAACTTTTTTTCGTTTTCACGATAAATTTGAGTCGACAATTGCTCTTCTCGAAGGTCCATTCGAACTGAAATAAACACCTCGAGTCGATATGAAGTGAACTTTTTTTCGTTTTCACGAAGTATTTGAGTCGACAATTGCTCTTCTTGAACGTCCATTCGAACTCAAATAAACACCTCGAGTCGATATGAAGTCAACTTTTTTTCGTTTTCACGAAGTATTTGAGTCGACGATTGCTCTTCTTGAAGGTCCATTCGAACTCGAAAAAACACCTCGAGTCGATATGAAGTCAACTTTTTTTCGTTTTCACGAAGTATTTGAGTCGACGATTGCTCTTCTTGAAGGTCCATTCGAACTCGAATAAACACCTCGAGTCGATATGAAGTCAACTTTTTTTCGTTTTCACGAAGTATTTGAGTCGACAATTGCTCTTCTTGAAGGTCCATTCGAACTCAAATAATCACCTCGAGTCGATATGAAGTCTACTTTTTTTCGTTTTCACGATGTATTTGAGTCGACAATTGCTCTTCTTGAAGGTCCATTCGAACTCAAACACTTCGAGTCTATATGAAGTCAACTATTTTTCGTTTTCACGAAGTATTTGAGTCGAAAATTGCTATTCTTGAAGGTCCATTCGAACTCAAATAAACACCTCGAGTCGATATGAAGTCAACTTTTTTTCGTTTTCACGAAGTATTTGAGTCGACGATTGCTCTTCTTGAAGGTCCATTCGAACTCGAATAAACACCTCGAGTCGATATGAGGTCAACTTTTTTTCGTTTTCACGAAGTATTTGAGTCGACAATTGTTCTTCTTGAAGGTCCATTCGAGCTCAAATGAACACCTCGAGTCGATATGAAGTCAACTTTTTTTCGTTTTCACGAAGTATTTGAGTCGACAATTGCTCTTCTTGAACGTCCATTCGAACTCAAATAAACACCTCGAGTCGATATGAAGTCAACTTTTTTTCGTTTTCACGAAGTATTTGAGTCGACGATTGCTCTTCTTGAAGGTCCATTCGAACTCGAATAAACACCTCGAGTCGATATGAAGTCAACTTTTTTTCGTTTTCAGGAAGTATTTGAGTCGACGATTGCTCTTCTTGAAGGTCCATTCGAACTCGAATAAACACCTCGAGTCGATATGAAGTCAACTTTTTTTCGTTTTCAAGAAGTATTTGAGTCGACAATTGCTCTTCTTGAAGGTCCATTCGAACTCAAATAATCACCTCGAGTCGATATGAAGTCTACTTTTTTTCGTTTTCACGATGTATTTGAGTCGACAATTGCTCTTCTTGAAGGTCCATTCGAACTCAAACACTTCGAGTCGATATGAAGTCAACTTTTTTTCGTTTCCACGAAGTATTTGAGTCGACGATTGCTCTTCTTGAAGGTCCATTCAAACTCGAATAAACACCTCGAGTCGATATGAAGTGAACTTTTTTTCGTTCTCACGAAGTATTTGAGTCGACAATTGCTCTTCTTGAAGGTCCATTCGAACTCAAATAAACACCTCGAGTCGATATGAAGTGAACTTTTCTTCGTGATCACGAAGTATTTGAGTCGACGATTTCTCTTCTTGAAGGTCCATTCGAACTCGAATAAACACCTCGAGTCGATATGAAGTCAACTTTTTTCGTTTTCACGAAGTATTTGAGTCGACGATTGCTCTTCTTGAAGGTCCATTCGAACTGAAATAAACACCTCGAGTCGATATGAAGTGAACTTTTTTTCGTTCTCACGAAGTATTTGAGTCGACAATTGCTCTTCTTGAACGTCCATTCGAACTCAAATAAACACCTCGAGTCGATATGAAGTCAACTTTTTTTCGTTTTCACGAAGTATTTGAGTCGACGATTGCTCTTCTTGAAGGTCCATTCGAACTCGAAAAAACACCTCGAGTCGATATGAAGTCAACTTTTTTTCGTTTTCACGAAGTATTTGAGTCGACGATTGCTCTTCTTGAAGGTCCATTCGAACTCGAATAAACACCTCGAGTCGATATGAAGTCAACTTTTTTTCGTTTTCACGAAGTATTTGAGTCGACAATTGCTCTTCTTGAAGGTCCATTCGAACTCAAATAATCACCTCGAGTCGATATGAAGTCTACTTTTTTTCGTTTTCACGATGTATTTGAGTCGACAATTGCTCTTCTTGAAGGTCCATTCGAACTCAAACACTTCGAGTCTATATGAAGTCAACTATTTTTCGTTTTCACGAAGTATTTGAGTCGAAAATTGCTATTCTTGAAGGTCCATTCGAACTCAAATAAACACCTCGAGTCGATATGAAGTCAACTTTTTTTCGTTTTCACGAAGTATTTGAGTCGACGATTGCTCTTCTTGAAGGTCCATTCGAACTCGAATAAACACCTCGAGTCGATATGAGGTCAACTTTTTTTCGTTTTCACGAAGTATTTGAGTCGACAATTGTTCTTCTTGAAGGTCCATTCGAGCTCAAATGAACACCTCGAGTCGATATGAAGTCAACTTTTTTTCGTTTTCACGAAGTATTTGAGTCGACAATTGCTCTTCTTGAACGTCCATTCGAACTCAAATAAACACCTCGAGTCGATATGAAGTCAACTTTTTTTCGTTTTCACGAAGTATTTGAGTCGACGATTGCTCTTCTTGAAGGTCCATTCGAACTCGAATAAACACCTCGAGTCGATATGAAGTCAACTTTTTTTCGTTTTCAGGAAGTATTTGAGTCGACGATTGCTCTTCTTGAAGGTCCATTCGAACTCGAATAAACACCTCGAGTCGATATGAAGTCAACTTTTTTTCGTTTTCACGAAGTATTTGAGTCGACAATTGCTCTTCTTGAAGGTCCATTCGAACTCAAATAATCACCTCGAGTCGATATGAAGTCTACTTTTTTTCGTTTTCACGATGTATTTGAGTCGACAATTGCTCTTCTTGAAGGTCCATTCGAACTCAAACACTTCGAGTCGATATGAAGTCAACTTTTTTTCGTTTCCACGAAGTATTTGAGTCGACGATTGCTCTTCTTGAAGGTCCATTCAAACTCGAATAAACACCTCGAGTCGATATGAAGTGAACTTTTTTTCGTTTTCACGAAGTATTTGAGTCGACAATTGCTCTTCTTGAAGGTCCATTCGAACTCAAATAAACACCTCGAGTCGATATGAAGTGAACTTTTCTTCGTGATCACGAAGTATTTGAGTCGACGATTTCTCTTCTTGAAGGTCCATTCGAACTCGAATAAACACCTCGAGTCGATATGAAGTCAACTTTTTTCGTTTTCACGAAGTATTTGAGTCGACGATTGCTCTTCTTGAAGGTCCATTCGAACTCAAATGAACACCTCGAGTCGATATGAAGTCAACTTTTTTTCGTTTTCACGATAAATTTGAGTCGACAATTGCTCTTCTCGAAGGTCCATTCGAACTGAAATAAACACCTCGAGTCGATATGAAGTGAACTTTTTTTCGTTTTCACGAAGTATTTGAGTCGACGATTGCTCTTCTTGAAGGTCCATTCGAACTCGAATAAACACCTCGAGTCGATATGAAGTCAACTTTTTAGGTTTCACGAAGTATTTGAGTCGACAATTGCTCATCTTGAAGGTCCATTCGAACTCAAATAAACACCTCGAGTCGATATGAAGTGAACTTTTTTTCGTTATCACGAATAATTTGAGTCGACGATTGCTCTTCTTGAAGGTCCATTCGAACTCGAATAAACACCTCAAGTATGAAGTCAACTTTTTTTCGTTTTCACGAAGTATTTGAGTCGACAATTGCTCTTCTTGAAGGTCCATTCGAACTCAAATAAACACCTCGAGTCGATATGAAGTCAACTTTTTTTCGTTTTCACGAAGTATTTGAGTCGACGATTGCTCTTCTTGAAGGTCCATTCGAACTCGAATAAACACCTCGAGTCGATATGAAGTCAACTTTTTTTCGTTTTCACGAAGTATTTGAGTCGACAATTGCTCTTCTTGAAGGTCCATTCGAACTCAAATAATCACCTCGAGTCGATATGAAGTCTACTTTTTTACGTTTTCACGATGTATTTGAGTCGACAATTGCTCTTCTTGAAGGTCCATTCGAACTCAAATAAACACTTCGAGTCGATATGAAGTCAACTTTTTTTCGTTTTCACGAAGTATTTGAGTCGACAATTGCTCTTCTTGAAGGTCCATTCGAACTCAAATAAACACCTCGAGTCGATATGAAGTCAACTTTTTTTCGTTTTCACGAAGTATTTGAGTCGACAATTGCTCTTCTTGAAGGTCCATTCGAACTCAAATAAACACCTCGAGTCGATATGAAGTCAACTTTTTTTCGTTTTCACGAAGTATTTGAGTCGACGATTGCTCTTCTTGAAGGTCCATTCGAACTCGAATAAACACCTCGAGTCGATATGAAGTCAACTTTTTTTCGTTTTCACGATGTATTTGAGTCGACAATTGCTCTTCTTGAAGGTCCATTCGAACTCAAATAATCACCTCGAGTCGATATGAAGTCTACTTTTTTTCGTTTTCACGATGTATTTGAGTCGACAATTGCTCTTCTTGAAGGTCCATTCGAACTTAAATAAACACTTCGAGTCGATATGAAGTCAACTTTTTTTTTGTTTTCACGAAGTATTTGAGTCGACGATTGCTCTTCTTGAAGGTCCATTCGAACTCAAATGAACACCTCGAGTCGATATGAAGTCAACTTTTTTTCGTTTTCACGATGAATTTGAGTCGACAATTACTCTTCTTGAAGGTCCATTCGAACTCAAATAAACACCTCGAATCGATATGATGTGAACTTTTTTTCGTTTTCACGAAGTAATTGAGTCGACGATTGCTCTTCTTGAAGGTCCATTCGAACTCGAATAAACACCTCGAGCCGATATGAAGTCAACTTTTTTTCGTTTTCACGAAGTATTTGAGTCGACGATCGCTCTTCTTGAAGGTCCATTCGAACTCAAATAAACACCTCGAGTCGATATGAAGGGAACTTTTTTTCGTTTTCACGAAGTAGTTGAGTCGACGATTGCTCTTCTTGAAGGTAGATTCGAACTCGAATAAACACCTCGCGTCGATATGAGGTCAACTTTTTTTCATTTTCACGAAGTATTTGAGTCGACAATTGCTCTTCTTGAAGGTCCATTCGAGCTCAAATGAACACCTCGAGTCGATATGAAGTCAACTTTTTTTCGTTTTCACGAAGTATTTGAGTCGACAATTGCTCTTCTTGAACGTCCATTCGAACTCAAATAAACACCTCGAGTCGATATGAAGTCAACTTTTTTTCGTTTTCACGAAGTATTTGAGTCGACGATTGCTCTTCTTGAAGGTCCATTCGAACTCGAATAAACACCTCGAGTCGATATGAAGTCAACTTTTTTTCGTTTTCACGAAGTATTTGAGTCGACGATTGCTCTTCTTGAAGGTCCATTCGAACTCGAATAAACACCTCGAGTCGATATGAAGTCAAATTTTTTTCGTTTTCACGAAGTATTTGAGTCGACAATTGCTCTTCTTGAAGGTCCATTCGAACTCAAATAATCACCTCGAGTCGATATGAAGTCTACTTTTTTTCGTTTTCACGATGTATTTGAGTCGACAATTGCTCTTCTTGAAGGTCCATTCGAACTCAAACACTTCGAGTCTATATGAAGTCAACTTTTTTTCGTTTTCACGAAGTATTTGAGTCGACAATTGCTCTTCTTGAAGGTCCATTCGAACTCAAATAAACACCTCGAGTCGATATGAAGTCAACTTTTTTTCGTTTTCACGAAGTATTTGAGTCGACAATTACTCTTCTTGAAGGTCCATTCGAACTCAAATAAACACCTCGAGTCGATATGAAGTCAACTTTTTTTCGTTTTCACGATAAATTTGAGTCGACAATTGCTCTTCTCGAAGGTCCATTCGAACTGAAATAAACACCTCGAGTCGATATGAAGTGAACTTTTTTTCGTTTTCACGAAGTATTTGAGTCGACGATTGCTCTTCTTGAAGGTCCATTCAAACTCGAATAAACACCTCGAGTCGATATGAAGTCAACTTTTTTCGTTTTCACGAAGTATTTGAGTCGACAATTGCTCATCTTGAAGGTCCATTCGAACTCAAATAAACACCTCGAGTCGATATGAAGTGAACTTTTTTTAGTTATCACGAATAATTTGAGTCGACAATTGCTCTTCTTGAACGTCCATTCGAACTCACATAAACACCTCGAGTCGATATGAAGTCAACTTTTTTTCGTTTTCACGAAGTATTTGAGTCGACGATTGCTCTTCTTGAAGGTCCATTCGAACTCGAATAAACACCTCGAGTCGATATGAAGTCAACTTTTTTTCGTTTTCAGGAAGTATTTGAGTCGACGATTGCTCTTCTTGAAGGTCCATTCGAACTCGAATAAACACCTCGAGTCGATATGAAGTCAACTTTTTTTCGTTTTCACGAAGTATTTGAGTCGACAATTGCTCTTCTTGAAGGTCCATTCGAACTCAAATAATCACCTCGAGTCGATATGAAGTCTACTTTTTTTCGTTTTCACGATGTATTTGAGTCGACAATTGCTCTTCTTGAAGGTCCATTCGAACTCAAACACTTCGAGTCGATATGAAGTCAACTTTTTTTCGTTTCCACGAAGTATTTGAGTCGACGATTGCTCTTCTTGAAGGTCCATTCAAACTCGAATAAACACCTCGAGTCGATATGAAGTGAACTTTTTTTCGTTTTCACGAAGTATTTGAGTCGACGATTGCTCTTCTTGAAGGTCCATTCGAACTCGAATAAACACCTCGAGTCGATATGAAGTCAACTTTTTTTCGTTTTCAGGAAGTATTTGAGTCGACGATTGCTCTTCTTGAAGGTCCATTCGAACTCGAATAAACACCTCGAGTCGATATGAAGTCAACTTTTTTTCGTTTTCACGATAAATTTGAGTCGACAATTGCTCTTCTCGAAGGTCCATTCGAACTGAAATAAACACCTCGAGTCGATATGAAGTGAACTTTTTTTCGTTTTCACGAAGTATTTGAGTCGACGATTGCTCTTCTTGAAGGTCCATTCAAACTCGAATAAACACCTCGAGTCGATATGAAGTCAACTTTTTTCGTTTTCACGATGAATTTGAGTCGACAATTACTCTTCTTGAAGGTCCATTCGAACTCAAATAAACACCTCGAATCGATATGATGTGAACTTTTTTTCGTTTTCACGAAGTATTTGAGTCGACGATCGCTCTTCTTGAAGGTCCATTCGAACTCAAATAAACACCTCGAGTCGATATGAAGGGAACTTTTTTTCGTTTTGACGAAGTAGTTGAGTCGACGATTGCTCTTCTTGAAGGTAGATTCAAACTCGAATAAACACCTCGAGTCGATATGAGGTCAACTTTTTTTCATTTTCACGAAGTATTTGAGTCGACAATTGCTCTTCTTGAAGGTCCATTCGAGCTCAAATGAACACCTCGAGTCGATATGAAGTCAACTTTTTTTCGTTTTCACGAAGTATTTGAGTCGATAATTGCTCTTCTTGAACGTCCATTCGAACTCAAATAAACACCTCGAGTCGATATGAAGTCAACTTTTTTTCGTTTTCACGAAGTATTTGAGTCGACAATTGCTCTTCTTGAACGTCCATTCGAACTCGAATAAACACCTCGAGTCGATATGAAGTCAAATTTTTTTCGTTTTCACGAAGTATTTGAGTCGACAATTGCTCTTCTTGAAGGTCCATTCGAACTCAAATAATCACCTCGAGTCGATATGAAGTCTACTTTTTTTCGTTTTCACGATGTATTTGAGTCGACAATTGCTCTTCTTGAAGGTCCATTCGAACTCAAACACTTCGAGTCTATATGAAGTCAACTTTTTTTCGTTTTCACGAAGTATTTGAGTCGACAATTGCTCTTCTTGAAGGTCCATTCGAACTCAAATAAACACCTCGAGTCGATATGAAGTCAACTTTTTTTCGTTTTCACGAAGTATTTGAGTCGACAATTACTCTTCTTGAAGGTCCATTCGAACTCAAATAAACACCTCGAGTCGATATGAAGTCAACTTTTTTTCGTTTTCACGAAGTATTTGAGTCGACGATTGCTCTTCTTGAAGGTCCATTCGAACTCGAATAAACACCTCGAGTCGATATGAAGTCAACTTTTTTTCGTTTTCACGAAGTATTTGAGTCGACGATTGCTCTTCTTGAAGGTCCATTCGAGCTCGAATAAACACCTCGAGTCGATATGAGGTCAACTTTTTTTCGTTTTCACGAAGTATTTGAGTCGACGATTGCTCTTCTTGAAGGTCCATTCGAGCTCGAATAAACACCTCGAGTCGATATGAGGTCAACTTTTTTTCGTTTTCACGAAGTATTTGAGTCGACAATTGCTCTTCTTGAAGGTCCATTCGAGCTCAAATGAACACCTCGAGTCGATATGAAGTCAACTTTTTTTCGTTTTCACGAAGTATTTGAGTCGACAATTGCTCTTCTTGAACGTCCATTCGAACTCACATAAACACCTCGAGTCGATATGAAGTCAACTTTTTTTCGTTTTCACGAAGTATTTGAGTCGACGATTGCTCTTCTTGAAGGTCCATTCGAACTCGAATAAACACCTCGAGTCGATATGAAGTCAACTTTTTTTCGTTTTCAGGAAGTATTTGAGTCGACGATTGCTCTTCTTGAAGGTCCATTCGAACTCGAATAAACACCTCGAGTCGATATGAAGTCAACTTTTTTTCGTTTTCACGAAGTAGGTATTTGAGTCGACAATTGCTCTTCTTGAAGGTCCATTCCAACTCAAATAAACACCTCGAGTCGATATGAAGTCAACTTTTTTTCGTTTTCACGAAGTATTTGAGTCGACGATTGCTCTTCTTGAAGGTCCATTCGAACTCGAATAAACACCTCGAGTCGATATGAAGTCAACTTTTTTTCGTTTTCACGAAGTATTTGAGTCGACAATTGCTCTTCTTTAAGGTCCATTCGAACTCAAATAATCACCTCGAGTCGATATGAAGTCTACTTTTTTTCGTTTTCACGATGTATTTGAGTCGACAATTGCTCTTCTTGAAGGTCCATTCGAACTCAAATAAACACTTCGAGTCGATATGAAGTCAACTTTTTTTCGTTTTCACGAAGTATTTGAGTCGACGATTGCTCTTCTTGAAGGTCCATTCGAACTCGAATAAACACCTCGAGTCGATATGAAGTCAACTTTTTTTCGTTTTCACGAAGTATTTGAGTCGACGATTGCTCTTCTTGAAGGTCCATTCGAACTCGAATAAACACCTCGAGTCGATATGAAGTCAACTTTTTTTCGTTTTCACGAAGTATTTGAGTCGACAATTGCTCTTCTTGAAGGTCCATTCGAACTCAAATAATCACCTCGAGTCGATATGAAGTCAACTTTTTTTCGTTTTCACGATGTATTTGAGTCGACAATTGCTCTTCTTGAAGGTCCATTCGAACTCAAATAATCACCTCGAGTCGATATGAAGTCTACTTTTTTTCGTTTTCACGATGTATTTGAGTCGACAATTGCTCTTCTTGAAGGTCCATTCGAACTCAAATAATCACCTCGAGTCGATATGAAGTCTACTTTTTTTCGTTTTCACGATGTATTTGAGTCGACAATTGCTCTTCTTGAAGGTCCATTCGAACTCAAACACTTCGAGTCGATATGATTCCAACTTTTTTTCGTTTCCACGAAGTATTTGAGTCGACGATTGCTCTTCTTGAAGGTCCATTCAAACTCGAATAAACACCTCGAGTCGATATGAAGTGAACTTTTTTTCGTTTTCACGAAGTATTTGAGTCGACAATTGCTCTTCTTGAAGGTCCATTCGAACTCAAATAAACACCTCGAGTCGATATGAAGTGAACTTTTCTTCGTGATCACGAAGTATTTGAGTCGACGATTTCTCTTCTTGAAGGTCCATTCGAACTCGAATAAACACCTCGAGTCGATATGAGGTCAACTTTTTTTCGTTTTCACGAAGTATTTGAGTCGACGATTGCTCTTCTTGAAGGTCCATTCGAACTCAAATAATCACCTCGAGTCGATATGAAGTCTACTTTTTTTCGTTTTCACGATGTATTTGAGTCGACAATTGCTCTTCTTGAAGGTCCATTCGAACTCAAACACTTCGAGTCGATATGATTCCAACTTTTTTTCGTTTCCACGAAGTATTTGAGTCGACGATTGCTCTTCTTGAAGGTCCATTCAAACTCGAATAAACACCTCGAGTCGATATGAAGTGAACTTTTTTTCGTTTTCACGAAGTATTTGAGTCGACGATTGCTCTTCTTGAAGGTCCATTCGAACTCGAATAAACACCTCGAGTCGATATGAAGTCAACTTTTTTTCGTTTTCACGAAGTATTTGAGTCGACGATTGCTCTTCTTGAAGGTCCATTCGAACTCGAATAAACACCTCGAGTCGATATGAAGTCAACTTTTTTTCGTTTTCACGAAGTATTTGAGTCGACAATTGCTCTTCTTGAAGGTCCATTCGAACTCAAATAATCACCTCGAGTCGATATGAAGTCAACTTTTTTTCGTTTTCACGATGTATTTGAGTCGACAATTGCTCTTCTTGAAGGTCCATTCGAACTCAAATAATCACCTCGAGTCGATATGAAGTCTACTTTTTTTCGTTTTCACGATGTATTTGAGTCGACAATTGCTCTTCTTGAAGGTCCATTCGAACTCAAATAAACACCTCGAGTCGATATGAAGTGAACTTTTCTTCGTGATCACGAAGTATTTGAGTCGACGATTTCTCTTCTTGAAGGTCCATTCGAACTCGAATAAACACCTCGAGTCGATATGAGGTCAACTTTTTTCGTTTTCACGAAGTATTTGAGTCGACAATTGCTCTTCTTGAAGGTCCATTCGAACTCAAATAATCACCTCGAGTCGATATGAAGTCTACTTTTTTTCGTTTTCACGATGTATTTGAGTCGACAATTGCTCTTCTTGAAGGTCCATTCGAACTTAAACACTTCGAGTCTATATGAAGTCAACTATTTTTCGTTTTCACGAAGTATTTGAGTCGAAAATTGCTATTCTTGAAGGTCCATTCGAACTCAAATAAACACCTCGAGTCGATATGAAGTCAACTTTTTTTCGTTTTCACGAAGTATTTGAGTCGACGATTGCTCTTCTTGAAGGTCCATTCGAACTCGAATAAACACCTCGAGTCGATATGAGGTCAACTTTTTTTCGTTTTCACGAAGTATTTGAGTCGACAATTGCTCTTCTTGAAGGTCCATTCGAGCTCAAATGAACACCTCGAGTCGATATGAAGTCAACTTTTTTGGTTTATTATCTTCGATAATGAACCATTGGAATCGCCCAAAGAAAAAAAAATTTTAACCCCCCCTCAAAATTTGTTGGTTTACGTTTCAAGATACGTAGATTCAGAAAATCGAATAAAAAAAAATCCGTCCGTCCGCCGTACGCCGTCCGCCGTCCGCCGTCCGCCGTACGCCGTCCGCCGTCCGCGCCACTTTGCCCAGTTAACGTTGAGTTAAAATTACGAAATTTTTTTTATGGGTTTCGACCAACCCCACAATGGTCCTCGAAACTTTTCATAACCCTAGGTCAAGGGGAAGGGGTTCAAAACGAATTTTGAAATTTTGAAAATTTCATATCTCGAAAAATTCATATAGAACGGTATGTTTTTTATTTCATATTTAGATAGAGTTTGTTCTGTAGAATTTTTTAAGACCATCCGCAGCTTCGTACGACCAGCCGTTCGTTCACAATGAGGGCTCAAAGATTGTGCCTCACAACACGATCGTGTATCAAACTGTTGAAATACAGGTCCATTTTCATACTAACAAGCTCTTTGGAACATCATATGGATTAAGTGATGTCGAGTTTGTTGTTCTGAGGTGCGTTTCGTGCTACGGAAATGAAGGTAATTTCGAATGTTTGCTGGTAGGTACTTCTTTTATAGAAAAATTATTACCGACGTAGTATTAAAAACCCCAGAATTATATCGTATTAATTAATCATAATTAATAATAATTATTATTATTAATAAATACGAATTATTAATACCTAACAATAAATTATAATAATTTTCAGTAGGTACTTGATAAAATTGTTAATAATTAGTGATAATTGATAATAATAATTAATCTAACATTTAGGATCTACACATTTAGACCTAGTGATCTAGACAGAAGGGTGATCTGTTCAAAGAAGATAATGAACCGTTGTTTCGTTTTCACGAAGTATTTGAGTCGACAATTGCTCTTCTTGAACGTCCATTCGAACTCAAATAAACACCTCGAGTCGATATGAAGTCAACTTTTTTTCGTTTTCACGAAGTATTTGAGTCGACGATTGCTCTTCTTGAAGGTCCATTCGAACTCGAATAAACACCTCGAGTCGATATGAAGTCAACTTTTTTTCGTTTTCAGGAAGTATTTGAGTCGACGATTGCTCTTCTTGAAGGTCCATTCGAACTCGAATAAACACCTCGAGTCGATATGAAGTCAACTTTTTTTCGTTTTCACGAAGTATTTGAGTCGACAATTGCTCTTCTTGAAGGTCCATTCGAACTCAAATAATCACCTCGAGTCGATATGAAGTCTACTTTTTTTCGTTTTCACGATGTATTTGAGTCGACAATTGCTCTTCTTGAGGGTCCATTCGAACTCAAACACTTCGAGTCGATATGAAGTCAACTTTTTTTCGTTTCCACGAAGTATTTGAGTCGACGATTGCTCTTCTTGAAGGTCCATTCGAACTCAAATGAACACCTCGAGTCGATATGAAGTCAACTTTTTTTCGTTTTCACGATAAATGTGAGTCGACAATTGCTCTTCTCGAAGGTCCATTCGAACTGAAATAAACACCTCGAGTCGATATGAAGTGAACTTTTTTTCGTTTTCACGAAGTATTTGAGTCGACGATTGCTCTTCTTGAAGGTCCATTCGAACTCGAATAAACACCTCGAGTCGATATGAAGTCAACTTTTTTCGTTTTCACGAAGTATTTGAGTCGACAATTGCTCATCTTGAAGGTCCATTCGAACTCAAATAAACACCTCGAGTCGATATGAAGTGAACTTTTTTTCGTTATCACGAATAATTTGAGTCGACGATTGCTCTTCTTGAAGGTCCATTCGAACTCGAATAAACACCTCGAGTCGATATGAAGTCAACTTTTTTTCGTTTTCACGAAGTATTTGAGTCGACAATTGCTCTTCTTGAAGGTCCATTCGAACTCGAATAAACACCTCGAGTCGATATGAAGTCAACTTTTTTTCGTTTTCACGAAGTATTTGAGTCGACAATTGCTCTTCTTGAAGGTCCATTCGAACTCAAATAATCACCTCGAGTCGATATGAAGTCTACTTTTTTTCGTTTTCACGATGTATTTGAGTCGACAATTGCTCTTCTTGAAGGTCCATTCGAACTCAAATAAACACTTCGAGTCGATATGAAGGGAACTTTTTTTCGTTTTCACGAAGTAGTTGAGTCGACGATTGCTGTTCTTGAAGGTAGATTCGAACTCGAATAAACACCTCGAGTCGATATGAGGTCAACTTTTTTTCATTTTCACGAAGTATTTGAGCCGACAATTGCTCTTCTTGAAGGTCCATTCGAGCTCAAATGAACACCTCGAGTCGATATGAAGTCAACTTTTTTTCGTTTTCACGAAGTATTTGAGTCGACAATTGCTCTTCTTGAACGTCCATTCGAACTCAAATAAACACCTCGAGTCGATATGAAGTCAACTTTTTTTCGTTTTCACGAAGTATTTGAGTCGACGATTGCTCTTCTTGAAGGTCCATTCGAACTCGAATAAACACCTCGAGTCGATATGAAGTCAACTTTTTTTCGTTTTCACGAAGTATTTGTGTCGACGATTGCTCTTCTTGAAGGTCCATTCGAACTCGAATAAACACCTCGAGTCGATATGAAGTCAAATTTTTTTCGTTTTCACGAAGTATTTGAGTCGACAATTGCTCTTCTTGAAGGTCCATTCGAACTCAAATAATCACCTCGAGTCGATATGAAGTCAACTTTTTTTCGTTTTCACGAAGTATTTGAGTCGACGATTGCTCTTCTTGAAGGTCCATTCGAACTCGAATAAACACCTCGAGTCGATATGAAGTCAACTTTTTTTCGTTTTCACGAAGTATTTGAGTCGACGATTGCTCTTCTTGAAGGTCCATTCGAACTCGAATAAACACCTCGAGTCGATATGAAGTCAACTTTTTTTCGTTTTCACAAAGTATTTGAGTCGACAATTGCTCTTCTTGAAGGTCCATTCGAACTCAAATAATCACCTCGAGTCGATATGAAGTCAACTTTTTTTCGTTTTCACGAAGTATTTGAGTCGACGATTGCTCTTCTTGAAGGTCCATTCGAACTCGAATAAACACCTCGAGTCAATATGAAGTCAACTTTTTTCGTTTTCACGAAGTATTTGAGTCGACGATTGCTCTTCTTGAAGGTCCATTCGAGCTCGAATAAACACCTCGAGTCGATATGAGGTCAACTTTTTTTCGTTTTCACGAAGTATTTGAGTCGACAATTGCTCTTCTTGAAGGTCCATTCGAGCTCAAATGAACACCTCGAGTCGATATGAAGTCAACTTTTTTTCGTTTTCACGAAGTATTTGAGTCGACAATTGCTCTTCTTGAACGTCCATTCGAACTCACATAAACACCTCGAGTCGATATGAAGTCAACTTTTTTTCGTTTTCACGAAGTATTTGAGTCGACGATTGCTCTTCTTGAAGGTCCATTCGAACTCGAATAAACACCTCGAGTCGATATGAAGTCAACTTTTTTTCGTTTTCACGAAGTATTTGAGTCGACGATTGCTCTTCTTGAAGGTCCATTCGAACTCAAATAAACACCTCGAGTCGATATGAAGTCAACTTTTTTTCGTTTTCACGAAGTATTTGAGTCGACGATTGCTCTTCTTGAAGGTCCATTCGAACTCGAATAAACACCTCGAGTCAATATGAAGTCAACTTTTTTTCGTTTTCACGAAGTATTTGAGTCGACGATTGCTCTTCTTGAAGGTCCATTCGAGCTCGAATAAACACCTCGAGTCGATATGAGGTCAACTTTTTTCGTTTTCACGAAGTATTTGAGTCGACAATTGCTCTTCTTGAAGGTCCATTCGAGCTCAAATGAACACCTCGAGTCGATATGAAGTCAACTTTTTTTCGTTTTCACGAAGTATTTGAGTCGACAATTGCTCTTCTTGAACGTCCATTCGAACTCACATAAACACCTCGAGTCGATATGAAGTCAACTTTTTTTCGTTTTCACGAAGTATTTGAGTCGACGATTGCTCTTCTTGAAGGTCCATTCGAACTCGAATAAACACCTCGAGTCGATATGAAGTCAACTTTTTTTCGTTTTCAGGAAGTATTTGAGTCGACGATTGCTCTTCTTGAAGGTCCATTCGAACTCGAATAAACACCTCGAGTCGATATGAAGTCAACTTTTTTTCGTTTTCACGAAGTATTTGAGTCGACAATTGCTCTTCTTGAAGGTCCATTCGAACTCAAATAATCACCTCGAGTCGATATGAAGTCTACTTTTTTTCGTTTTCACGATGTATTTGAGTCGACAATTGCTCTTCTTGAAGGTCCATTCGAGCTCAAATGAACACCTCGAGTCGATATGAAGTCAACTTTTTTTCGTTTTCACGAAGTATTTGAGTCGACAATTGCTCTTCTTGAACGTCCATTCGAACTCAAATAAACACCTCGAGTCGATATGAAGTCAACTTTTTTTCGTTTCCACGAAGTATTTGAGTCGACGATTGCTCTTCTTGAAGGTCCATTCAAACTCGAATAAACACCTCGAGTCGATATGAAGTGAACTTTTTTTCGTTTTCACGAAGTATTTGAGTCGACAATTGCTCTTCTTGAAGGTCCATTCGAACTCAAATAAACACCTCGAGTCGATATGAAGTGAACTTTTCTTCGTGATCACGAAGTATTTGAGTCGACGATTTCTCTTCTTGAAGGAACATTCGAACTCGAATAAACACCTCGAGTCGATATGAAGTCAACTTTTTTCGTTTTCACGAAGTATTTGAGTCGACGATTTCTCTTCTTGAAGGTCCATTCGAACTCAAATGAACACCTCGAGTCGATATGAAGTCAACTTTTTTTCGTTTTCACGATAAATTTGAGTCGACAATTGCTCTTCTCGAAGGTCCATTCGAACTGAAATAAACACCTCGAGTCGATATGAAGTGAACTTTTTTTCGTTTTCACGAAGTATTTGAGTCGACAATTGCTCATCTTGAAGGTCCATTCGAACTCAAATAAACACCTCGAGTCGATATGAAGTGAACTTTTTTTCGTTATCACGAATAATTTGAGTCGACGATTGCTCTTCTTGAAGGTCCATTCGAACTCGAATAAACACCTCGAGTCGATATGAAGTCAACTTTTTTTCGTTTTCACGAAGTATTTGAGTCGACAATTGCTCTTCTTGAAGGTCCATTCGAACTCAAATAAACACCTCGAGTCGATATGAAGTCCACTTTTTTTCGTTGTCACGAAGTATTTGAGTCGACGATTGCTCTTCTTGAAGGTCCATTCGAACTCGAATAAACACCTCGAGTCGATATGAAGTCAACTTTTTTTCGATTTCACGAAGTATTTGAGTCGACAATTGCTCTTCTTGAAGGTCCATTCGAACTCAAATAATCACCTCGAGTCGATATGAAGTCTACTTTTTTTCGTTTTCACGATGTATTTGAGTCGACAATTGCTCTTCTTGAAGGTCCATTCGAACTCAAATAAACACTTCGAGTCGATATGAAGTCAACTTTTTTTCGTTTTCACGAAGTATTTGAGTCGAAAATTGCTCTTCTTGAAGGTCCATTCGAACTCAAATAAACACCTCGAGTCGATATGAAGTCAACTTTTTTTCGTTTTCACGAAGTATTTGAGTCGACAATTGCTCTTCTTGAAGGTCCATTCGAACTCAAATAAACACCTCGAGTCGATATGAAGTCAACTTTTTTTCGTTTTCACGAAGTATTTGAGTCGACGATTGCTCTTCTTGAAGGTCCATTCGAACTCGAATAAACACCTCGAGTCGATATGAAGTCAACTTTTTTTCGTTTTCACGAAGTATTTGAGTCGACAATTGCTCTTCTTGAAGGTCCATTCGAA
Source organism: Stenodema calcarata (assembly GCA_963920205.1). Classification (NCBI taxonomy): domain Eukaryota; kingdom Metazoa; phylum Arthropoda; class Insecta; order Hemiptera; family Miridae; genus Stenodema; species Stenodema calcarata. The sequence continues at coordinate 9,104,777 of OY986065.1, forward strand.
CTCGAATAAACACCTCGAGTCGATATGAAGTCAACTTTTTTTCGTTTTCACGAATTTTCGTTTTCACGAAGTATTTGAGTCGACGATTGCTCTTCTTGAAGGTCCATTCGAACTCGAATAAACACCTCGAGTCGATATGAAGTCAACTTTTTTCGTTTTCACGAAGTATTTGAGTCGACAATTGCTCATCTTGAAGGTCCATTCGAACTCAAATAAACACCTCGAGTCGATATGAAGTGAACTTTTTTTCGTTATCACGAATAATTTGAGTCGACGATTGCTCTTCTTGAAGGTCCATTCGAACTCGAATAAACACCTCGAGTCGATATGAAGTCAACTTTTTTTCGTTTTCACGAAGTATTTGAGTCGACAATTGCTCTTCTTGAAGGTCCATTCGAACTCGAATAAACACCTCGAGTCGATATGAAGTCAACTTTTTTTCGTTTTCACGAAGTATTTGAGTCGACAATTGCTCTTCTTGAAGGTCCATTCGAACTCGAATAATCACCTCGAGTCGATATGAGGTCAACTTTTTTTCATTTTCACGAAGTATTTGAGCCGACAATTGCTCTTCTTGAAGGTCCATTCGAGCTCAAATGAACACCTCGAGTCGATATGAAGTCAACTTTTTTTCGTTTTCACGAAGTATTTGAGTCGACAATTGCTCTTCTTGAACGTCCATTCGAACTCAAATAAACACCTCGAGTCGATATGAAGTCAACTTTTTTTCGTTTTCACGAAGTATTTGAGTCGACGATTGCTCTTCTTGAAGGTCCATTCGAACTCGAATAAACACCTCGAGTCGATATGAAGTCAACTATTTTTCGTTTTCACGAAGTATTTGAGTCGAAAATTGCTATTCTTGAAGGTCCATTCGAACTCAAATAAACACCTCGAGTCGATATGAAGTCAACTTTTTTTCGTTTTCACGAAGTATTTGAGTCGACAATTACTCTTCTTGAAGGTCCATTCGAACTCAAATAAACACCTCGAGTCGATATGAAGTCAACTTTTTTTCGTTTTCACGAAGTATTTGAGTCGACGATTGCTCTTCTTGAAGGTCCATTCGAACTCGAATAAACACCTCGAGTCAATATGAAGTCAACTTTTTTCGTTTTCACGAAGTATTTGAGTCGACGATTGCTCTTCTTGAAGGTCCATTCGAGCTCGAATAAACACCTCGAGTCGATATGAGGTCAACTTTTTTTCGTTTTCACGAAGTATTTGAGTCGACAATTGCTCTTCTTGAAGGTCCATTCGAGCTCAAATGAACACCTCGAGTCGATATGAAGTCAACTTTTTTTCGTTTTCACGAAGTATTTGAGTCGACAATTGCTCTTCTTGAACGTCCATTCGAACTCACATAAACACCTCGAGTCGATATGAAGTCAACTTTTTTTCGTTTTCACGAAGTATTTGAGTCGACGATTGCTCTTCTTGAAGGTCCATTCGAACTCGAATAAACACCTCGAGTCGATATGAAGTCAACTTTTTTTCGTTTTCACGAAGTATTTGAGTCGACGATTGCTCTTCTTGAAGGTCCATTCGAACTCAAATAAACACCTCGAGTCGATATGAAGTCAACTTTTTTTCGTTTTCACGAAGTATTTGAGTCGACGATTGCTCTTCTTGAAGGTCCATTCGAACTCGAATAAACACCTCGAGTCAATATGAAGTCAACTTTTTTTCGTTTTCACGAAGTATTTGAGTCGACGATTGCTCTTCTTGAAGGTCCATTCGAGCTCGAATAAACACCTCGAGTCGATATGAGGTCAACTTTTTTCGTTTTCACGAAGTATTTGAGTCGACGATTGCTCTTCTTGAAGGTCCATTCGAACTCAAATAAACACCTCGAGTCGATATGAAGTCAACTTTTTTTCGTTTTCACGAAGTATTTGAGTCGACGATTGCTCTTCTTGAAGGTCCATTCGAACTCGAATAAACACCTCGAGTCAATATGAAGTCAACTTTTTTTCGTTTTCACGAAGTATTTGAGTCGACGATTGCTCTTCTTGAAGGTCCATTCGAGCTCGAATAAACACCTCGAGTCGATATGAGGTCAACTTTTTTCGTTTTCACGAAGTATTTGAGTCGACAATTGCTCTTCTTGAAGGTCCATTCGAGCTCAAATGAACACCTCGAGTCGATATGAAGTCAACTTTTTTTCGTTTTCACGAAGTATTTGAGTCGACAATTGCTCTTCTTGAACGTCCATTCGAACTCACATAAACACCTCGAGTCGATATGAAGTCAACTTTTTTTCGTTTTCACGAAGTATTTGAGTCGACGATTGCTCTTCTTGAAGGTCCATTCGAACTCGAATAAACACCTCGAGTCGATATGAAGTCAACTTTTTTTCGTTTTCAGGAAGTATTTGAGTCGACGATTGCTCTTCTTGAAGGTCCATTCGAACTCGAATAAACACCTCGAGTCGATATGAAGTCAACTTTTTTTCGTTTTCACGAAGTATTTGAGTCGACAATTGCTCTTCTTGAAGGTCCATTCGAACTCAAATAATCACCTCGAGTCGATATGAAGTCTACTTTTTTTCGTTTTCACGATGTATTTGAGTCGACAATTGCTCTTCTTGAAGGTCCATTCGAGCTCAAATGAACACCTCGAGTCGATATGAAGTCAACTTTTTTTCGTTTTCACGAAGTATTTGAGTCGACAATTGCTCTTCTTGAACGTCCATTCGAACTCAAATAAACACCTCGAGTCGATATGAAGTCAACTTTTTTTCGTTTCCACGAAGTATTTGAGTCGACGATTGCTCTTCTTGAAGGTCCATTCAAACTCGAATAAACACCTCGAGTCGATATGAAGTGAACTTTTTTTCGTTTTCACGAAGTATTTGAGTCGACAATTGCTCTTCTTGAAGGTCCATTCGAACTCAAATAAACACCTCGAGTCGATATGAAGTGAACTTTTCTTCGTGATCACGAAGTATTTGAGTCGACGATTTCTCTTCTTGAAGGAACATTCGAACTCGAATAAACACCTCGAGTCGATATGAAGTCAACTTTTTTCGTTTTCACGAAGTATTTGAGTCGACGATTTCTCTTCTTGAAGGTCCATTCGAACTCAAATGAACACCTCGAGTCGATATGAAGTCAACTTTTTTTCGTTTTCACGATAAATTTGAGTCGACAATTGCTCTTCTCGAAGGTCCATTCGAACTGAAATAAACACCTCGAGTCGATATGAAGTGAACTTTTTTTCGTTTTCACGAAGTATTTGAGTCGACAATTGCTCATCTTGAAGGTCCATTCGAACTCAAATAAACACCTCGAGTCGATATGAAGTGAACTTTTTTTCGTTATCACGAATAATTTGAGTCGACGATTGCTCTTCTTGAAGGTCCATTCGAACTCGAATAAACACCTCGAGTCGATATGAAGTCAACTTTTTTTCGTTTTCACGAAGTATTTGAGTCGACAATTGCTCTTCTTGAAGGTCCATTCGAACTCAAATAAACACCTCGAGTCGATATGAAGTCCACTTTTTTTCGTTGTCACGAAGTATTTGAGTCGACGATTGCTCTTCTTGAAGGTCCATTCGAACTCGAATAAACACCTCGAGTCGATATGAAGTCAACTTTTTTTCGATTTCACGAAGTATTTGAGTCGACAATTGCTCTTCTTGAAGGTCCATTCGAACTCAAATAATCACCTCGAGTCGATATGAAGTCTACTTTTTTTCGTTTTCACGATGTATTTGAGTCGACAATTGCTCTTCTTGAAGGTCCATTCGAACTCAAATAAACACTTCGAGTCGATATGAAGTCAACTTTTTTTCGTTTTCACGAAGTATTTGAGTCGAAAATTGCTCTTCTTGAAGGTCCATTCGAACTCAAATAAACACCTCGAGTCGATATGAAGTCAACTTTTTTTCGTTTTCACGAAGTATTTGAGTCGACAATTGCTCTTCTTGAAGGTCCATTCGAACTCAAACACCTCGAGTCGATATGAAGTCAACTTTTTTTCGTTTTCACGAAGTATTTGAGTCGACGATTGCTCTTCTTGAAGGTCCATTCGAACTCGAATAAACACCTCGAGTCGATATGAAGTCAACTTTTTTTCGTTTTCACGAAGTATTTGAGTCGACAATTGCTCTTCTTGAAGGTCCATTCGAACTCGAATAAACACCTCGAGTCGATATGAAGTCAACTTTTTTTCGTTTTCACGAATTTTCGTTTTCACGAAGTATTTGAGTCGACGATTGCTCTTCTTGAAGGTCCATTCGAACTCGAATAAACACCTCGAGTCGATATGAAGTCAACTTTTTTCGTTTTCACGAAGTATTTGAGTCGACAATTGCTCATCTTGAAGGTCCATTCGAACTCAAATAAACACCTCGAGTCGATATGAAGTGAACTTTTTTTCGTTATCACGAATAATTTGAGTCGACGATTGCTCTTCTTGAAGGTCCATTCGAACTCGAATAAACACCTCGAGTCGATATGAAGTCAACTTTTTTTCGTTTTCACGAAGTATTTGAGTCGACAATTGCTCTTCTTGAAGGTCCATTCGAACTCGAATAAACACCTCGAGTCGATATGAAGTCAACTTTTTTTCGTTTTCACGAAGTATTTGAGTCGACAATTGCTCTTCTTGAAGGTCCATTCGAACTCGAATAATCACCTCGAGTCGATATGAGGTCAACTTTTTTTCATTTTCACGAAGTATTTGAGCCGACAATTGCTCTTCTTGAAGGTCCATTCGAGCTCAAATGAACACCTCGAGTCGATATGAAGTCAACTTTTTTTCGTTTTCACGAAGTATTTGAGTCGACAATTGCTCTTCTTGAACGTCCATTCGAACTCAAATAAACACCTCGAGTCGATATGAAGTCAACTTTTTTTCGTTTTCACGAAGTATTTGAGTCGACGATTGCTCTTCTTGAAGGTCCATTCGAACTCGAATAAACACCTCGAGTCGATATGAAGTCAACTATTTTTCGTTTTCACGAAGTATTTGAGTCGAAAATTGCTATTCTTGAAGGTCCATTCGAACTCAAATAAACACCTCGAGTCGATATGAAGTCAACTTTTTTTCGTTTTCACGAAGTATTTGAGTCGACAATTACTCTTCTTGAAGGTCCATTCGAACTCAAATAAACACCTCGAGTCGATATGAAGTCAACTTTTTTTCGTTTTCACGAAGTATTTGAGTCGACGATTGCTCTTCTTGAAGGTCCATTCGAACTCGAATAAACACCTCGAGTCAATATGAAGTCAACTTTTTTCGTTTTCACGAAGTATTTGAGTCGACGATTGCTCTTCTTGAAGGTCCATTCGAGCTCGAATAAACACCTCGAGTCGATATGAGGTCAACTTTTTTTCGTTTTCACGAAGTATTTGAGTCGACAATTGCTCTTCTTGAAGGTCCATTCGAGCTCAAATGAACACCTCGAGTCGATATGAAGTCAACTTTTTTTCGTTTTCACGAAGTATTTGAGTCGACAATTGCTCTTCTTGAACGTCCATTCGAACTCACATAAACACCTCGAGTCGATATGAAGTCAACTTTTTTTCGTTTTCACGAAGTATTTGAGTCGACGATTGCTCTTCTTGAAGGTCCATTCGAACTCGAATAAACACCTCGAGTCGATATGAAGTCAACTTTTTTTCGTTTTCACGAAGTATTTGAGTCGACGATTGCTCTTCTTGAAGGTCCATTCGAACTCAAATAAACACCTCGAGTCGATATGAAGTCAACTTTTTTTCGTTTTCACGAAGTATTTGAGTCGACGATTGCTCTTCTTGAAGGTCCATTCGAACTCGAATAAACACCTCGAGTCAATATGAAGTCAACTTTTTTTCGTTTTCACGAAGTATTTGAGTCGACGATTGCTCTTCTTGAAGGTCCATTCGAGCTCGAATAAACACCTCGAGTCGATATGAGGTCAACTTTTTTCGTTTTCACGAAGTATTTGAGTCGACAATTGCTCTTCTTGAAGGTCCATTCGAGCTCAAATGAACACCTCGAGTCGATATGAAGTCAACTTTTTTTCGTTTTCACGAAGTATTTGAGTCGACAATTGCTCTTCTTGAACGTCCATTCGAACTCACATAAACACCTCGAGTCGATATGAAGTCAACTTTTTTTCGTTTTCACGAAGTATTTGAGTCGACGATTGCTCTTCTTGAAGGTCCATTCGAACTCGAATAAACACCTCGAGTCGATATGAAGTCAACTTTTTTTCGTTTTCAGGAAGTATTTGAGTCGACGATTGCTCTTCTTGAAGGTCCATTCGAACTCGAATAAACACCTCGAGTCGATATGAAGTCAACTTTTTTTCGTTTTCACGAAGTATTTGAGTCGACAATTGCTCTTCTTGAAGGTCCATTCGAACTCAAATAATCACCTCGAGTCGATATGAAGTCTACTTTTTTTCGTTTTCACGATGTATTTGAGTCGACAATTGCTCTTCTTGAAGGTCCATTCGAGCTCAAATGAACACCTCGAGTCGATATGAAGTCAACTTTTTTTCGTTTTCACGAAGTATTTGAGTCGACAATTGCTCTTCTTGAACGTCCATTCGAACTCAAATAAACACCTCGAGTCGATATGAAGTCAACTTTTTTTCGTTTCCACGAAGTATTTGAGTCGACGATTGCTCTTCTTGAAGGTCCATTCAAACTCGAATAAACACCTCGAGTCGATATGAAGTGAACTTTTTTTCGTTTTCACGAAGTATTTGAGTCGACAATTGCTCTTCTTGAAGGTCCATTCGAACTCAAATAAACACCTCGAGTCGATATGAAGTGAACTTTTCTTCGTGATCACGAAGTATTTGAGTCGACGATTTCTCTTCTTGAAGGAACATTCGAACTCGAATAAACACCTCGAGTCGATATGAAGTCAACTTTTTTCGTTTTCACGAAGTATTTGAGTCGACGATTTCTCTTCTTGAAGGTCCATTCGAACTCAAATGAACACCTCGAGTCGATATGAAGTCAACTTTTTTTCGTTTTCACGATAAATTTGAGTCGACAATTGCTCTTCTCGAAGGTCCATTCGAACTGAAATAAACACCTCGAGTCGATATGAAGTGAACTTTTTTTCGTTTTCACGAAGTATTTGAGTCGACAATTGCTCATCTTGAAGGTCCATTCGAACTCAAATAAACACCTCGAGTCGATATGAAGTGAACTTTTTTTCGTTATCACGAATAATTTGAGTCGACGATTGCTCTTCTTGAAGGTCCATTCGAACTCGAATAAACACCTCGAGTCGATATGAAGTCAACTTTTTTTCGTTTTCACGAAGTATTTGAGTCGACAATTGCTCTTCTTGAAGGTCCATTCGAACTCAAATAAACACCTCGAGTCGATATGAAGTCAACTTTTTTTCGTTGTCACGAAGTATTTGAGTCGACGATTGCTCTTCTTGAAGGTCCATTCGAACTCGAATAAACACCTCGAGTCGATATGAAGTCAACTTTTTTTCGATTTCACGAAGTATTTGAGTCGACAATTGCTCTTCTTGAAGGTCCATTCGAACTCAAATAATCACCTCGAGTCGATATGAAGTCTACTTTTTTTCGTTTTCACGATGTATTTGAGTCGACAATTGCTCTTCTTGAAGGTCCATTCGAACTCAAATAAACACTTCGAGTCGATATGAAGTCAACTTTTTTTCGTTTTCACGAAGTATTTGAGTCGAAAATTGCTCTTCTTGAAGGTCCATTCGAACTCAAATAAACACCTCGAGTCGATATGAAGTCAACTTTTTTTCGTTTTCACGAAGTATTTGAGTCGACAATTGCTCTTCTTGAAGGTCCATTCGAACTCAAATAAACACCTCGAGTCGATATGAAGTCAACTTTTTTTCGTTTTCACGAAGTATTTGAGTCGACGATTGCTCTTCTTGAAGGTCCATTCGAACTCGAATAAACACCTCGAGTCGATATGAAGTCAACTTTTTTTCGTTTTCACGAAGTATTTGAGTCGACAATTGCTCTTCTTGAAGGTCCATTCGAACTCGAATAAACACCTCGAGTCGATATGAAGTCAACTTTTTTTCGTTTTCACGAATTTTCGTTTTCACGAAGTATTTGAGTCGACGATTGCTCTTCTTGAAGGTCCATTCGAACTCGAATAAACACCTCGAGTCGATATGAAGTCAACTTTTTTCGTTTTCACGAAGTATTTGAGTCGACAATTGCTCATCTTGAAGGTCCATTCGAACTCAAATAAACACCTCGAGTCGATATGAAGTGAACTTTTTTTCGTTATCACGAATAATTTGAGTCGACGATTGCTCTTCTTGAAGGTCCATTCGAACTCGAATAAACACCTCGAGTCGATATGAAGTCAACTTTTTTTCGTTTTCACGAAGTATTTGAGTCGACAATTGCTCTTCTTGAAGGTCCATTCGAACTCGAATAAACACCTCGAGTCGATATGAAGTCAACTTTTTTTCGTTTTCACGAAGTATTTGAGTCGACAATTGCTCTTCTTGAAGGTCCATTCGAACTCAAATAATCACCTCGAGTCGATATGAAGTCTACTTTTTTTCGTTTTCACGATGTATTTGAGTCGACAATTGCTCTTCTTGAAGGTCCATTCGAACTCAAATAAACACTTCGAGTCGATATGAAGGGAACTTTTTTTCGTTTTCACGAAGTAGTTGAGTCGACGATTGCTCTTCTTGAAGGTAGATTCGAACTCGAATAAACACCTCGAGTCGATATGAGGTCAACTTTTTTTCATTTTCACGAAGTATTTGAGCCGACAATTGCTCTTCTTGAAGGTCCATTCGAGCTCAAATGAACACCTCGAGTCGATATGAAGTCAACTTTTTTTCGTTTTCACGAAGTATTTGAGTCGACAATTGCTCTTCTTGAACGTCCATTCGAACTCAAATAAACACCTCGAGTCGATATGAAGTCAACTTTTTTTCGTTTTCACGAAGTATTTGAGTCGACGATTGCTCTTCTTGAAGGTCCATTCGAACTCGAATAAACACCTCGAGTCGATATGAAGTCAACTTTTTTTCGTTTTCACGAAGTATTTGTGTCGACGATTGCTCTTCTTGAAGGTCCATTCGAACTCGAATAAACACCTCGAGTCGATATGAAGTCAAATTTTTTTCGTTTTCACGAAGTATTTGAGTCGACAATTGCTCTTCTTGAAGGTCCATTCGAACTCAAATAATCACCTCGAGTCGATATGAAGTCTACTTTTTTTCGTTTTCACGATGTATTTGAGTCGACAATTGCTCTTCTTGAAGGTCCATTCAAACTCAAACACTTCGAGTCTATATGAAGTCAACTATTTTTCGTTTTCACGAAGTATTTGAGTCGAAAATTGCTATTCTTGAAGGTCCATTCGAACTCAAATAAACACCTCGAGTCGATATGAAGTCAACTTTTTTTCGTTTTCACGAAGTATTTGAGTCGACAATTACTCTTCTTGAAGGTCCATTCGAACTCAAATAAACACCTCGAGTCGATATGAAGTCAACTTTTTTTCGTTTTCACGAAGTATTTGAGTCGACGATTGCTCTTCTTGAAGGTCCATTCGAACTCGAATAAACACCTCGAGTCAATATGAAGTCAACTTTTTTTCGTTTTCACGAAGTATTTGAGTCGACGATTGCTCTTCTTGAAGGTCCATTCGAGCTCGAATAAACACCTCGAGTCGATATGAGGTCAACTTTTTTTCGTTTTCACGAAGTATTTGAGTCGACAATTGCTCTTCTTGAAGGTCCATTCGAGCTCAAATGAACACCTCGAGTCGATATGAAGTCAACTTTTTTTCGTTTTCACGAAGTATTTGAGTCGACAATTGCTCTTCTTGAACGTCCATTCGAACTCACATAAACACCTCGAGTCGATATGAAGTCAACTTTTTTTCGTTTTCACGAAGTATTTGAGTCGACGATTGCTCTTCTTGAAGGTCCATTCGAACTCGAATAAACACCTCGAGTCGATATGAAGTCAACTTTTTTTCGTTTTCACGAAGTATTTGAGTCGACGATTGCTCTTCTTGAGGGTCCATTCGAACTCGAATAAACACCTCGAGTCGATATGAAGTCAACTTTTTTTCGTTTTCACAAAGTATTTGAGTCGACAATTGCTCTTCTTGAAGGTCCATTCGAACTCAAATAATCACCTCGAGTCGATATGAAGTCTACTTTTTTTCGTTTTCACGATGTATTTGAGTCGAAAATTGCTCTTCTTGAAGGTCCATTCGAACTCGAATAAACACCTCGAGTCGATATGAAGTCAACTTTTTTTCGTTTTCACGAAGTATTTGAGTCGACAATTGCTCTTCTTGAAGGTCCATTCGAACTCAAATAATCACCTCGAGTCGATATGAAGTCTACTTTTTTTCGTTTTCACGATGTATTTGAGTCGACAATTGCTCTTCTTGAAGGTCCATTCGAGCTCAAATGAACACCTCGAGTCGATATGAAGTCAACTTTTTTTCGTTTTCACGAAGTATTTGAGTCGACAATTGCTCTTCTTGAACGTCCATTCGAACTCAAATAAACACCTCGAGTCGATATGAAGTCAACTTTTTTTCGTTTCCACGAAGTATTTGAGTCGACGATTGCTCTTCTTGAAGGTCCATTCAAACTCGAATAAACACCTCGAGTCGATATGAAGTGAACTTTTTTTCGTTTTCACGAAGTATTTGAGTCGACAATTGCTCTTCTTGAAGGTCCATTCGAACTCAAATAAACACCTCGAGTCGATATGAAGTGAACTTTTCTTCGTGATCACGAAGTATTTGAGTCGACGATTTCTCTTCTTGAAGGAACATTCGAACTCGAATAAACACCTCGAGTCGATATGAAGTCAACTTTTTTCGTTTTCACGAAGTATTTGAGTCGACGATTGCTCTTCTTGAAGGTCCATTCGAACTCAAATGAACACCTCGAGTCGATATGAAGTCAACTTTTTTTCGTTTTCACGATAAATTTGAGTCGACAATTGCTCTTCTCGAAGGTCCATTCGAACTGAAATAAACACCTCGAGTCGATATGAAGTGAACTTTTTTTCGTTTTCACGAAGTATTTGAGTCGACAATTGCTCATCTTGAAGGTCCATTCGAACTCAAATAAACACCTCGAGTCGATATGAAGTGAACTTTTTTTCGTTATCACGAATAATTTGAGTCGACGATTGCTCTTCTTGAAGGTCCATTCGAACTCGAATAAACACCTCGAGTCGATATGAAGTCAACTTTTTTTCGTTTTCACGAAGTATTTGAGTCGACAATTGCTCTTCTTGAAGGTCCATTCGAACTCAAATAAACACCTCGAGTCGATATGAAGTCAACTTTTTTTCGTTGTCACGAAGTATTTGAGTCGACGATTGCTCTTCTTGAAGGTCCATTCGAACTCGAATAAACACCTCGAGTCGATATGAAGTCAACTTTTTTTCGTTTTCACGAAGTATTTGAGTCGACAATTGCTCTTCTTGAAGGTCCATTCGAACTCAAATAATCACCTCGAGTCGATATGAAGTCTACTTTTTTTCGTTTTCACGATGTATTTGAGTCGACAATTGCTCTTCTTGAAGGTCCATTCGAACTCAAATAAACACTTCGAGTCGATATGAAGTCAACTTTTTTTCGTTTTCACGAAGTATTTGAGTCGACAATTGCTCTTCTTGAAGGTCCATTCGAACTCAAATAATCACCTCGAGTCGATATGAAGTCTACTTTTTTTCGTTTTCACGATGTATTTGAGTCGACAATTGCTCTTCTTGAAGGTCCATTCGAACTTAAATAAACACTTCGAGTCGATATGAAGTCAACTTTTTTTTGTTTTCACGAAGTATTTGAGTCGACGATTGCTCTTCTTGAAGGTCCATTCGAACTCAAATGAACACCTCGAGTCGATATGAAGTCAACTTTTTTTCGTTTTCACGAAGTATTTGAGTCGACGATTGCTCTTCTTGAAGGTCCATTCGAACTCGAATAAACACCTCGAGTCGATATGAAGTCAACTTTTTTTCGTTTTCAGGAAGTATTTGAGTCGACGATTGCTCTTCTTGAAGGTCCATTCGAACTCGAATAAACACCTCGAGTCGATATGAAGTCAACTTTTTTTCGTTTTCACGAAGTATTTGAGTCGACAATTGCTCTTCTTGAAGGTCCATTCGAACTCAAATAATCACCTCGAGTCGATATGAAGTCTACTTTTTTTCGTTTTCACGATGTATTTGAGTCGACAATTGCTCTTCTTGAAGGTCCATTCGAACTCAAACACTTCGAGTCGATATGAAGTCAACTTTTTTTCGTTTCCACGAAGTATTTGAGTCGACGATTGCTCTTCTTGAAGGTCCATTCAAACTCGAATAAACACCTCGAGTCGATATGAAGTGAACTTTTTTTCGTTTTCACGAAGTATTTGAGTCGACAATTGCTCTTCTTGAAGGTCCATTCGAACTCAAATAAACACCTCGAGTCGATATGAAGTGAACTTTTTTTCGTTTTCACGAAGTATTTGAGTCGACAATTGCTCTTCTTGAAGGTCCATTCGAACTCAAATAAACACCTCGAGTCGATATGAAGTGAACTTTTCTTCGTGATCACGAAGTATTTGAGTCGACGATTTCTCTTCTTGAAGGAACATTCGAACTCGAATAAACACCTCGAGTCGATATGAAGTCAACTTTTTTCGTTTTCACGAAGTATTTGAGTCGACGATTGCTCTTCTTGAAGGTCCATTCGAACTCAAATGAACACCTCGAGTCGATATGAAGTCAACTTTTTTTCGTTTTCACGATAAATTTGAGTCGACAATTGCTCTTCTCGAAGGTCCATTCGAACTGAAATAAACACCTCGAGTCGATATGAAGTGAACTTTTTTTCGTTTTCACGAAGTATTTGAGTCGACAATTGCTCATCTTGAAGGTCCATTCGAACTCAAATAAACACCTCGAGTCGATATGAAGTGAACTTTTTTTCGTTATCACGAATAATTTGAGTCGACGATTGCTCTTCTTGAAGGTCCATTCGAACTCGAATAAACACCTCGAGTCGATATGAAGTCAACTTTTTTTCGTTTTCACGAAGTATTTGAGTCGACAATTGCTCTTCTTGAAGGTCCATTCGAACTCAAATAAACACCTCGAGTCGATATGAAGTCAACTTTTTTTCGTTGTCACGAAGTATTTGAGTCGACGATTGCTCTTCTTGAAGGTCCATTCGAACTCGAATAAACACCTCGAGTCGATATGAAGTCAACTTTTTTTCGTTTTCACGAAGTATTTGAGTCGACAATTGCTCTTCTTGAAGGTCCATTCGAACTCAAATAATCACCTCGAGTCGATATGAAGTCTACTTTTTTTCGTTTTCACGATGTATTTGAGTCGACAATTGCTCTTCATGAAGGTCCATTCGAACTCAAATAAACACTTCGAGTCGATATGAAGTCAACTTTTTTTCGTTTTCACGAAGTATTTGAGTCGACAATTGCTCTTCTTGAAGGTCCATTCGAACTCAAATAATCACCTCGAGTCGATATGAAGTCTACTTTTTTTCGTTTTCACGATGTATTTGAGTCGACAATTGCTCTTCTTGAAGGTCCATTCGAACTTAAATAAACACTTCGAGTCGATATGAAGTCAACTTTTTTTTGTTTTCACGAAGTATTTGAGTCGACGATTGCTCTTCTTGAAGGTCCATTCGAACTCAAATGAACACCTCGAGTCGATATGAAGTCAACTTTTTTTCGTTTTCACGAAGTATTTGAGTCGACGATTGCTCTTCTTGAAGGTCCATTCGAACTCGAATAAACACCTCGAGTCGATATGAAGTCAACTTTTTTTCGTTTTCAGGAAGTATTTGAGTCGACGATTGCTCTTCTTGAAGGTCCATTCGAACTCGAATAAACACCTCGAGTCGATATGAAGTCAACTTTTTTTCGTTTTCACGAAGTATTTGAGTCGACAATTGCTCTTCTTGAAGGTCCATTCGAACTCAAATAATCACCTCGAGTCGATATGAAGTCTACTTTTTTTCGTTTTCACGATGTATTTGAGTCGACAATTGCTCTTCTTGAAGGTCCATTCGAACTCAAACACTTCGAGTCGATATGAAGTCAACTTTTTTTCGTTTCCACGAAGTATTTGAGTCGACGATTGCTCTTCTTGAAGGTCCATTCAAACTCGAATAAACACCTCGAGTCGATATGAAGTGAACTTTTTTTCGTTTTCACGAAGTATTTGAGTCGACAATTGCTCTTCTTGAAGGTCCATTCGAACTCAAATAAACACCTCGAGTCGATATGAAGTGAACTTTTCTTCGTGATCACGAAGTATTTGAGTCGACGATTTCTCTTCTTGAAGGAACATTCGAACTCGAATAAACACCTCGAGTCGATATGAAGTCAACTTTTTTCGTTTTCACGAAGTATTTGAGTCGACGATTGCTCTTCTTGAAGGTCCATTCGAACTCAAATGAACACCTCGAGTCGATATGAAGTCAACTTTTTTTCGTTTTCACGATAAATTTGAGTCGACAATTGCTCTTCTCGAAGGTCCATTCGAACTGAAATAAACACCTCGAGTCGATATGAAGTGAACTTTTTTTCGTTTTCACGAAGTATTTGAGTCGACGATTGCTCTTCTTGAAGGTCCATTCGAACTCGAATAAACACCTCGAGTCGATATGAAGTCAACTTTTTTCGTTTTCACGAAGTATTTGAGTCGACAATTGCTCATCTTGAAGGTCCATTCGAACTCAAATAAACACCTCGAGTCGATATGAAGTGAACTTTTTTTCGTTATCACGAATAATTTGAGTCGACGATTGCTCTTCTTGAAGGTCCATTCGAACTCGAATAAACACCTCGAGTCGATATGAAGTCAACTTTTTTTCGTTTTCACGAAGTATTTGAGTCGACAATTGCTCTTCTTGAAGGTCCATTCGAACTCAAATAAACACCTCGAGTCGATATGAAGTCAACTTTTTTTCGTTTTCACGAAGTATTTGAGTCGACGATTGCTCTTCTTGAAGGTCCATTCGAACTCGAATAAACACCTCGAGTCGATATGAAGTCAACTTTTTTCGTTTTCACGAAGTATTTGAGTCGACAATTGCTCTTCTTGAAGGTCCATTCGAACTCAAATAATCACCTCGAGTCGATATGAAGTCTACTTTTTTTCGTTTTCACGATGTATTTGAGTCGACAATTGCTCTTCTTGAAGGTCCATTCGAACTCAAATAAACACTTCGAGTCGATATGAAGTCAACTTTTTTTCGTTTTCACGAAGTATTTGAGTCGAAAATTGCTCTTCTTGAAGGTCCATTCGAACTCGAATAAACACCTCGAGTCGATATGAAGTCAACTTTTTTTCGTTTTCACGATGTATTTGAGTCGACAATTGCTCTTCTTGAAGGTCCATTCGAACTCAAATAATCACCTCGAGTCGATATGAAGTCTACTTTTTTTCGTTTTCACGATGTATTTGAGTCGACAATTGCTCTTCTTGAAGGTCCATTCGAACTTAAATAAACACTTCGAGTCGATATGAAGTCAACTTTTTTTTGTTTTCACGAAGTATTTGAGTCGACGATTGCTCTTCTTGAAGGTCCATTCGAACTCAAATGAACACCTCGAGTCGATATGAAGTCAACTTTTTTTCGTTTTCACGATGAATTTGAGTCGACAATTACTCTTCTTGAAGGTAGATTCGAACTCGAATAAACACCTCGAGTCGATATGAAGTCTACTTTTTTTCGTTTTCACGATGTATTTGAGTCGCTATTATGATGTAGAAAGTTGAAAACTGGGATAGAGCACACGTAGAACACGGTAGAACGAAAGGAACTATTTATTTTTTTAGACATCAGTGCTGCCAACACTTTACAACTGAATCAGTGCCATCATGACAGTCTCCCCCACTTGAATAAGAAGCACATACTTTTCCAACTACAAATTACTCGTCTTTCAAACTTATTAACGTTATTATTAAAACATTATAACACAAATCATTGTAGCACATAGCCGCTAAGGTGACGTGGAGCGCGTCTATCCCGAACAGACCTACGTAACTCTGGTGGTTGCAGCTGAGGCGTTGACTGGTGCCTAGGGGGACTGGCTCTTTGTGCCGGACTCCCAGACGACTGGTGACCCTCCGATGGCTGAGGGACAAACGGCACTCCAAATGTTACTGACCGCTGCGGTGTTGGAGGAGCAGCTTCCACACTATTTTCTACTGGCACTGGCACTAACGTTGTCATCAGTTGGTTGATGTGACGCTTTATAGTACGACCTTCATCCAGTCTTACCAGATAGTGCCTCGATCCCAGCACACGAGTGACAACACCGAAACCCCAGACTGCCTTGTTATTAGGGTACAGGCGTACTTGGACTCTCTCCCCCTTGGACAGAGTACGAGCAGCTGGTGCAGGAGTGCAAGTCGTCTTTGGTGACGTAGGGAACACCGCATCCAACTGTATCCGAAAGTGACGGTTGAGGTACAGCTCAGCTGGAGATTTCCCACAAGAAAGTGGCGTGGCTCGGTGACGGAAGACAATCTTCTGGATCTTGTCTCGAACTGTTCCTGGTTCTGCCGCAATTGATGCAAATCTCCGCTTGAACGTTTGGACATTACGTTCGGCAAGGCCATTTGTGGCCGGGTGACCTGGCGCTATCAATTTCTGAAAAATCCCGCGAGTCCTGCAATATTCTTTGAAGGTTTCACTTGTGAAAATCGTGGCGTTGTCCGAGACAAGCACTGCAGGATACCCATGAGAAGAGAAAACTTCATTCAAAAGTTGAATAGTTGAGTCTGTAGAAGGCGCATCTTTCCTTGTTTTTATTTCGGTCCATTTTGACTTTGCATCTACGCAAATGAGGAAGTAGTGACCCTCATACGGTCCTGCATAGTCCATATGAACCCTTTCCCAATTTGACGAGGGTTCATCCCATGGGTGTACTATTGCAAGAGGCGGGTTTTTACGGAGCTTAGCACAAGTCTCACACGCTTTCACCATCCGTTCAATTTCACCATCAATTCCTTCCCAATAAACATATCGCCTCGCCAACTGCTTCATCTTCGTGACCCCAATGTGGGTAAGGTGCAATTCTTCAAGTATTGGTGCACGAAGACTCTGAGGAACTACCACTCTTTCTAATCTGAACAACACACCATCCTGTATAGTGTAGGGTGTATCTATGGTATTCTCCTGCATGGACCTGACGATTTTCTGTAGATTCTCGTCTTTCTGAGTCTCTTGTGCAATGACTGCAGCAGATATTGTTGAACCAGACACTTGGAATAAAGTCTCGTTACACACTTGTTTCACTTCCTCGTTGATTTCAGCGTCAACTGTTCTCGTTGTCCTCTCTATTGGAGCCCTTGAAAGGCAATCTACATTCGCATTGTCCTTTCCCCTCTTGAACTTCACCACGTACTCAAAACCTGAGAGAAAAGTTGCATATCGGAGCAATCTTGCTGATGTCATTTGGGGCAACGATCGATTGTGTCCAAAAATCCTTGAGAGGGGCTCATTGTCCGTGACTAGAGTGAACACTCTCCCATACAGGTAATTGAAAAAATGGCCCACCGCAAAAACAATTGCCAATGCCTCCCTGTCCAACTGGCTATAATTCTGCTCTGACTGGGTTAAGGATCTAGAAGCATACGCCACAGGTCTTTCATCTCCATTCACTATATGGCTCAATACCGCAGCTACACCAACTGGGCTGGCGTCTGTGGTCAAAACCACTGGCAGTGACGGGTTGTATGGAACAAGTACTCGGTCACTGCACATTTCTGCTTTCAATTTCAAAAATGCAGACTCACAGCGCGCATCCCAGTGAAAACGGCGATTTTTCTGCAGTAGCTGGCGAAGGGGGTATGACAAGGTAGAAAAATCTGGAACAAACCGAGCATAATAGGTAATTAGACCCAAAAACTGTCTAACTCCATCACCATTCTTTGGGCGTGGCATATTCTTGAGAGCTGCAATCTTCTGTGGTGACTTCATGATCTTGTTGTGTTCAATAACGTGGCCCAAGTATTCTATCTTTGAGACAAAGAAGGCGCATTTATTTTTATTTAGATGTAAATCATTTTTCGCTAGTCTTGTTAAACATGCTCGTAGATTTTGTGCACACTCCTCGTATGATTGACCATGGACGATAATATCGTCAAAATACGTTTCTGTATTCTCCAAGCCCTGTATGATTTGAGACATTATCCGGTTGAACTCCGAAGGGGCGGTCTTGATCCCAAAACTCAACCGATTCATACGATAAGTACCACGATGTGTCGATATTGTCTGAATCTCACTACTCTTTTCATCAACCAGAATATGTAAGTAAGCTTTATGTAAATCTAGCTTACAGAAGTACTTTGAATTGCGCAGACTTGATAACACGTCATCTATTCGACGGATTGGAAAATTTGCAGATACTAGCCTTTCATTTACTCCACATTTATAATCTACGCAGAGGCGCACAGTCCCATCTGGTTTGGGAACAACCACCAACGGCGAACCCCAATCACTTGTTGCTATCGGAGTAATTATGCCTGAATTTTCAAGAATATCGAGTTCCTTCTCAACGCGGCTTCTCAGGGCGTATGGTACATCTCTTTCGCGCGTAAAAACTGGTGATACATCCTTCCTTAGAACTAGTGAGACTTTCAAATCCGGTACACATCCGATTCTTGCTTCAAATATGTTTGAAAATTCGTTGAAAATGTCGTCGACTCCAAAAACAGTAGAAACAGAGGAACAGGTAGGCGGCTGAACACGGCTCATCTCTTCATCCACCTGTCTCAGGTCAACGCCCAGATCTCGAATCCATTCTCGACCTAATATCGCGTCATGACCAGCAGCTACAATATATAAATCCGCATTAATTTCTTTTTTATTATATTTTACAGTGACAGAAACTCTACCTTTGCATGGGACAACATCATTCGAATAGGCTCTAAAATTAATGTTAGTTGGGACAGGTTCAATTCCCAGATTTAGCGCAAAAAATTTATCTTCAGGTAGAATGGAGAATCTTGCACCAGAATCCACTTCCATTTTCTGGGTCTTCCCGTCTATAAATACTGTGACAACATATTTTCCTGTGTTCGAGTGGCATTCATATAAATCAACCAAATTTATTCCATAGGAGAACGATTGGGACGAATCTGACTCACTGGCGCGAACATGTTGTACTAGTGACTGTTCCTGATCATATTCGGTATCTATACGGTGGCATTTTGCTTTTTCTTTAGACAATGTAACAATACAAACTCGATCGACATGACCAGTCTTATTGCAAGATTTACACTTCAAATTATTCTTACTGATTCTGCATTCATTCGCGCGATGATTAGCTCTTCCGCACTTGAAGCATAAATCAGCGATCCCCAACGCACGATAATCCATCGGCCTGCGAGACAGTGACGAGGAACGACTCCGGTTCCAATTGCTGGAACGGTTCGGCGCATAAGATCGATCTGCTTGGGTAAAGTTTGAATTTTGGCGGTTACGCGCGCGACTAAACTGTGACAACCGATTCGTATCGATAGAACTGGTACCTGTTGCAGGAACGGGACTAGGCTGCTGCAATTCTCGACTCTGAATCCGTGCAGCTTCGATCGAGATAGCTTTCGACACAATATCATCAAATTTGGCGGAATCATCTTGCAACAACTTTTCTCTTATTTCATTGTCCTTTATACCTCTGATGAACTGCGCGCGGAGAAACAGCTCAGCTGCCGATACTGATTTGTTGCAGGAACATTTGACTGTGAAATGACAGTCGGCTAAGCTTCCTTGTAATGCAGCAACAAATTCCGCGATTGATTGCTTTTGATCTTGAGTTGTCGAGAGAAAATAGTGTTGCGATACCACTGCACTTTGTTTCGGAGCTAGCATACCTGAAAACGCCTTGACTAGATCTTCGTACGGCAAGTCCCTGACGTACTTATCGGGTCCCAGCATCGCCGACAGGTTATTGTAATGAGTAGACCCAATTGACGCGGCCAATAACTGCGATTTTTTTGTTTTCACGCCCCTGATCTCGGTATAATTTTCGAATCTTTCCATATAATTGTTGAACTTTTCCTTCTTCGGGTCGAATGGTTCGAACGGCGGCACATTTGTTGGATCGGCGGCGGCACCGGCAGTTCCCGACCCGGTTGCGCCCGACTGTATTAGTTTGTCGAACATTACCTTTTGGTTTGCGCACAATTTGTCAGCTAGACCATCGAGCAACACTTTTAACATTCTTTCGTCCATCTTCGTCGCCAATTATTATGATGTAGAAAGTTGAAAACTGGGATAGAGCACACGTAGAACACGGTAGAACGAAAGGAACTATTTATTTTTTTAGACATCAGTGCTGCCAACACTTTACAACTGAATCAGTGCCATCATGACAGTCGCCAATTGCTCTTCTTGAAGGTCCATTCGAACTCAAATAAACACCTCGAGTCGATACGAAGTCAACTTTTTTTCGTTTTCACGAAGTATTTGAGTCGACAATTGCTCTTCTTGAAGGTCCATTCGAACTCAAATAAACACTTCGAGTCGATATGAAGTCAACTTTTTTTCGTTTTCACGAAGTATTTGAGTCGAAAATTGCTCTTCTTGAAGGTCCATTCGAACTCAAATAAACACCTCGAGTCGATATGAAGTCAACTTTTTTTCGTTTTCACGAAGTATTTGAGTCGACGATTGCTCTTCTTGAAGGTCAATTCGAACTCGAATAAACACCTCGAGTCGATATGAAGTCAACTTTTTTTCGTTTTCACGAAGTATTTGAGTCGACAATTGCTCTTCTTGAAGGTCCATTCGAACTCAAATAAACACCTCGAGTCGATATGAAGTCAACTTTTTTTCGTTTTCACGAAGTATTTGATTCGACAATTGCTCTTCTTGAAGGTCCATTCGACCTCGAATAAACACCTCGAGTCGATATGAAGTCAACTTTTTTTCGTTTTCACGAAGTGTTTGAGTCGACAATTGCTCTTCTTGAAGGTCCATTCGAACTCAAATAAACACCTCGAGTCGATATGAAGTCAACTTTTTTTCGTTTTCACGAAGTATTAAGTCGACGATTGCTCTTCTTGAAGGTCCATTCGAGCTCAAATAAACACCTCGAGTCGATATGAAGTCAACTTTTTTCCGTTTTCACGAAGTATTTGAGTCGACGATTGCTCTTCTTGAAGGTCCATTTGAGCTCGAATAAACACCTCGAGTCGGTATGAGGTCAACTTTTTTTCGTTTTCACGAAGTATTTGAGTCGACAATTGCTCTTCTTGAAGGTCCATTCGAATTCGAATAAACACCTCGAGTCGATATGAAGTCAACTTTTTTTCGTTTTCACGAAGTATTTGAGTCGACAATTGCTCTTCTTGAAGATCCATTCGAACTCAAATAAACACCTCGAGTCGATATGAAGTTAACTTTTTTCCGTTTTCACGAAGTCTTTGAGTCGACAATTGCTCTTCTTGAAGGTCCATTCGAACTCAAATGAACACCTCGAGTCGATATACAGTGAACTTTTTTTCGTTTTCACGAAGTATTTGAGTCGACAATTGCTCTTCTTGAAGGTCCATTCGAACTCAAATAAACACCTCGAGTCGATATGAAGTCAACTTTTTTTCGTTTTCACGAAGTATTTGAGTCAACAATTGCTCTTCTTGAAGGTCCATTCGAACTCAAATAAACACCTCTAGTCGATATGAGGTCAACTTTTTTTCGTTTTCACGAAGTATTTGAGTCGACAATTGCTCTTCTTGAAGGTCCATTCGAACTCAAATAAAACACCTCGAGTCGATATGATTCATATCGACAGTGTCAACACGAATCAAACGGTTGAAAGTGATGTCGAGTTTCTTGTTCTGAAATACGTTTCGTGCTACGAAAATGAAGGTAATTTCGAATGTTTGTTGGTAGGTACTTCTTTTATAGAAAAATTATTACCGACGTAGTATTAAAAACCTCAGAATTATATCGTATGAATTAATCATAATTAATAATAATAATTATTAATAATAAATACAAATGATTAATACCTAACAATAAATTATAATAATTTTCACTAGGTACTTGATAAAATTATTAATAATTAGTGATAATTCATAATAATAATTAATCTAACATTTAGGATCTAGACATTTAGACCTAATGATCTAAACAGAAGGGTGATCTGTACAAAGAAGATAATGAACCGTTGTGTCAAGAATTTGCAGAGTTTCAATATTAGAGTCTACCTTTTTATTTTCAAAATTATTCACGGTATAGGACCAAGCCCTGATTACCTCGGAGGCCTTTTGGTTTATTATTTATTATTTATTGATGAACCGTTGGAATCGCCCAAAGAAAAAAATTTTTTAACCCCCCCTCAAAATATGTTGGTTTCAAGATACGTAGATTCAGAAAATCTAATTAAAAAAAAATCTGTCCGTCCGCCATTTTGCACTTTGCCCAGTTAGCGTTGAGTTAAAATTACGAAATTTTTTTTATTGGTTCCGACCAACCCCACAATGGTCCTCGAAACTTTTCATAACCCTAGGTCAAGGGGAAGGGGTTCAAAACGAATTTAGAAATTTTGAAAATTCCAAAACTCGAAAAATTCAGATGAAACTGTATGTTTTTTATTTCATATTTAGATAGAGTTAGATAGAGCGTCCACACTATGCCGGGCGGCATGGGCCGGCACAGGCCGGGCGGCAAAGCCGAAGCAGTGTGGACGTGCCGCCCGGGTTTGCCTGACGCCGGCCCGGACCCAACCCGCGCTGTGCCGATCCAAATCGAGGCGGCCTGGGCGGGGCCTGAGTGGGGACAGCCCGCACGTGCCGCCCGGGTTGTTTCGTCAGTCTTCCTTCTGTGTTGCAACGCTCAATTGCTGAGAAACTTCGCGATGACGAAAAGTTGAAGCGATGAAGAGACACTATCAATTATAATTCTCCTGTTTCAAAATTAATTATTATTATTATTATTTCAAAATCAGAATTCGTCATTCTGAAAAAGTTTGTGAAACCAACGTCGTTCCTATATTCATAATTGAGCTCGTCGGTTTCATCGAGCAACAAATGCTTCATCAATTCACTTGCGCGATATCTCTGCCTTCCTCTACCGATGCTAGTGCGAACCCAATACCTCCTTGGTCGACGGCACCTCACATAGGCACATGCAGCAGCCTCCATGATGATCGCAGCAGCAGCTGTGAGAGCAGCATCATCTTCGTCACTCATGATGGCACAACTACGACTGCCTGAAAAAGCCGGCCCGCCCCGCATCCCCGTCCACATGTTGCATACAATGTGGACAGGCCGGCCCGAACGTAAAGCCGTGCGAGAAAGCCGCCCGACATTGTGTGGACGCGCCTTTAGAATTTTTTAAGACCATCCACAGCTTTGTACGACCAGCCGATCGTTCACAATGAGGGCTTATTTATTTTATTTATTTATTTATTTGAAAAAGTACGGGCGAGCCCAATTACAAGCATATTATCAAAGGTACAATTAAATAGAGTGTAGATAGACATAATCAAAGTGGTATGACAACGAAACGCAGGACAAGAATAACAATAACAGATAACAAGAAATAGAGAGCACAAGATAACTAGGGTGTGAAAAACCGAGAGCAAATACAGGTTGTATCAAGTTAAAGAGACATGTAAAGAAGCTACAGAACATTTTAGCTGTGACAATGAGTGGGAGAAGAAGTCAAATTCGGGGTGGACACTTAGAAAAAGATTTGCGAAACGGGGAATTCTAACGAGTGGCCGGTTTTGTAAATAATTTGTTGGACTAAAAGGGATTTGGAAAAGATTAGATGACCGGGAGGAGAGACGTGGCACCAGCAGACCGATCCTTGATAGCAGGGATGGGCAATCGATTTTGTTGTTGAGCAGCTTGTGGAGAAACGTGAGGTCAGCCACCGAGTGGTTGTGGATAGCGTAAAAAGGGGACCAAACTGGGGAAGCATAATCCAACTTGGGAAGGACCAGTGCCTTGTAGAGCAGAGTCAGGACACGGACGTCGGTGAAATCCCTGGTGTGCCGCTTCAGGAACCCCAAAGCTCTCATGGCACCTCTTGAAATGTTGGCGATGTGGCCGGAGAAAGACAGCTGACAATCCAGGAGCACCCCCAAGTCTCTCGTCTCATGCACCCTCCCCAAAGGGGCTCCGCAAAGAGTGTAGTCGTACAGGTATTCATTCGATGACCGGCAGAGAGAGATAACCGAGCACTTAGAGGGATTTAGGAAAAGGCTATTCCCAAGACACCATCGCTCAAGGTCTTGCAGTGCGCTCTGCAGAAGATGACAGCTCAAATCAGATTCAATGTGGCAAAACACCTTCAGGTCATCAGCAAACAGGAGACATCCGACGTTTGGCCCAAGCTGGCAAACCACGCTGTTGATCGCCAGCAGAAACCATAGCGGACCAATGTGACTTCCCTGTGGCAAGTCACAGGGGCTCAAAGGTTGAGCCTGTCAACACGATCGTGAATCAAACGGTTGAAATACAGGTCAATGTTCATACTAACGAGCTGTTTGGTACATCATATTATGATGATATTATTTCAACAGTTTGATTCACGATCGTATTATTGTTTTAGTGATGTCGAGTTTTTTGTTCTGAGGTACGTTTCGTGCTCGGAATGAAGGTAATTTCGAATGTTTGCTGGTAGGTACTTCTTTTATAGAAAAATTATTGCCGACGTAGTATTAAAAACCCCAGAATTATATCGGTACATTTTCTTTGTAATTAATTCATCATCTCTATTATTCAGGTTCTGCACAAAGGAACCCAGTCGATTCCAACAGCCGGATATCGTTTCAATTAATCATAATTATTAATAATAGATACAAATTATTAATACCTAATTTTCACTAGGTACTTGATAAAATTATTATTAATTAGTGATGATTCATAATAGTAATTAGTCTAACATTTAGGATCTAGACATTTAGACCTAGTGATCTAGACAGAAGGGTGATCTGTACAAAGAAGATAATTGTCGCAATCCATGTGAAACATTTAGTGAAGGAAGAATAAGGGGAGGTTGCAAATAGGGTTATGGTGGAATTTTTTTAGATATGATTTTTTTTTTTTCCTCGTTGTAAGCTCATGTGTTCTCTGTGAAATTTCCGTAAAATATAGTGAATTTTGAATTGAAAGGTAAACGAGTGTGTTACTCTGAGTAGACCCTTGATAGCCTGTTTTCCGAGTCCAGTAAATTGACAATAATGAACCGTTGTGTCAAGAATTTGCAGAGTTTTATTTTTGTTTGTCTCGCCTATTTGACTGAAGTGAGTAGTGTGCTGTTCAACATTATTATAATATAAAGGTTGAGGTGTTCATTACTCACCTAGCAACCAGTACCAGGTATGTGTATATGTATAGTGTCCCGTATTCTTCTGCCAGCGAGTGGGCAACCCTGTGTGGGAGGGGGCGCAAAGACATAAAATGTCCCTCGTGGTTGCGTACTTGTACGAAAGCTGTTTTCGTTTGTTTCGATGTATTTTTTTGTTGTTGTTGGCATCTCTCAAATCCTAGCCTTAACCGCTCTAAAACCTGTGGATGCCGTTCGTATCTGGTTTACAGTAATCCCGTAATTTATGAGTAGATTCGTATGGAGTGGACCATTTTTCTATATTATTAAGTACCTAAGTCTTTATTGTCTATATTAACTCTATAAGTATAATATAATAGTATATATTATATACTTAAATACTCAATATATTATATTGAGTCTGATGTTCTAACTTGTCATAATTTTTTCTACAATGAAAATATATTATCCCCCTACTATAAAACAATCGATGTATCAAAACATCGATGTTTTTTAGAAGAAAAAACATCGATGTTTTGTTCTTTGGGCGGTCTGGGAGGCCTCACCACAGTATTTCACTTGGTAGGTCCCTCAGGATTGCGGGTGCGATATTGTGGAATTCCCTCCCCCCTCCAGTGTCGTTAATGCCCTCGGCTCTCCACCTTTCACAGTTTAATTGCAGATCATTTCGTTTCTCTTGATTCAGTGTTATTTTTAATATATTTTTTCCTCATCTACGCATACCTACTCACTTTAACCACTTGTTTTGAATATTGTATTTTTATTATTTTGTTTATTAATTTTTTTAATTTGTTCTCATTAATTAATGTACATACTATAAACATAGAGCGAGTAGTTTTTCTCCATTATTTTTTTTTTTGTTACATCCTAAGAGGACCCAAGTGGTCTATTTGTAATGTTGCTGCTAAAAAAATTTAATAAATAAATGTTCAAAATTTAGCGGGTCTAGTAGCTTCGACTCCCACACGGCTTCTCCTCCGTCAGCGATGTCTTCCTACCAAATCCTACTGAAGAACAACATTTTTTACAAACCTATTTTCACCATTTACAAAAGAATAGTAAGTGTCCGGGTTTAATGGGGAATCAGAATTTGAAATCGAATATCTTCAATCACTTTCATATTCCGAGTAAACTCAATTAAACTTCGTAATCTACACGTCGATTTTTTCGTCATTTTGTGAATTTAGGGCTTTGACTTAAATAACAGGTTTCAATGTTTTTTGAAAACTTTTTTTATTTAAATGTAATTTTAAAAAACATATTTTTACAAGTAGGGCTCGGGGAACTCGAAAGTCACTTCTCTCCCGGTTAGTTTCTTGTAAACGGCAGCAAAAGTGTCGATCTGCGAACAAGGAAAACAGCCGGTTAGAATGAGAAATTCAACAGTGGAAAATGCATGAAAAATACTATTAGACTACCCATTAGAGTATCACATGAATATTATACAAACAAGAGGAATAAAAGGAGTTGGAATGGACGAGGAACCTTCAACTGGGAGCCTGTAGGAAGGGGTGCCTTCAGGACTCTGCTTTGGTTGCAGACTAATGTAGGGTGCCATGTTATTCAAACCAAAATCCATACGGTTCCAATAGTCTTAATAAACCTACAGTATTGACGTTTTATTGTGTTCATCATGTAAACTGTGAACGCTGATTTTCTGTTATCAGGGAATCACAGACAATATCACAGACAGCGCTCCACAGTTGATTTATGTGGTCCATGAGCGAAGGCCACAAATCCATTGAAGGGAGTGGTGGCTATTAGAATGGACGAGGAGGAGCCTTCTTCAGCAGGGAGCAAGTAGGAAGCACTACCTTCAGGGCTCTGCATTGGCAGCAGACGTCTGTTAAATGTGAAAATATTGCTACCCTAGCAAGGATATTCAACAATACATAGCAAGAATGGACTGATTTGGCAGATTTTACTGGTTCAAAAGTTTTAATTTGAACGTTAAACCCCTGGAAGATGACAAAATATCGATTTTATACTCCACAAACTCAGCGCTTCCACCATAAAAACTATCAGATTTTATAACAATATCAGAATCCAAGATAGGGAAACATCTTGATTTTAGTCACCAATGCCTGTGAGAATTCTAACTAACAGAAAGGTCATGAGGAACCCAATTCTGTCCTGGGAATTCCCCCATTTATGTACGTCTTGGACTCGAGGTCTGATTCGTTATCGGAAAATTTAGAACTTTTCCGTCACAAACCGGACAAGACGCATGATGAAATTCGTGTTACGCGGAAACACTGAGTATCACATGAATATTCTACATACAAACAAGAGGAATAAAAGGAGTTGGAATGGACGAGGAACCTTCAACTGGGAGCCTGTAGGAAGGGTTGCCTTCAGGACTGTGCTTTGGTTGCAGACTATTGTAGGGTCCCATGTTATTCAAACAAAAATCCATATGGTTTCAATAGTCTTATAGTAATAAAGCTACAGTATTGACGTTTTTGGTAGAATTTATTGTGTTCATCATGTAAACTGTGAACGCTTATTTTCTGTTATCAGGGAATCACAGACAATATAAAGAGCGCTCCACAGTTGATTTATGTGGTCCATGAGCGAAGGCCACGAATCCATTGAAGGGAGTGGTGGCTATTAGAATGGACGAGGAGGAGCCTTCTTCAGCAGGGAGCAAGTAGGAAGGACTACCTTCAGGGCTCTGCATTGGCAGCTGACGTCTGTTAAATGTGAAAATATTGCTACCCTAGCAAGGATAATATCATTCAACAATACATAGCAAGAATGGACTGATTTGGCAGATGTTACTGGTTCAAAAGTTTTAATTTGAATGTTAAACACCTGGAAGATGACAAAATATCGATATTTATAACAATATCAGAATACAGGATAGGGAAACCTCTTGATTTTAGTCACCGCTGCCTGTGAAAATTCTAACTAACAGAAAGGTCATGAGGAACCCAATTCTGTCCTGGGAATTCCCCCATTTATGTACGTCTTGGACTCGAGGTCTGATTCGTAATCGGAAAATTTAGGATTTTTCCGTCACAAACCGGACAAGACGCATGATGAAATTCGTGTTACGCGGAAACACTGAGTATCACATGAATATTCTACAAACAAGAGGAATAATAGGAGTTGGATGGACGAGGAACCATCAGCTGGGAGCCTGTAGGAAGGGGTGCCTTCAGGACTCAGCTTTGGCTGCAGACTATTGTAGGGTACCATGTTATTCAAACAAAAATCCATACGGTTTCAATAGTCTTATAGTAATGAACCTACAGTTTTGACGTTTTTGGTAGAATTTATTGTGTTCATCATGTAAACTGTGAACGCTGATTTTCTGTTATCAGGGAATCACAGACAATATAAAGAGCGCTCCACAGTTGATTTATGTGGTCCATGAGCGAAGGCCACGAATCCATTGAAGGTAGTGGTGGCTATTAGAATGGACGAGGAGGAGCCTTCTTCAGCAGGGAGCAAGTAGGAAGGACTACCTTCAGGGCTCTGCATTGGCAGCTGACGTCTGTTAAATGTGAAAATATTGCTACCCTAGCAAGGATAATATCATTCAACAATACATAGCAAGAATGGACTGATTTGGCAGATTTTACTGGTTCAAAAGTTTTAATTTGAACGTTAAACCCCTGGAAGATGACAAAATATCGATTTTATAACAATATCAGAATCCAGGATAGTGAAACCTCTTGATTTTAGTCACCGCTGCCTGTGAAAATTCTTACTAACAGAAAGGTCATGAGGAACCCAATTCTGTCCTGGGAATTCCCCTATTTATGTACGTCTTGGACTCTTGGAGGTCTGATTCGTTATCGGAAAAATTATGATTTTTCCGTCACAAACCGGACAAGACGCATGATGAAATTTGTGTTTTGCGGAAAGACTGAGTATCACATGAATATTCTGCTAACAAGGAATAATGGGATTTGGAATGGACGAGGAACCTTCAGCTGGGAGCCTGTAGGAAGGGGTGCCTTCAGGACTCTGCTTTGGCTGCAGACTATTGAACGGTACCATGTTATTCAACAAAAATCCATAAGGTTTCAATAGTCTTATACTTAGTAATAAACCTACAGTTTGACGTTTTTGGTAGAATTTATCGTGTTCATCATGTCAACTATGAAAGCTGATTTTCTGTTATCAGGGAATCACAGACAATATAAAGAGCGCTCCACAGCTGATTCATGTGGTCCATGAGCGAAGGCCAGAAATCCATGGAAGGGAGTGGTGGCTATTAGAATGGACGAGGAGGAGCCTTCTTCAGCAGGGCAAGTAGGAAGGACTACCTTCAGGGCTCTGCATTGGCAGGTGGTAAATGTGAAAACATTGCTACTCATAGGAAGGTCCTGAGAACCCAATTCTGTCGTTGGAATTCATGTTCTTGTTCAATTTGTCCCCATTTATGTACATCATGGGCTATAGGTATGATTTGTTATCGGAAAATTTAGGATTTTTCTGTCACAAACTGGACAACACACATGATGATATACAAGCTGGACCAAGTACTATGTGAAAACCCCGAGCATCACATGAATATTCTAGAAACAACAGGAATTATAGGTGTTAGAATGGACGACGCAGAGCCTTCAGCACTAAGCCCATAGAAAGGGATGCCTTCAGGGCACTGTAGGGTACCATTTTGTCCTGACCAAGAGCCGTTAATAGTCGTATAATAATAAGGGTACAGTTTCAAGTCTCAGTAGAATTTCACATGTCAACTATAAGCTCTGATTTACGTATAACAGATAACGGACAGCAGGGCTCTGCATGGGCCTCTGACTACCCTAAGGTACCATTTAGTTCTAACTAAGAGCCAAAGAGCGTTATTATTTGTATAATAATAAACAGAGATCTACAGAATTTTCCCCCAATTCGTGCCTCTGCAATCACCATTTTACCTGCCATTTACCAATTAAATTTGCATCTCTATCTTCAAATATTGTACATTCCATATCTATGGTATATTTTGCTATTTGCACAGGAATATTATACCTTGTGCTCGATGTTGGTTTGCTGGAGTTTGTCAAGGTGAACTTTGATCAGCTGTTTGCCATCGAGTTTGATCCGGATCCTCTTGCCGACGATTTCCGAGGGGAACACCATGTCCTCTAGGATGCCATCATAGACAGCGGTCAGAGTGCGGCTGGAAAAGAGGAAGAGGAGGATGAGTGACGCATGAAGAACTGCTGTGAATATTTGCATCTGCTATGGCTCTTAGCAACAATCGGCTGCATCTGTGGGATCCAGTCCATACACATTGAGGGGACTGTGTGAGACTGCTCCAAGACATAAACCAGCACAAACCAGTTCCATGGTGCAGGTGGACTTTTCTGCTGTGAGCCTGTAAAGAAGACTGACTGCTGAGGGCAGCAGAAGGCCCTGAACAGGCCAAAAGGGAAGATAAACGAGTTGGTATTTTCTCTTCAGATATAGAGGTTCAAATCACAGACTGATCATAAGGATCCATTGAAGTGTACGTTAAGAATATCATCATCAAGAAAATCACAACTCTTCACGAGACCAATAAATACTGGAAATTTCAATTAAAGTTAAGGTTCAAGGAAGATTGACTGTAGGAGGCAGCAGCTGAGTTGGATGTAACCAAACAATCTGATGCTCTGTATCAGGTGGTATGTATCTGTGGAATACAGTACAGATACACAATAAAGCCCCTGAACAGGCTGTAACGCAACAATATGGAGAATTTGACCAAGTACAGAGAGTTGGTGTTTTCTGTTCAGATTTCAATGTTTAAATCACATACTGATCATAAGGATCCATTGAAGTGTACAGTAAGAAGATCATCATCAAGAAAATCACAACTCTTCACGATCTTCAGCTGGAATAAGATCAAAAAATGATGGATAATTCGTTTAAAACAAGGTCCCTAGAAGAGTGACTATCGAGGGCAGCGGCAGCAGCAGCTGATTTGAATGTAACTCGACAATCTGATGCGTCTGTATCAGCTACACATAAATGTGTGGATGCCATATTATTAAGGTATCCAGTCTAGATACACTGAGGGACTATGTGAGTCTGCTGCAAGACACAAACCAGCACAGGCTAGTTCGTTGGTGCAGGTGGACTGTTCTGCTGTCAGCCTGTCGTGAAGCCTGACTGCTGAGGGCAGCAGAAGGCCCTGAGCAGGCTTTCAACTATAAATATTTGTCATATTTGCTACGGATCATAGGTATCTATGGAATCCAGTCCAGATAAACAATGAAGGACTATGTGAGTCTGCTGCAAACACAAAACAGCACAGGCCAGTTCGTTGGTGCAGGTGGACTGTTCTGTTGTGAGCCTGTCGTGAAGCCTGACTGCTGAGGCCAACAGCAGACCCTGAACAGGCTGTTACAGGATTACAAAGTCTACAAACTCACCTTCTCGGGCGCTTCTGCTTGCTCTGAGTGCGCGTCTTTCTCGTTGGCTTAGGAAGGATTTTTCTGTCACCGACGAAGACGACGTGCTTTCCTGAGAACTTCTTCTCAAGCTCGCGGACGAGGCGGCTTTGGATCTTCTGGAAGTTCTTCAGCTGAGGCATAGGAACGTAGATGATGATCGACTAAAAAACGAAAAAGAAATTTACAGTGAAAATAACAGCTTGTGGTCGTTGAATGCTCAGAAGTCTGATGAATTATTGTATGCTGGTGTCACTCCTCTGTGCAAATTACTGATGTTAGCACTTCAAATACGACTTTTTGCTTGAAAGTGTCCGAATTTTACGGTAAATTGCTAAATTGTGACATCAATAGTTCAAATATGATATTTTGGCTGAGTTGCACACAAGAGGCTCCTTTGGTTGCTGAACCAGCAGTTTGCAGTGGCTCTCAAAAACGGCGTAAAACACACTCACCGTTCTGCCAGACAGCTCGAGCTCCTTTGCCTTGGTGATGTGGAGCTCTCTCAGCTGAGCCTTCAGGTCTGAGTTCATCTCGAGATCGAGAAGCGCCTGAGCGATGGAGGTTTCGGTGGCGTCGGGCTCGGAGCCACCGGATTTGATGATTTTTGGATGTACGACCATCCTGTGAAAGAGAAGAAGACAGGAAATGCGATTAGGGGGATTTGTTGATGGTTTAGTGGGTATAGCAGAAATGGCGTTGAAACTAAGTGAAGCAGCTGCTTCAGCATGAAAACTGACAGGAGCAGCTGCTTTGAGATCAAAACTGACAGAAGCACGTGATCCTCTGTTATCAGGTTAAGAATCCATCAGCAGCCTGAAGGACCAACATTTTATACAATCACTCGAATTGAGGTGTGTTAGACCCACAAAATACCCCTTTTTGATCCTTTTGGTGGGCAAATTAGTATATTTGAGGCGTTTTACGGATGGTTAAGTGAATTTTGTGATTGGCAACGTGGTTTGATGTGGAGGTGATTGGGAATTGGAATTTTTTAGCGCATCTTGACAGCAGAAAAGGTTGAGAACATTGGAGAAATTCTCATTTTTTAGTAGATTCAGACAGTAGAGAAGGTCAAAAATAAAAACACTGGAAAAAGTCGGATTCTCAGTGGATGGTTAAGAAACAGCTGAGGGTTAAGAAACAATGGAGAAATTCTGATTTTTTTTTAGTAGATTCAGACAGCTAAACTTAAAAAATTCACACCAAAAAACCCCTTTTTCCAACCCTTTTACTACATTTTGGTTAGTGATACTGTGCACTTTAAGCCCACGCTGAGGGTTAAGCCGCAATATTTGATATTTTCAACGCGAATTTTTATGTCAAAATGATGGGACTCTTGACTGTAGAACCATCTACACAGCTCGTTATCCCTTTAAAATCCCCTTACATTAAGACACCATTTCAACTTACCTACAACACGAATCATGAATACAAATCACAACTAAACGTACGATAATGTGACAAGTGATATTTACCTGCCAGTCCACGAGCTGAAAAACCACAAAAAACACAAACTCCAAGTCAAAATTTCAGTTCCAAATTTTTTTTTTTTTTTTTCATTTCGAAAAATCACAGGAGGGAAATCAAAATGAAACGCTTCAACTTGAAATTTTTATATTTTTTCACTAAATAAATACAGTCAGTTTGGAACTTAACGAGACTAACGAATATGATGAAGTACGACACGTCACATCTACCATAACGACATTGTATCGAAAGTGGATTATATCATACACCCACAAAGTAAATCTTCACTGCCTACAATCGAAATGACAGGTAATTTAAAACGGTGGGCAGTCGATTTTTGATATTTTCAGGACGAATAGGTGCTTTCTAAGTTGTATAATTAATCTTAAAATCAAGATTGTATCATTATATTTCAGGGTCACGTTTTCAAGGTTAGATTTTTTTCTAACACAATTTTAACCCTAGAAATGCAGTGTGAGGTGAAGGGGGCGTCAAAAATTTATCAAATATTGTTGGGAAATGAATGGGACTGAAATGACTGGGAAGTGGGGGGAGGGATATTGTCATGAAATGAAAAGACGTAGTGGGACTTGTGAGGAGTCAAATGAGTGATTTGAAGTGGTTGGACAATGCTGTACGAAGGGGGCCTAAGTTTTCCATGAGTGCAGGGGATTCAAATTTGTTAGTGGATTCAGACAGGAGAGAAAAAGGTTGAAAACACTGGAAAAGTCAGACTTTTCAGTATATTCAGACAGCTGAGGGTTATAGACAATGGAAATTTTTTTTTAGGGCATCCAGACAGCTGAGAGTTGGGAACACAAGGAAAATACGAATTCTCTGTGGATTCAGGCAGCTGAGGGTTAAGAACACTCGAAAAATACGGATTTGTATTGGATTTAGTCAGCTGAGTGGTAAAAACCCCTGGAAATATTTGGATTTATTTCAGTACATTCAGACAGCTAAGAGTTAAAAACACTGAGGGAAAAATTCGGATTTTTTTGATAATGAAGAAAATTCTTAGAGGAATCAAAAACAGCGTAAGTTTAAAAACACAGCCGAAATCCACACAAAACCAGCTTTTTATCACTTTAAAAAACATCCATGCATGCCATCACTGAGGGTTATTGTGATCTTCATCACGGTTTGATGAGGGGATGATGGGAAATTCGATTGTTTAGTAGATTCAGAAACTAAACACTATCCACTGGAAGAGATTTTTATCGACATTTTCCAACACGTTTTGATGAGAATTTGAAGTGTTTAAAATTAACAACATTTTCAACCTGGTTTCATGGGCCCATTTTTAACATTGTTTGATGAGGAGATGATGGGACATTCGAATTTATAGTGGATTCAGGCAGAAGAAAAGGTTATTTATATTTTCAAGTAGAATTGCACAGATGGGGGTTAAAAACACTGGAAAAAACATCAGATTTTCTTGGTGAATTCAGACAGCTGGAGGTCAAGAATATTGGAAAAATGCGGATTTTTAGTGAATTCAGACATCTGAAGGTTAAAAACATAGGAAAAACACGGATTTTCTGTGGATTTAGACAGATGAGAAGGTTAAAAAACACAGATTTCTTGGTGAATTCAGACACCTGAAGGTTAAGAACACTGAAAAAAATACGGATTTTTAGTGGATTCAGACTGAAGGGTTAAAATTAACTCTGGAGAAATCAGATTTTCTTGTGGATTTAGACAGCTGACGGTTGAAAACACAGGGAAAATTCGGATTTTTAGTGGATTTGAACGGCAGAAAGTTGAGAAAATCCCATTTTTCGACCCTTTCAATACATTTTAGGTGTAACTGTGAGTTACATGTAATTTTAGGGAAACTCGTATGTTTTAAAACTACTTGGAACCGTCTTCATTGTAAATTATATTTCAATATTTAATTATATACATATTTTGCGAGGGTTGTGATGGAAATTCACTCGTCGGTGTCCCACCGGCTCTTCTTACGCTTCTTATTCTGTAGCATCTGTAACTGCTCCGCGTTCTCGGCCGAAGCAGTGAACTGCGACTCGTACTGCGCTTTGAACGCCGACTTGATCGCCGAAAGCCGGTCCATCGCTGGGCCTGACTTAACCTTCGGTTTGGCTGTAGGCGGTTGAACCGGCGGTTGGAACAACGTCCCGGACGGCTCTTTGTACCCGAGACCGGCTCCCCCGACGTTCGCCGAGCCCGAAGTGTGTTTGAAGCGGCTCTTTTTGAACCAGTTCGTCGTCGACGCGAGGTCGAAAAGCTCTTTAGGGACCTCTTGATTCGCACCTTCTAAATTCCTTACGAGGTGTCCTGCAAATTCTTTGTCGGCTGGTGTCACCAAACTGTACGCCGTGCCTTTGGTTCCGGCTCGACCCGTTCGACCGACGCGGTGGGTGTGGGTGTCGATGTCGCGAGCTAATTCGTAGTTGATCACAGTCCGAATATGCGGTATGTCCAGTCCTCTCGCCGCCACATCCGTAGCCACCAAAATATCGCACTCCCTCCTTTTAAACGCCGTTATAACTCGATTTCTCTCAATCTGATCGACGTCTCCATGCAACAACAAACAGTCGATTTCTTTCAATTTCAACTGCGTCGCGACCTCTTCAGCGTTCAATTTCCTCGTGACAAAAATCAAAACACTCCCTGCACTAGTGAAATCCACCAAATTCCCCAACAACCAGCCAAATTTACTCGTTGGGAGGATCATAACAATTTTTTGTTCGACGTCAGCATTAGCAAAACCCACATCACCGTATAAAATTCGAACAGGGTCAATCAGCACGTCACGAGCGAGTTTTTCAATTTTTTTTTTGAACGTCGCCGAAAATAGCAGCGTTTGGCGGTCTGGGCGGACGTGGTCGCAAATAGAGCGAACTTGGGGTTCGAAACCGAGTTCAAACATGCGATCGGCTTCGTCAAGAACGAGAAAAGTCACCCGTTCCAAATTTGTGGCTTTCATTTTGACTAAATCAATCATCCGTCCGGGAGTCGCTACCACTATTTCGGCTCCGTCTTCTAGAGCTTTGCTCTGCTCCCATTTCGATCCACCGCCATAAGCACACACGACGTTCAAATTGTGGATTTTACCAAATTTTCTGGCCTCAGTGTAGATTTGTTGTGACAATTCGCGCGTTGGGGCCAAAATGAGCCCAATCGGACCGTCACCTGGCGAGAGTTCCCTCTGGGCCATGATGTGAGTCAGCATCGGCCATAGGAAAGCTGCCGTTTTCCCACTCCCAGTTTTGGCAATTCCAATGACGTCTCTACCCAACAGCGCCGCTGGAATCGCCTGCGCCTGAATTGGAGTCGGTTGAGTGAATTCCGACTTTCGTATCGCCTTCATCAGCATCTCATCAAAACCAAAATGCCCAAAACTCGTCACTGGTTTCGGGGGATTGAACCCAGACACCGTCACACCCAAAACAGACCTCAATTCAGCCACTTTAACATCATCTAACGCCTCAATCTCTTCATGAGGTACGTAAAAGTCTTTTTGAAACTCCCTGTAAGTGATTGTAGTGTGATCTATAGGCGGCAATGGGTCAATATATTTCGACTTTTTTGGAGCAATTGGGTTCCCATCTTCGTCGTACGTAAGTTCAGTGTCGGAGTCTTCATCTTGGAGTCCTGCACGAGGGTTTTCTTCCATGTACTTGTAGTAACTCTCTTCGACGTCTTCTGTATCGATGTCGACTCTAATGCCTTTTTTGGGAGCGACAGTTGCTGTCGAGGTTCCGGCTTCGGCTTTGACTTGGGACTCAATTCCAGCCATGAAGGCGTCCAGAGGATCCTCTTCGTCGTCAGACTCCTCCGGGACAGGAGCCGCTCCAGGGCTGCCCGGTGCCGGAATGTAGTCGAGACGAGGAGTTTCGTCTTCTTCTTCAAAGTACTCGTCTTCGGTTTTAGTGCGTTTTTTCGGGATCCCCCAGGATGCATTCAAAGCATTTTCGGTTATGGATGTCATCGTTGAGTAGCCTTGTTTAGAGAGGGCGGCGCTTGGGGGTGGAGGAGCCGCAGCGGCTCGCTCGGCACGTGACATTAGGCTGAAGCCAGAGAAGCCGAAGCCTTTAGGTTTGCCGTCGCCTCCTTTGTGGTAACTCATTTTTAGCTGAAAGCAGTACAAAAACCGCTGAAATCAGTCTGAGGCTCCCTGAAATGCCAAAAGTTTAATCTGCAGTCCTTCAAAGGTCACACCAGCATAAAAACCACTGAAACAGCTGCTAAAATCACTCAGAGACCGCTCAAATGGAAAAAGGTTCAATGTGAAGTCCTTCAGAGCTAAACCAGCAAAAAAAAATCACTGGAACCGCTGCTGAAAGCAGTTCTGAACAGCTGAAGTATCAAAAGTCCAATTTGCTGTCCTTCAAAGCACAAACCAGCTATGTACAACTAAATCACACACACTTAAAATCAATGCCTCACAATTTTGCTGACGAGCCGCAGTCTATCAGAGCAAGTAAAAATAGCTGGAAAAATCAACTCTGGACCACTCAGAGGCCCCTCCAGTCCTTAGAGCCTTCAAACCCAGTTCTCAGTGAATTCATCAGTTCTTTGGCTCGTCGCAGCTCCTTCTGGGTCGTCCTCCAGGCAAAATACGACTTCCCCAACACCCAAAATCCACTAAAAAACGTCCAATTTGAACCATAAACGAACCCAAAAATATTTTCTGTGTCTTCTACAGCTATTTTTCAACCGACCCCTAAAACCCCGCGACGCCACAAATCACGTATCTCACGTATTCAACACACAAAATCACGTATTTCACGCCATCGTTCTGATTGCTAGACGACCACCTTCAAGCCCTTTAAAATCACCTCAGAACCATTTTTTTTCGTACAGTCAATTTTCACATATAAATACTCAAAAAACATTCACTTAGGCAAATCTAGTGTATATCAGTGGCAATTAGTATCAATTAAAACGTCCTGTGGAGTAAAATTATTATTAATTAATTGATAATTAATCATTAAAATTATGACATT
This sequence comes from Stenodema calcarata, assembly GCA_963920205.1. Taxonomy (NCBI): domain Eukaryota; kingdom Metazoa; phylum Arthropoda; class Insecta; order Hemiptera; family Miridae; genus Stenodema; species Stenodema calcarata. Next base: position 9,142,897 of record OY986065.1, read on the forward strand.
GTCAACGTGAAAAACCCGACACGTTTTCATCAATTTCAACGACTTGACAGTAGAATTTGGAGGTTTTTTAAAGGTTGAATTGAAATTACGATACGAAATGAGCCATTTTGAACCGACAAGTGTCTTTTTATGTGAGTTTTATAAGGAAAAATATGGACGACAAATTATGTCGAAAACATGTCCCGTTTTGGGAGCATTTATGGCCGGCAAAAAGTAAATAATTGGGGAAAAAGAAAACCAAGAAATTTCAAAATATTTTGGGTAACATAGGACAAATTGAAACATTTAAAGGGGAAAATAGGAACAATTTTGAGACATTTTTGGGGGGAAAAATGGTGTGAGTTCGTATAGATGAGAGTGATGATCCGTGTGGGTTTTTATACGTCGACTGATGGCGTTCAGTGATGAAAATGGGGTCCAGAAGGCACCGGCGGGTCATGTCGCCAAGTCAAACGAAATAAGACCGACGTATGAGTCGTCTGTCAGTGAGGTTCTAGAGGTCAATGACTAGAAGTATAATCATAAATCCAGTCATGCAGCATGGCTGTAAGAGCATATTATTGTAGAAATAACTAACCGTGCATTGCATCGTTGTAGGAGACATCAACAAAAAACTTATAGTAAGTTACATATTATTAACCTGCTTCTACCTCTACTTTCTAATGTGCTGAATCTAGTGTTCTAATTGACGTACAGAGCTGATTCTGGTGTCAAATTGTAGGAAATCTAATTATTGTATTTTTGTTGATATCTCCTAAACCGTTCGTGGTATCTAAATGACCACTTCGAGGTGTCTTGAAGTAGATTAGATTTCCTACAATTTGACACCAGAATCAGCTCTGTACGTCAATTATAACACTAGATTCAGCACATTAAAAAGTAGAGGTAGTATAATAATATCATCGGTATGTACCTAACTTACAATTATTGTAAGTTACATACCGATCATATACAGTTACTTCCTAATTCGCTGAATCTACGTACAGAGCAGATTCTAGTGTCAAATTGTAGGAAATATAACCTACTCTGTTATTAAGTAGGTACTCCTTAATCTTTTTTTTTAAATCAAAGAAAATTAGCGTTATTAGTGGCACTAGTCCGAAAAGGGTTAAAACAACTCGATGTGGTCACTTCGATACAACGCGCACGGTTTGGAAGATATCACCCAAAATCAACCAACCCCAAAATCGTGGACACTTGGATCAATAATTGATTCAAGTAATCATTGTAAGGTACAATTACTGTATGGTAGGTACATAACCTGAGTTATGGACTTACAAAAAAAGACTTTACGCAACAAAACCGAGCAAAACAAGGCAGAAAATCAATAATCAACAACAAGACAAACATAGCTGTTCACCACGTCAAAAGTGACAATTATGACTAGTGCAATGATTGAAAAACCTCATAAAGATCGTAATAGTTGAATATCGGTGAAAATTGCGATTTGTGGCTTGAAACACTTGGAACTGACTTCAATAAATCAAATGTGACGGTCCAGTCCAGCACGTAAATACGTGAATTTTGGAACGGAAACCCTTATGGAGGTCAAATAAATATCGATTTGTGGCTTCAGAATGTCGAAAAACTAACCTCACTTCGAGACGTCAGTCGAGTTTATAGTCGAAAACAGGTAACAATTAGACAGTTAAAATCGAAAATTCGGAGGTCGCACGCTAAATTCAATATGTTTAAGGTCGAAATTACTTGACTTGCGTTGAGTTTTCAATGAGTCAAAACTTATGACGTTGAAACAGAAATTTTGATGAGCTTTCGCGAGTAAACAGTGCATTCTGGACCCCTTCAAAAACGACGTTTTTCAGCGTATCGAGTCGTTTTTTTGAAGACACGAGTCGAAACAACATCGAAAACTCCGCACTTTTCGACGTATTTCGACACGAAATCGGAATCGGTAGCTACGAGTCGCGTGGCGGGCGCCGCCGTCATCGGACGACATCCGCCGCACGGCGCCGTCCCCGACCCTCGGACCACTCCCGATTTTCACCTTGTGAGCAGCCTGAACGGAAAATTCGGGCTCGATTGACGCCAAAAACCGAAATTCAAGTCAAGCTGCGTTCAAAAACCTGAACGGAAAATTTTAAACGGTTATACAGAAAATGGAGGTACTCACTTTGTGACCAGACGTCGATGCGGAAAAGGAACGGACTGGGCGGCAGTGTTGACGTCACTTGTTGACGGGGGTCTTTGTCAAGTTGGTCGCCCTGCGGACAACAAAAAACGTCCAACGTTCAAACAGTCCGGACACAACCTTGCAAACGAAATAATTTTAGGAACACGGAAAACCGCACTGATACCATCAAAATCCAAAATTTGAAATACTTTATTTCAAAAACATTAGAATTTTAAATTGAATATTCCTCAACAGACCTCGAGTGGTATGTGGTGCTGGAGGTGCAGGTACGTAGTATAGTAGGGTTTTCTGTGGTGCAGGTGCAGGAACATCTACGGTTTCTGATTATGACGTCAGTAACTATGATTTCAAAGTAAAATCATGTTATCATAATATCACAATATTATTGAAGATACGTGATTATTGAAGTTTTGTACACTATTTTGTGTATTGGGAAAGAGGGTCTTGAAATAGAGGGTTTTTGTGAGCAGTAGACGTATGGATGCCATTTACGGTCCACGGTGTGTGGGGGCTAGTAGAAGATCCATAAGTGACGTCAATGAGATCTTTCGTTGAGGTTCATGTCTTGGTCTTGGTTATACTCGTATGTTGAGATTTTTAAATATTATAACAAGAAGACCAAGACATGAACCTCAACGAAAGATCTCATTGACGTCACTTATGGATCTTTCGAATAAATCTTCCTTTTTTTCGAATATTCGCCTATGATATTACGTGAATCTTGAAAGGACACTTTATATTATATTATAATATGAAGTGTCCTTTCAAGATTCACGTAATATCATAGGCGAATATTCGAAAAAAAAGGAAGCCATTGTTCTTTCCAAAAAAAAAAAATCTATACTTACTGAAATCAAAAACCTTACCAAAATCCGTTTCAGACTTCACTGCAATAAAAGATTTTAAAAACATTTTATCTAATTTATAAAAATAAAATTTTGCCTAATGTTACTTATCATTAAAAAACCATTTTTGTACTCATGAGCGGGGGTTGATGTGCAGTTTTGGTTTATTATCTTTAATAATGAACCATTGGAATCGCCCAAAGAAAAAAATTTTTAACCCCCCCTCAAAATTTGTTGGTTTACGTTTCAAGATACGTAGATTCAGAAAATCGAATAAAAAAAAATCCGTCCGTCCGCCGTCCGCCGTACGTCGTCCAGTTAAAATTACGAAATTTTTTTATGGGTTCCGACCAACCCCACAATGGTCCTCGAAACTTTTCATAACCCTAGGTCAAGGGGAAGGGGTTCAAAACAAAATTTAAAATTTCGACAATGTCATATCTCAAAATATTTAACTGAACCGTGTAATTTTTAGTTCACTATTGAATGACCTGAAAAATTACGTATCTTTTAAGACCAATTGGATTTTTGTGCGACCAGCCGTTCGTTCACAGTGAGCGCGCAAAGGTTTAGGAAAAACACTAAACTTCGCGTCGAAAACGGCCGTTACGCGGGTCAACCCACAGACGCCCAGAATAAAACTACCTTTTTTCATCTTCCCGGTAAACTACAGTCTAGAAATTTTAACCGTGAGTCGGGGATAGACCACATTGCAATATTCACTCGGTTTCTCATCTGTAAAATTGTTTAAATAATACCTTTTTGTAATAATACAAATTAAATTTTGATGATGAGCTATTGACTTGAAATTTTAAAAATAGGTCAGAACTGGATCACAGAACTGGATTCACTCGGTTTCTTGTCTGTAAAATTGTTTAAATAATACCTATTTGTTTAAACAAATTAAATTTTGATGATGAGCTAGATACTTGAAATTTTAAATATAGGTCAGAAATGGATGACATTTCAATATTCACTCGGTTTGTATGACATGGTATGAGTATGGTATGGTATATTATTGTATGTATGATTTAGTATAGTACAGTATGGTATGATGGGAAAGAAATCCGTATGGTATGGTATGAGTACGGTGAGAATATGGTATGGTGCCGATTTGCAACACAGTCTGGTATAGACAGAAGGGTGATCTGCACAAGGAAGATAATAAACCGTTGTGTCCAGAATTTGCAGAGTTTTTGGTTTATTATCTCCGATAAATTCGAAATTTACTTCATTTCCGTAGCACGAACCGTACCTTAGAACAAAAAACTCGACCTCACTAAAACCATATGATGTTCCAAACAGCTCGTGAGTATGAAAATTGACCTGTATGTCAACCGTTTGATTCACGATCGTGTTGACAGGCTCAACCTTTGAGCCGTCATTGTGAACGAAAGGCTGGTGGTACAAAGCTGTGGATGCTCATAACCTAGTGTTATGAAAAGTTTCGAGGACCATTGTGGGGTTGGTCGGAACCCATAAAAAAAATTTCGTAATTTTAACTCAACGCTAACTGGGCAAAGTGCCGCGGACGGCGGACGGCCGGATTTTTTTTTTTTTTTTTATTCGATTTTCTGAATCTACGTATCTTGAAACGTAAACCAACAAATTTTGAGGAAGGGTTAAAAATTTTTTTCTTTGGGCGATTCCAATGGTTCATTTTCGAAGATAATAAACCAAAATTATTATCGTTTCAATTAATCATAATTAATAATAATAGATACAAATTATTAATACCTAATTTTCACTAGGTACTTGATAAAATTAGTATTAATTAGTGATGATTCATAATAGTAATTAGTCTAACATTTAGGATCTAGACATTTAGACCTAGTGATCTAGACAGAAGGGTGATCTGTACAAAGAAGATAATGAACCGTTGTGTCAAGAATTTGCAGAGTTTTTTGGCTGTGACCTCAAATGGGATAATTAACAGGTCCGACGAAACGAGGATCCCGTGGAAGATAATGTCTTGTATTATAAGGTATCTTGTCACCATGTCATGCTTCTTGGGATGTAGATTGTTTTGTTCTGAGGTATTTTTCGTGCTACGGAAAGGAGGTAATTTCGAATGTTTGTTGGTAGGTACTTCTTTTATAGAAGGGACTTCTTTTATATTATTGCAGACGTAGGTAGGTGGAATTAAAAACCCCAGAATTATATCGGTACATTTTATTTGGAATTAATTCATCATCTCTATCATTTAGTTTCTGCACAAAGAAGATAATAATAAAGAGGGGTGTCAAGAATTTACAGTTTTTTTAAATAAAATTTTCTACGTATCTTGAAAGGTAAACCAACAAATTGTTTTCTTTGGTCGATTCCATCGAAGATAATAAACCAAAAAAAGCTGTAGGGCAATAACTACATCAAAATCTTTAGATACTCGTATTTCCTACTGCAGAATCCGCCGATTTCCAGAGAAGATCTCTAGAGACACCATTCATTTCGATCGTGTTGGCATCACTGACGTTTCCCTCCTCGAGCTGCTCGAGCAACACTGCGCCACCTCGACCGAACATCTTCAGTGAAGATTCTTCACAGTTGGTGTCGGCCATTTTGTAAAAACACCCAAAAACCCCCCTCCGTCGTTTCACGAAAGCGTCATTTCGACTTTTGCCGTTGCGTTCTTCCCCCCCGACAATTCCCCCCCTCTCGGTACCACCAGTCGTTTCACCGAAACAGAAAATTTTCTCACCGAAAAGACCGAAAACTCAAAAACTCCCACCCGAACTATCGTCCCATCGTTTCAACGGCGTCGTCTCCTTCATCGACGGAAAATCTGTACAATCCCCCGCCGTTTAAGGTGAGTCGTAGTTTTCTCCTACTATTTCGGAATTTCGATTTATTTTCTCGCCGCGTCGTTTTGGTGGCGTATCGAGTCGTAGTGGCTTTTTCGACCGCGTGACGCGGAAATGTCGTCATCATAACCTCGTTTTCTTTTGGAGTTTACCGTAAATCGTTGTTTACTATTCGACAATAACCGAATATTTGTCGACGTCGAGTGGTTTAATTTTTGTGTTATAGGCAAAAAAGTCGAGTTTTTGTTTAGGACACCTCCCGCCCCCCATCAAAAGAATCGGCCTTTTTTTCGTCGAATTTTCGACGTCGAATATCTCGTACTTACTGAAAATTCGAGTTTTCTTCAATACTCTAAATCCGTAAAAAACCGCAAAAAGCTCGATTTTGTCTTCTTCACGACCCGAATTTGAACCTGTGAGCTCCCGTGGTTTTTTCCGGACTCCCATTTCGGCTTCTTTTTTCGTCGAAAAGCGCGGAAAAACGTTACAATCGTGTCGAAATTTCGACGGTTTCTTCCCCCGTACTGAAATTCTAGTTTTCTTCTGTATTCGAAATCCGTAGAAATCCCCACAAAAGCTCGATTTTTTCGTCAATACGACCCAAATTTTGTCTCTCGTCGGCGCCATTTCAGCGTTTGTCGTATAACTAGTCAAATAGGTAATCAATTTTAGGTACTTGAGATGTTTTACGTTATTGGTGAACTTGTTTTGTGTTTTTTTCGATTAACTCGTCAAATATTCAGTTGATATTTGCGTAAGTGGCTCAGGCTGAATATGCGGCCCAAACTGAATGTACCAAAATCTCTTGTTTGGTGGACTTGTTTTTTATTTTTGTCGAATAAAATTTATTTTTACTCGTTAAATATTCGTTTTTCATCCACAACGTCCAAGTTTGCAATGAAAGCCCATTACATTCTGCGGCGATTGAGCACCAACAAGTTGGTATTCGCGCCAGTTGTTCAAGCTGACAAACTCCGGAAGTCTCGTTAAAATCTCGTTTTTTGTTTCGTGATTACGACCCAAATTGTGTCCCATGTGTCTCGGCGCCAGTGTTTTTTTGTACCGTCGATTCGATAACCCCCTAGGTACTCAGGGAAACCGTTTCGGGAGCAGAAACCACGCCCAACTTGAGTCCTGTACGTGACTGGTTTTATATTTTTGTCGAATAACTCGTCAAATAGGTAGTCGTTTTTCAGCTGAAATGACTCACTTTCAAATGGAAGACCATTAAATTCTGCAGTTGATTGAGTACCAATGAGTTGATATTTCCGTAAATGGTTCAGGCTGAATCTGCGGTCCAAACTGAATGTACTCAAAAACCAGTTGTTTGTTGGACTTGTTTTCGGATTTTGTTGAACAACTCGTCAAATAGTCGATTATCATCCAAAATGTCCATGTTTGAAATGAAATCCCATTAAATTCTGCGTCGTTTGAGTAACAGTAAGTTGATATTTGCGGAAGTGGTTCAGGCTGAATCTGCGGTCCAAACAGAATACATATAGGTAGGTACCCAAAAATCTATTGTTTGGTGGACTTGTTACTTTGAAATTAAATACCATTAACTGAAATTGGATACCATTAAATTGAGTACCAATAAGTTGACATTTGCGCAAGTGGTGCTGGCTAAAAACCCCCGAAAGTTTCGCTAAAATCTCGTTTTTATTATTTTTTTTTTTTTCGTTAACAACGAAAATGTGGAATTTGTTGAGATTTGGTGGTTTTTTCTTAAGCCTCCTTTCGGGTGGTAATACGATTGGTAAAGTCGACATGAACTGATTTCGCTTCATTCATCTTGATCCTCCATTTTGATGTCCAGTCCTGGAGTTTCTTAATATATCTTCTGAGCTTGGGTATCGTTAGGTACATGATCGTACATGATTTGTTTCACCAACTGCAAGTACAGCTGTGTCATATACAAATGTTCCTATTGTATTCTCCTCTCGTTCTGGCAAATCGCTGGTGAACGAGACGTACAGAAGTGGGCCAAGTACACTTGTTTGGGAAACACCAGCATGCATCCGGTGCACTTCTGAGTAGGCATCTTCATGCTTTACCCTTAAGAATCGAGCTGACAAATAGGATTGTAATAATTCATCATAATATATTATCGTCCCTTAATATCCCACAAGGTCTAACTCAGTTTTCCCAACGTTTCCGAAGAGACAACATTCTTCGGAGCTTGTGGTTTGGTCCATCGTGACAATCTTTGTCGAACGCTTGAGTAACGTCGAGAAAGATGCCCGAGCAAACTTGCTTGTTTTCTAGTGCCTCCTTAAGCACACTCGTAATCCGATGCACCTGGTCAATGGAAGAGTGCCTTTGTCGGAAACCAGATTGATGAGAAGGGACCAGATTTCAGCTAAAATTACTTACTTTGAAATTGAAGAACAAATTGTTTGAACAACAGAAGTTTTATGTCGTCAGATTTTCGTTTTGGTGTTAGATTCGCATTCTTTAAGCAATTGGTGTTAGATTCGCATTCTTTCGACGATTTGTGTCGTCAGATCCGAATTATTTGGGCTTTTTATGGCGTCCGATCCGAATTATTTGGGCTTTTTATGGCCTCAGATTTGAACTCTTTGATCAGATTCAATTTCTTTTGACAATTTTTTGGGCGATTGATGACATTAGATTCGATTTCTTTGTACCAATAATTATTATCATCGTATCTGACATTTTGTGTCAGATTTGAGTTATTCGACAGGCCATTTCGTCGAGTTTAAATTTTTCAAGCATTTAGGTTGTCAGATTTGAATATGTTGGGCTACCCATTGGTATCGTCAGATTTGAATTCTTTAGGCAATTGGTGTTAGATTCGCATTCTTTGGACGATTTGTGTCGTCAGATCCAAATTATTTGGGCTTTTTATGGCGTCAGATTTGAACTCTTTGATCAGATTCAATTTCTTTTGACAATTGTTTGGACGATTTGTGACATCAGATCTTGGGTACTTCGGGCTACCTATTTATACGAGCAGATATTCAATTCATTTGGCGTTTTATGTCGTTAGATTTGAGTTGTTTGGGCTACCTATTGTTGTCATCAGATTTTGGGGGATTTGCATATTTATGAAGTTAGATTCAATGTTTTTGGGTTTTATTTACCTAGTTAGTTTCATCAGATTCAATTTCTTTCGACATTTTTTTTTGCTACCTTTTCGTGATGTCGGATTTGTGTTATTTGGGTTTTTTTTAAATCGTGAGATCCGAATTCGTTGGGCGATTGAAGACATCAGATTTGAGTTGTTTGTGCTACATATTGGTGTCATCAGATTTGGAATTTTTTCCAAAGATTTTGGGGGTAGTTGTGTCATCAAATTCAAATTCTACATCACATATTTTCCTTCCGTCTCGAGATGAAACTGAAGTCTTTCTCGGTCTCTCATACGATTGGGAACTGTCCTCCGGTCGGTCCCGTTCCACGGATGACTCCCCAGTTCCATTCGCACCCGCCTCGGTATTTTTCTCGTGAGACCTCCAACTCGTCTACGTCGTCGTCCGCTCGCCTATCGACCGCCCTGTTGTGACGTTCCCTTGGAAACGTCAAGTTTTGTCGATAACAGTCCTCGTCCCTCTTCCTCCTCCACTTCCACCGCCCTAGAAACTCATCAACGCTTTTCCGCGAAGCGAGTTTCGTTTTGAATACAGTCACAATTTTTCTTGTATCTCTTCAAATATTCTCTGGTGTTATTCTTTTTTTTTGTAAATCAGTATTTTGACGTTTTAAGAGGACTCGCTCACTCCACCACGAGGTACGTTCGTGAGACCCTGACAATTCAGATACTCACAAAATGGAGGTTTCGTAAATAGCTAATATATCAATGTTTTTAGTCGTTCTGAAGTTGATGAATCGTCTGAATCATTGAAGATGATGTACTAAAAAATGGGACATATTTGTAAGGAAACTGGCGTTTTTTGAAGGGAAAAGCCGTCGTTTTTTAAACACAGATGGAGCTTTGTGAATAGGTTTTGGAGGTGTAACAAAAATCCAAAGTTGCCCAAAAAACCCGTAGTTTTGGAAATCAAATGGCGCTTTTTGATCGAAGTTTTGGGGGTGTGAAAAGATGAAGAAACATCCCAAAATTTCAACTACAAACAAAAACATAGTTATTGGGCTGAAGTTTTCATGGAAGTGTATAGGAAAATAAGCCATTTAAAAAGACAACATGTCGATAAATGGGTCATTTCAAAATTTCGGTGTATTTTGGGGTCCAGTATTTCTGAGGAAAAACTTTCGGTAATTTTTTTTTTCTTTTCCCCTGTTTGGACTTCACTACCTGTCAGTTATCACACCTTGCAGTCTGCACACATAGATTTGAATAGTTCTCGAGATATCGACTTTTGAAAAAAGTCATAGTCTAGGGAGGGAGTCCTATGTCTAGGGAGGGAAAACCTGGAAAATTCTTGACTCGGGAGAGAGTTTTGGGTGTAGGAAGAGAAAAATCAACTCCCAATTACGTCAACGTGTATTAAAATCGTGAAAAATGAAAAGAATAACACTTCTCCCTAGATTTAATAGGTAAGGAAAGCAATATCACAAGCATTTAAAGTCATTAAATGGGAAGAAAATAATATCTTAAAACTTGAACAACGACTAAGACTTAACTTCAACTATCTAACAGTCTTTCATGTCAAAATAATTATTTCTTAAATTATTTCTTAATTATTTCTTTTGTAAAACTAAATCACAACGAATCAGCTTGTGAAAACTAAATCACATTCGGGACGGCAAGAGGTAACGAATAGATATTATGAACATTTTGAACCAAAACTTATCACCTAAAAAACCTATGTACTCGTACATCCCATCACTTTACTGAAAAGGAAACGGTCTTACCTACTGGGAAATGTGTACGAATTGTGAAGAAAATTCCAAGGGAAGCTCATTTTGGTTCCTTCACGTTAATTTCTTTGGGAAAAACGAAAGTTATTTTCCTTTTATTCAAAACTGGGCGGGGAGAAGGAAGTATTTCTAGTATGTCTGAATAATTAATTATGCAAATATCGTTGTCTTTTACGACGAAAGTGTCGCATGACCTATTATGACTCCGTTCGAGTCAACGTAGCGAAGCTCAAACGTGTTCTTCTTCGACTGCATTTCGAATTTGGCTAAAACGTAAGTTCCTGGTTTGATGCTGAGATGTATTTGTTATCATTCACTTCAGGATGAGTCTCACACTCAGATGATGACATTTGGTTTGGCTCTTTGAAAGAGTGATGACTGGACGGGCCGAGCTGAGGGTTGCTCACACTGCTTACGGGTGGCTGCAGTAGAGGGCTATCAGGAAGAATAATGCAGTCTACATCTTGCATTATGTCGTCATCATCGTCATCCGAAATTGCTTCCAAGGTGGGGAACTCGTGAAATCCCAAGAAGAACTTGTTGCAGTCCAAACAGTCGAGGCAACTTGGCGTCCTCCTTCGAAAACGTAACCTGCTGCACTTTCATTGTTCCTTTGAAAGTGGGAATGTTTGCTGGGAACATCCGCTTGGTGGAATGTATTTCTTGGTCGTTAATTACGTGGATTTCAACATTCCTGACATTCGCCTTGAGAAGATAATATCTTGAATCCCGGGGATGAGATATTTTTATGTCTAAAACGTTCACTGGGGTGGGGGGGGGGGGGGTTGAGGTATGTTTTATGGAGGGAGAGGGCGATGGATTGCATTTTAAAAATGTAAGTTAAGTAATAACCAATTTTACTTGTATTCATTCAAAGTAAGCTCTCCCCCTGGATTCCCAACTCTCTCCCTAGACTTCAGGATTTTTTACTCAAGTATAGGGAGAGAGTGGCTAGGGAGAGTGTTTCCAAAGGTCAGTGTGGCTTGGAGAGCTGTGAACAGAAACTGAAAATCCCAACGAAGTCATAATGCAATTATAACTGGAATCATCGCAGAAAACTGAAAGAAAGATTCTTGAAGCACTTCCCAGAAAAAAGTGGTAGGACTCTAGGGAGGGTGCCCCAATAAAAATATTCACAGGAATTCGTCCTTCACATTGCCACTGCACTGTCAAAACACACGACTGGAGCTTCAGAACTGGATTTCCAGGTCGCCGTGTTGGTCAGTGTTGTCATTCTTGTTGGAGCAGCAAAAATAACTCTTCTTTGCCAGGTTGGCGGTTTTTTCAAACACGCTCTAGGGAGGGAGTTGGAAACCTTGTGACAGACATATCCAATGGAGCTGTGATGGCTGTGTTATTCGAATGCCATTTTTACGTCTGCATTTTAATAACTAGGCTGTTCTTGGTCCCGGGTTCCACGCAAAACCATTCAGCAAGTGAAAAGCCTGTGGGTGGAGTGGTGCTGAATTAGTCAACCTCTCAGTAGTGACAGCTCTAGGGAGGGAGTTTCGCTATAAATAATGATTGATTTATAACACATGTCCAAGTATTTTTGTACCAAAAATGAGTGAGAAATGTTGGGGTTAGTTAGTACTAAAACATGAAAAAAAAAAAAAAAATGGGAGCTGTTAGGTGGATAGATATGTCAGGGGCTTCCAGTGACCTAAAATGCACCGAAATTTTGAAATGACCCAAATACTACTTGGTATTGTGTTGTAATAATTACATCACAATATTATTGAAAATAACGTCTTTTTTTTAATAGAAATGTAGCTGTTGTTTTTGCTGAAGAAAAAATCCCCCCCCCCCCACCTTCGTTTTGGAGGACAAATGGGGCTTTTTGGTTGGGGTTTGGGATGGGTGGAAAAAAATAAAACTGGCGAAAAATTAATGAAAAAAACAGTCGTTTTTGGTAGTCGAATGTCGTGTTTTGGCTGAAATTGCAGGAATGTGGGAAAATCCAAAATTGGCCAAATATTTTTGAATTTACCGTCGATTTTTGGCTGATGTTGCGACCTGTTATTCGTTTGAACAGTTTCAATCGCCCTGGAGATCCACAGCGATCCACCACAAGCCCCAAACTGCACCACCCTTAAATAATTTCATGTTATGAATCAGTTATTTATTTAATAAAATATGTTTGTACTGATTTTATATGTTTTGTACTGTTTTGGCAAATTTTCCAAGAAAAGGAAGCTATTGTTCTCGGTCCAAAAATTTTAAAACTCTAATTTATGAAACAATTTTGTGTTGGCAATCGAAAGGCTAAGGAGGATTTTGGGGCGTTTTAGGGGGGGGGGGGGAATTACCCATAAATTCCAAACATGAAACAGGCAGACGACGGGTGATACCTCAATTTAAAAAGTTTTTTTTTTACTCTGAACGCAATGGTGAAGTCAAAATCGCGACATCTTGTTCCGTTCTCAAACTGGAGTACTTTGAAGGTGAAGAAACGTGGTTGTTACTTAAGGTGTTCTTCACTGTTCATCTGCTCTAATCTGATAACCGAATGAGCTATCGCAATTCTGACTTCACTATTCTGTTCAGCGTTGAAAAACCGATAAACTGAGTTCTTACTCGGCAAAAAAAGAGTCAAAATCTGTTCTAAAAGCAGTAAGATGGAGAAATTTTACATGAAACCAGTTATTTCGTCGAAAATTCTGTATCATCGAAAAAAGCTGTATAACTGTAGATTTTAGTGGTTAATTTGGTCTTTTAAATTAATTAATTAACTGATGTATCTTCTTGCATGTTTTTTCTCTCTAGAACGGGCAATGAAACGTAATTCCGACATGAGTGGACCGAGGGCACAGAAGCGCGTGAGGTCCGGCGGTGGTGAAGAGCCAGCTCTGCGGATACTCATCCCCTCGAAAGTGGCGGGTTCAATCATCGGCAAAGGAGGTTAGTGTGTCTCTTATTATTATTATTCAAATCGGGCTGACACGGTTTGGTCGATTTGCCAATGTAGAGAAACACAGGTGACTGCGTTTCAACCTGAGTTTTAGGTAGAACTGCAGTCCCCAATCCACAGGTATCTACACGATCCTCAGCTCGCTGTGTAGATTGCGGATCTACACAATCCATAGATCGTTCTGTAGGTCATAAATCTACAATCCATTGGTCGCGGATCTGCACAATCTCTAGGTTGTGGATCTACACCATACACAGGCCGCTCTTCAGATCGTGTATCTTCACAATCCTGAGGTCATGTATCTACACAATCCATAAGTGGCTCTGTAGGTCATACATCCACAATCTATAGGTACACAATCTATGTACGAGTACATAATATATAGGTCATACAACTACAATCCATAGGTCGTGGATCTACACAATCTGGAGGTCGCTTTGCAGGTTGTGGATCTACGCAATCCTGAGGTCATGTATAGATACATGACCTCTACACAACCCATAGGTGGCTCTGTAGGTCTGTAATAATATTATGTACATGACGACATAATTATGTAGGTCGTGTTTCTACACAAGCTGCAGGTCGTGCAACTCTATAGATCGCGGATCTACACAATCCATAGGACGCTCTGAAGGTCATACGTCTACAATCCATAGGTCGCTCTGTAGGTCATGCATCTACGCATCTCTCTGCACTCTCTTTGAACTTGAATCTACAATCCTCAGGCCTCCCCATGCTATGTATAATGTACGTACCAATGTATGCAATTCATAGGTCGCTCTTTGGCTAGAAATCCAGTATCTGCCGGCGTAGCCTGTCTTCCACAAAGCAGGACCTAAAAACTCACGTCCATTGTTTGGTGGTTCAGATACGGCCCTAAGGACCAATTTTGTGTAGTACAAATCAGTGGATACGTCCTCACATGCGAAAACGCATAGAAGCTGGAAATCCTTCAAAATTAGTGCAGCATTACTGTATTTTTATGATGGTTAACGATGGTGGTGTAATTATAGTACAAACACTCATCTGACGTCGACAGTCCTGTTTTCTACATCTCCATTCTTCTACGTTTTCAGGCAAAAATATTTCCAAGCTCCGACAAGACTTCAATGCGACGGTTCAAGTCCCAGACTGTTCCGGACCAGAGCGAGTCGTCTCAATCACAGCCGACATGGAAATCGCCATCAACATCGTCTCCCAAATCATTCCTTGTCTCGAAGAGACATTCAGTGAGTTCCGATTTTTTTTTTTTTTTTTTTTTTCAACATTTAGCTGATATTAGCAGAAGAAGAGGCTCCTGATGGGGTACTAAAGACAGATGACAGGCTCTTCATCAGCTGAGGGAACTTTGAGGGCTAATTTAATTGATTTTCAATCTAAAAAACGAATATTAGCTCTTATTATTAATATTAGCTCCTTCCTCAGCTGAGAAAGAGTTTGTTAATTGCCTTCGGCAGTCCCTCAAGACCCTCTTCTCCCGCAAATATCAGCTTCTAACGTAAAAAATCAGAGACAATAGCTGTAGATCTCTCTCGGCTAATGAAGACCCTGTAATGGCTTCAGTACCCCCTCAGGAGTCACTTGTCCTGCAAATATCAGCTTCTAAGGACGAAAATCAAGCTGTTCAAGAGTCTGTTGTTTGCTTTCAGCAGAACCCATGATCAGCTGAGGGAGCTCTAGAGCTAATTTATTGTTGATTCTATTGATTGTCTGTCGTTGATTTTTCCTGTTGTTTTCCCTCAGCGAAAGGTGAAGTAGACGTCCGCCTCCTTGTCCACCAGTCGCTCGCCGGCTGCGTCATCGGAAGAGGTGGCTCCAAAGTGAAAGAGCTCCGCGAGAAGACTTCGGCGAAAATCAAAATCTTCGGTAACTGCTGCCCTCAGAGCACCGACCGAGTCGTGTCGATCGTCGGGTCGTCAGAAGTCGCCGTCAACGGTACGGAAGCATTTAACTATGAATACTAATCCTCCTTTCTAGATCGCTGTTCTGTACAGATCGTCTTTCTATAAAAATATCTCACTTTGCTGCATAGATCGCCAATCCGTAAGATCACTTTACTGCATACATCGCCTTCCTGTGTACATTAGTATTCTTTACAGGTCCCTCTTCTGCATAGATCGCCTCCCTATATCAATTACTGTTCTCCATAGATCACCTTCCTAGTTCACTGTTCAGTACACATTGCTCTGCTGCTTGGATCAGCTTTCTACATGGTATTGATCTGAACAGGTCGCTCTTCTGCATAGGTCGCCTCCCTATATCAATCACTGTTCTCCATAGATCGCCTTTCCTTCTAGTTCACTGATCCGTACGAGTCGCTCTGCTGCATAGATCGCCTCCCTATATAGATCACTGTTCTGGACAGGTCGCTCTTCAATGTAGATCGCCTTCCTATATCAATCACTGTTCAGCGTAGAACCTTTCTATATATAGAAGAGCGTAGAACCTTTCTATATGTAGAAGAGCGACCTGTACAGAATTGTGATTTAATATATATATAAATAGTGGAGGTTGTTGTGACTAGGAAACAGTAGATTTCGGGTAAGGATGACCAACACTAGTCGTTGTTATCATTCGGGTTTATTACGACGTTTCGATCGTGGAACACGATCCTAATCATGTATCATGATAATTGTCCGATAGTGACACAGTAATGTTAAAAAAAAAAAAAAAAAAAAAAAAAAAAAAAAATCGGACAATCGGACAATTATCATGATACATGATTAGGATCGTGTTCCACGATCGAAACGTCGTAATAAACCCGAATGATAACAACGACTAGTGTTGGTCATCCTTACCCGAAATCTACTGTTTCCTAGTCACAACAACCTCCACTATTTACATCAAAAGGGAAGACCAAGATGTCCCTACTAAAAGATATAGAAGATTCCTACAGCCGAAATGTGATGAAGTTAGTCGAAAAGTGGATAGAACTCAAGAAGAAGACCTGTGTACTTGAATGTGACAACGACTTCTTAGAAAAATGCAAAAGAAATCAGCTCATCCCCAACCACATCTTTCAAGCCACCAAGAAGATCAACGGTCTATCTCTCCACAAAGAATGTCCGCACAACGATAAGTTACAAAACTTGATAAACAACACAAACCTTAGCATATTAAAGATAGAAATAAAAATGAATTGGTGGAAATCAGCCCGACTTCAAACAGAAATCGAAGCAGTATTCTTACGTATTGAAAGCATTATCTCAGATCCTCAACTTTTAAACAAGATAATTGATTACAATAGCACTGTTTGTCAAAAATTAGCATTAAGAAAGCGCAATACACATAATAACAAAATTGAAAATCTCAAAAAAACAAAACTAGAATTGTACAACAAAGAACTTCACAAAGGAACCGATAACAAACTCATAGAATGTATTAAAAAAAATGGCTTGTCAATCTAACCAATGTTACAATTCCTCCAGTAGTATATAAGGTACTCAGACTAGGTGATAAGTTTTACACTAGAGATAATAAGTTACCTATGATAGATATGATAGCAGATGTTGAGAATGCTATTGAATCACTAGACACGGATGATGATACCAAAAAACTAACCAGATGTGAAATTGTAAATATGTTAACAAACCTAAACAAAAACAAACCCCCTTACATCCCCACAGACTCATCCCCAACCCTCATCACCCACAAAGAAACTAACATAACAAAAGAATTCCTCCAAAAAAACCCTCAACTAGTAGTACTCAAGGCGGATAAAGGCGCAATCACAGTCATAATGCTTAAAAATGAATACCAAAGCAGACTAACCAAAATATTAAAGGACAACACCACCTACAAACCACTCAAGAATGACCCAACAAAAAGATTAGAACGGAATGCTAACAAAATCATTTTTTTTTTTTTTTAACCTCCACAAAAGCAAAATTATAGACAAAACAACTCAAATCAAACTAATTCCCCATAAAACTGTAGCTCCCCGTATTTACGCACTTCCAAAAGTACACAAAAAAACAGATCCTCAACAACTGAGACCAATAGTCAGCTCAATGAATAGCCCGAATTATAATTTATCCAAATACCTAACTACTCTTCTCAAACCTTGTATAGATACAGATACCTATAATACGAAAAACTCATTCCACACCAAAGAATCCCTACAAAATATAACAGTACCACCCAACCACAAGCTTGTTTCCATAGACGCAGTTTCACTTTTTAGTACTATTCCCCTCACACTCATCACTACTGTCATTAAAAATCAATGGAACAATATCAAAGCCAGAAATCCCAAACTCAACTACAAAACATTCACAGAACTTTTAGATTTCATCCTAACTAGTAATTACTTATTATATCAAAATACATTTTACCAACAAATACTGGGAATCCTCATGGGTTCTCCAGTCTCACCAGTGGCGGCTCGTCCATAAGGCCACCTTGGCCCTCGCCCCACCCAAAAATTTGCAAAGGAAAACAGAAAAAACATAGAACAAGGAGAAAAAAATCTTACCTACTACTACCCACCATGGAAGAAGGGAGATCTCCCTTCTTCCATGACTACCCACTTCCACTGAGCTCTTGCAGGCGGGCGGCTATTTCGTCTGACTTCGATAGAAGTCGTGGCCACAACGCATTTTGTTTCGATTTATCGATTAAAAAAGTCGATTATCGGATCGACCAGAAGTGCCCCAGTCTCAATGTTGAAGGTATAGGCGCTTCCTGGGGTGGGAGAAGGCACCCTGTGTTCCGCAATAGGGGCCATTCCGGGCGGTGGCCAAAATATCGAATCAAGTTGAACGCCGAAAACAATCGATCGTTGAATCGTTCCTTGTCAAGGAAGAAGGGAGTTTCATTCCTCCATGCTTTCTTCCATGTTCGATAAGAATGATATCAAAACGTTGCCTGACGTTATAATATATTATTTTGAATGCATTGACTGGTGGTTTTTAGCTTCGTATTTACTCATCATAGTAAAAGTGAATTATTGTCTCCATAATATTAATCAAATAAACATTGAAATTTAATATCTCACGTGCAACGCGTGAACGCTTTGCTAGTCGTCAAGACTGAAGTGGATCACTATTCGCCCAAGGGAATCTCATTTGTTGATTTCTACATTCTGTAAGTTAATAACAGTTAATAACCGTTAATAACAGTAATATACATAATATTATTATGTAGCTCAGCCAACCGTTGAGAATACTGTTTTATTTGTTATCCCTGAAACTGATGGTGACTTCGTTGACTCGAGCTTTGTTTGAGCTAACCAACGAACTCTAAAAGCTAGTTGAAATCAATCTTGCTGTTCTGTGATCGTTCAAAATGTTTTGATAGGATTGGATAAGAAAACGTATGTGCAATCTGGGCATAAGAGGACATTTTTAGAGGGGGTTTTCAAGGTACCACTCGGCTAGGAAGCAGATGGTCGTGATTGCTAATTTTTAAAAACCCCAGTAATAGAAACTCCAATAATATAATTTTTTGACTACCTTTATAATGTACTCTTTGAATAGTACTCGTACAGTCACAATTTCTCTTTTATTCTTCCTATCATTTTGAAGATAATTATTTGGGTGGGTAGGTGGGATTGCCTTGCAGCCACCTCCTCGTCGGTAATCCTGGATACTGGTCAGTAACCTTCCCTCTCCTCAAGAGAACTCTTTGGAGAACGATGTTTCCTGACTTGCTAAGAGCTGCATACCACTAATTATGAAGCAGTTGTGACGTTAAATGACATGAAATTGGATTGTATGGTTTCCAAAAATTTAAAATTAAAAATTTTTCCAGGCTAAAGGAAATCAAGAAACAACAAAATAAAAATTTGTGGTATCTATTCTTTGATACAAAATAATTAAATGAATTATGCAAGATTTCTCAGGGTAGGAATCACAGATATAACCAAATAAACGGTACGAAATTGATATACAGAGGTATAATTTATCAATACTTTTACTCACAGTTCCGACGGCCGTGGATTTTCTTAAGCAATACACTAAATCTAGAAAATAAATAAAATTGAAGGGAAAAGAGATAAATTTGGGGAAAGGAATTTTTCCTTGGAAAGATGATGCGGACTTCACGACGGCGGCACTTCAGCAATTCAATCGTTGATTTCGGCTCCAACCTAAAACTGAGCAAGAGAAACGGAAAGTTCCTTAATATCTTGCTCGGAAGTACCACATGAGGAAGAAAGTTCGAAATCGAATTTGAAACATACCGGTACGATAGGTGTATGCGTATCAATCGGTGTTCTTCGAAGTAACAACTGCGACGAATTATACGAAGAGACGACAATTGGAAGTCCCAAATCCAACAAATCAATTTTACAATTTGAATTTATTGTAAAGCTTTTATCGGAACACTTAGCGTGACGAGACGAGACGAGAATGAAGAGAAAAATTATGGCGATTCCGAGAAAACGACAGTGATTCCTTGATCACCAACGGAAAAGTAGTCCGCAAAACTTGCACGAGGAAGACTGGAATATTACTTTTATTAACGGATTGTTTCGTCACTTCCGAAATGAGAAAAATAATTAAAACATTTGCAGACACTTCAAATTTAATGGCAAATAAAATAATTTGCCGGGAAGTGCGTTCCATCTTCTGCACGGAACCGCGTTCCATCTTCTGCATGGAACCGCCGATACCGCGTATTTCAGCCGCAGCGGGATATTCAAATATCTTCACGTTACACACCCCCCACCAGCGGTTGAGGTGGTAGAATATTTTTTTAGCTTGGAAGGATGCCAGGATCCAGCCGATTTTCCGTGGCTATCCTTGAGAGTGCATGTTCCTCCAGGGCTGACAGACGTGACGATAAAAGGTCCTTCGTATTTAGGATTCAGCTTTGCTGCAACACGATCAGCGGCTGATGATAAGGTGAAAGTCTTCCGAAGAACTGGATCACCAACAAAGAAGAACTCGGAACGACGACGTAAATTGTACTGCTTACTCTGGTTAATGCTGGCTCCAAGGAGATTCTGCTCGACGAGATGACTGATTTCAGTGAGTTTCCTCATTCGTACGGACCATTCTTCAGTAGCATTACCAAGGGCAGTAGGGTCGATACTATTTTGATGGGAAGACACAATTTTCCTAGAAAGACAATGTATTGGCTTTATTTCTCTACCGAAGTTCAAAAAGGCCGGTGAAAATTTTGTCGATCCGTGGACTGCGCTGTTCAATGCAAATTGAAGCTCGCCGATATAGTTGTCCCATTTCGTGTGTCTTTCCTTATCCAAATACGTTATGATAAGTTGCCGGACATTTCTATTGGCTCTTTCTGTAGGGTTCGCTTGGCAATGGTATAAAGGAGTGGTCTTATGCTCAATACCGCATGATCTTGCCAATGACTCAACTGCAGAACTAACAAAATTCGTGGCATTGTCCGTTTAAAACAACGGATTTAAATTTCTTCAAAATAACGGAAGAGGTTGCCAACCTAATGGGGACTAGCTCAACCCATTTTGTGAAAATATCTTCGAAGACGAGGAGGTATTTATTTCCCGATGAACTGGGTGGAAATGGACCCATTATGTCGGCCGATACGGTATGCCATGGCATGGATAGATAGCGAGGATACATTAAACCACGCGGAGCTGAGTTTGCTGGTTTCACTCGCTGACAAACATCACAACGTTGAACATAACGAAGTATGTCCTGGAACATCCCAGGCCAATAATATTGTCGACCTATACGCCAATGTGTTTTTGCGATACCTAGATGACCAGCTTGAGGATCGTCATGGCAATCACGCAAAATGTTAGCCCTTAGACCCCAGGGAATGACAAGCTTCCAATCCTCGCTTGGATCATCTAGCTCTCCTTTTAAAAACGATTTACGGTAATAAAACAAATTATTTCCCTCAACTTTCCAGTCGGGATGATGTTCGGGCATAACTTGTACTTTATACAGTTTTCTCTTGTACCACTCGTCCTGAGTATTGACGGGAGGATTAACGGGAGTAGAAACGGCAGCAAGAGCTTCGTTACTCGAAATACGGGACAAGGCATCAGCTACGCAGTTGAGTTTGCCTTTTCTATATTCAACACGGAAGTTATATGGCTGAAGTCGAAGAATCCAGCGGGCTAAACGGCCGGTGGGGTTCTTTAATCCAAACAACCACTTAAGACAAGAATGATCAGTTACCACAACAAATTCGGATCCTTCCAGGTACTGTCTGTTCTTCTCAATACCCCATATAACTGCTAGGCTCTCCTTTTCTGTTACAGAATAATTCCTTTCAGCAGCAGACAATGAGCGTGAACAATATGTGATTACTCTTTCACATCCATCATGGGTCTGAGTAAGGGCTGCACCGATGCCATATTGACTTGCATCAGTTTGAAGTGTGAATGGGATATCAAAATTTGGATGAGCAAGAACAGGAGCAGAAGTAAGAGCAGCTTTCAACATTTCGAAAGCATTTGTTTGCTCCGTGGACCAAATCCATTTCTTCTTTTTGCTCAAGAGAGCGGTAAGAGGCGATACAATAGTGGAAAAATCGGATATGAAGCGACGGTACCAACTAGCCATCCCAAGGAAACGACGGAGTTCTGTAACGTTAGCTGGGGCTGGGAATGACATAACTGCAAGAGTTTTCTCGGGATCCACACTAATTCCTTCTTCATTCACCCGATACCCTAGATATCTAACTTCTTTGCACCCAAACTCACACTTATCCGGATTAATTTGGAGACCGGAATCCTTGAGTCTGCGGAATACTTCTCTTAATAAATCGCAGTGAGTTGCAAAGTCAGGAGTGCATATCAAAATGTCATCGAGAAACACTACTACTTGAGGATATAAGTCCAGAAAAATAGAATCTGCCAATCGCTGGAAGGTAGCAGGACTATTGGTTAAGCCAAAACTCATGGTACGGAACCTGAAAAGTCCTCGACCTGGCACAATGAAGGAGGTGATGTCTCTACTTTCTTCATTTTCAAGAGGGACTTGAAGAAAGGCTTGCCGAAGGTCGAGTTTCGATAGGTATGCCGCATTACGTAAAGAATCCAGAAGGGTATTTATATTTGGCATAGGGTATGAATCCTTCTTAGTGCAGGCGTTTACTCGACGGAAATCAATGCAGAAACGATATGAATTTCCCTTACGCACCATTACAACAGGTGATGCCCATGGGGAATGACTAGACTCAACGATATGAGATTTCAACATTTCATCCAGTTGAGTGTGCATGGCCTCTAACACTTTAGGTGAATAATTGTAAGCTCTCTGTTTGATGGGGCTAGCTGAACCCACATCAATTCGATGTGTGATCCGTGTTGTCAAACCGGGTGAAGCTTCCAGCGACTTGAGACCAGCTGCAACGACTTCATTCAAAATTCTACGTTCTGAATCCTCCATCAATTTTATTCCATAACATGCAATAGAAAGAGGGTCATGACTTGAATGATTCTTATGTTGAAGGTAGTAAAATCTCTCATTCGGATTATCTAAATACCACCAGACATGGTTGTGGGCATCCGTGATAACTCCATTTCCTCTCAAAAAATCCAAACCAAGTATTATTGGGAACGATAAGGTACTCAAATAATACAGAGGAAGTGTTTTCTTTTTATTACCGATGAGAAATTCTAAGCGATAGCGATAAAAGACGGACACATTACTACCGTTAGCCAACTGAACGGTGAATGGATTGACCTTTTCTAGAAAACAACTCTTTAGTCCTTTGTTTTCATCTATACTTAGCACTTTTACTCCAATGTCTCCGATAAACGATAGGCGTGATCCTGAATCACACAGTGCTAAAACGGGATGTGCGGTAGAAACATTAGCTGACGGATTCGGTTGATAGTAGAGTGACATAATCAACAAATCGGGCCATATATTACTTGAGTATTCATCAACAGAGCTGAGAGATGATGAACTTGGAGAATCGATACGGTAGGTAGGTAATGTTTTACCCAGTAATTCGTTATTGATAGTTGGAACTCTCATTATAACGGGTTGAAATGACGAGACGGTACTTGACGAGAACGGGACGGTAGTTGACGGTATGATGGGTTTACGAGACGGTATTTTGGGGTCTGTAATACAAAAGGGAACAAGGTTGGCCCCTAATTCTGGTTCCCTTGATAGTTTTTTGGATGCTCATTACATCTGGGACATGTGTAGATATTTACTTCTTTGTATCCACACTTGTAACAGAATTTCTTTCTCGGTAAATTACAAGAAGAAAATACATGAGGACCATCACAATTCCAACAAATGATAGGAGATATTGCATTAGATGATGTCGACGGTTGAATCTCCGCGGTTTTACAGCTGTTGACAGTCTTAGTGTCCGAAGGAGGTACTTTAGACGGAATTTTGTCAGAATTTACATTGTAAAGACCCACTACTCCCGAGTTTTTGTTTTTATTTGACGGGCAGAAGTTCGTCGGACTCTTTACATAGTCTTTAGTAAGTTCTTTTGAACGAGATTGGGGATGGGGTTTGTTTTCAGCAGCAATAAGTTCTTCACGACGCAATCGATCTGTGACATGTTTGATGAGTGAGTCGTAGGTAGGAAAAGCTTGATCTGAATTTTTATCCTCAAAAGATCGGCGGGTTGACGTATCCAAATGACTAAGAGCAATCTGAAGTTTCACAAAGTCGTATACATCTGTTAGGCCAAGTGCTTCCAGAGACGCAAAATTGGATTGATGTGTACTGAGAAATTTCTGAAGTTCGGTAAATGATTGATTCTGAATCGGTTTGAATTCCAGAATCTGCGAAACAAAGTGACTAGCAAGCCTACGTTTGTTGTTGTAGCGTGCTTTAAGAGTGTCCCAAGCCAGAATATAGCTAGCACTAGTTAACGGGAAACTTGATACTAGAGCTAGTGCATCACCTTTTAAACTGGATCTGAGATATTGCAGCTTCTTAACCGGAGGCAGGGATTCGTTCAGATCAACAAGAGATTCGAAGAGAGAAAAATAGCTGAGCCATTCTTCTATATCTCCGGAAAAATGAGGTAGAGATATGCGAGGTAATTGGGAAGCCGAGGAGTTAGGATCATTAGCATGTGCGGGATTAGCTGTCCTAATTGTTTCCCTAGTCACTTCAAGGTAATGTGCCTTAATGGTATCTATAATTTCTATAAAACTAACATAAGGTTTCGCAACCTCTATTTTCATATTAATATCCTCAACTTGTGAATTGAACGATCGCATTTGGTCAGAAATGCCCTCTAATTTTTCTTCGATCTTAGCTAATCGTTCATATTTAGGATGAAAAGATTGGACATTTGAACTATTTACTTTCACACTACAGTCTTTGATGTGCTGTAAATTAGCGAATAAGTCTTCTCTTTCCGCAAGAAGTCTAGCCCTTATAACACTAGGATCTTTAGAAGTCATTATGATCGATTCTTTGCAGGTTAGTGCCTAAAACGGAACAAGTACCGGTAGTAGACCGTACTTAAACGTAGGTACGTTCAACAAAACGATACGTAAATTACTCTACGTTGGGCGCCATTTAATTATATCTGTGACGTTAAATGACATGAAATTGGATTGTATGGTTTCCAAAAATTTAAAATTACCAGGCTAAAGGAAATCAAGAAACAACAAAATAAAAATTTGTGGTATCTATTCTTCGATACAAAATAATTAAATGAATTATGCAAGATTTCTCAGGGTAGGAATCACAGATATAACCAAATAAACGGTACGAAATTGATATACAGAGGTATAATTTATCAATACTTTTACTCACAGTTCCGACGGCCGTGGATTTTCTTAAGCAATACACTAAATCTAGAAAATAAATAAAATTGAAAGGAAAAGAGATAAATTTGGGGAAAGGAATTTTTCCTTGGAAAGATGTTGCGGACTTCACGACGGCGGCACTTCAGCAATTCAATCGTTGATTTCGGCTCCAACCTAAAACTGAGCAAGAGAAACGGAAAGTTCCTTAATATCTTGCTCGGAAGTACCACATGAGGAAGAAAGTTCGAAATCGAATTTGAAACATACCGGTACGATAGGTGTATGCGTATCAATCGGTGTTCTTCGAAGTAACAACTGCGACGAATTATACGAAGAGACGACAATTGGAAGTCCCAAATCCAACAAGTCAATTTTACAATTTGAATTTATTGTAAAGCTTTTATCGGAACACTTAGCGTGACGAGACGAGACGAGAATGAAGAGAAAAATGATGGCGATTCCGAGAAAACGACAGTGATTCCTTGATCACCAACGGAAAAGTAGTCCGCAAAACTTGCACGAGGAAGACTTGAATATTACTTTTATTAACGGATTGTTCCGTCACTTCCGAAATGAGAAAAATAATTAAAACATTTGCAGACACTTCAAATTTAATGGCAAATAAAATAATTTGCCGGGAAGTGCGTTCCATCTTCTGCACGGAACCGCGTTCCATCTTCTGCATGGAACCGCCGATACCGCGTATTTCAGCCGCAGCGGGATATTCAAATATCTTCACGTTACACAGTTTAGCTGTAAGGGTAGTTTGAGTTTAGTTCCTATAGTGAGTACCTAATAGGTAGGTATGCACCTAAATATTGCCCTGGTGCCCCACCAGTTTCTGAGCCCACGAGCCGCCCCTGAGTCTCACCTATCATTGCCGATCTAGTTTTAGATGAAATTTACAGCACAATTATTCCTAAATTTGGCGACAAAATCAAATGGCTAAAAAAGTATGTAGATGATTCAGCACTCATTATAGACCAGTCAGCAATAGACCACTTACTCCACGAACTCAATAACTATTGTAAGCCACACATGAAATTCACATTCGAAACTGAGGAAAACAACCAACTACCCTTTTTAGATCTCAAAATAATAAGACAAGACAATGGTAACATTATCACAGACTATTACCAAAAACCCACTTATTCTGGACGCATCATCAATTATCATTCCCACCAACCTTATCAATATAAATACAATACGGCCAAAAATTTATTCCAACGTAGACTGAACCTATCCGATCCACAATTCCACCCCAGAATTATTAATGAATGCAAAACAATATTACTTGCTAATGGTTATCCTCTAAAACTCACAAGAAAACTTATTTTCCTCACACAGCAACTCACTACTACTACACAACCACCAAACACAAACCAACAGCTACCGATCCATCAACCCCCAAACCCATCTACTACCTTTGCTTCATTAAGATACATTGAATCCGAAAAAATACAAAAAAAAAAAAAAGCATTACTTGTCAAACATTACTGTGTCGCTATCGGACAATTATCATGATACATGATTAGGATCGTGTTCCACGATCGAAACGTCGTAATAAACCCGAATGATAACAACGACTAGTGTTGGTCATCCTTACCCGAAATATATATAAATATATAAATCACAATTCTGTACAGGTCGCTCTTCTACATAGATAGCATTCCTACGTCGATCACAGTTCTGCATACATCGCATTTCTATATAGATCAATGTTCTCCACAGATCGCCTCCCTGTATGGGTCATTCTCCCAGGAAGCGACATTTTGAAATCTCAATGTAGAAAAACAAAGGAAAAATAAAAATGTTCCAAATTGTTTGAAAAAAAAAAAAAAAAAAAAAAAGAAGTACACTCAGCCATAAGTAATGATTATTCATGCTTATCCACTCAAGAATACCAATAAAAAGATTCTATTAAGTAGATTAAGATAAGTAGATTAAATAGATTTATTTTCTTCAAAATAAATTTAATTTTGAAGAAAAAGAAAAAGCAAGGTATGTAGGTAATATTAATTTTAGAATCACATTTTCGATAGAAAGAGTCCAATTTTCACTTTAAAGTCATGTTCAGTCAAGTAGGTGGTTTAGTTTCAATTGTATAGAATGCTTAATTAAGACATTTTAGTAATTAGTTCGTTATAATTATTACCGTCATTCTCCATCCTTCAATAAAACAGGAGTGGACGGAGAATGACGGGATCAAATGGATTTTCCTGTATATCTTCACGTAACTTCAACAAATTCTCTATTGATTAGAGCGAAATTGAAACTATTTGATGAGCTATCTTTCACACCAAAACGAAGACAAAAATTTGTCACCGGCGGGAGAACGACGAGGGTGGTTGGACAGCCACGTCCAAGACGAGACAATAACACGCTGACGCTTTGAAAGTAACTGAAACGAACTGCTGGTCAGTGTTCTGAACAGTTAAGAAGCGCGGGAATCGAATGGCGGGAGAAAATTAGCGGAAAAAACAGCTGTGTTCGTCAAAATTCAAGAAACATCTTGAACTGAACTTGAAACTAAATTAATCCCTAACCATCCCTGTTCTCCCTCTATAGATCCCTGTTCTCTACTTATCGCTCAGTCGCATACCTAATATATTATATCGCCTTCCTATATCGATCACTGTCTGCATAGATCGCATTTCTATAGATATCACTGCTCTTTACACGTCGCTTTTCTGCTGAGATCGCCTTTTTATATAGATCACTGTTCCATACAGCTCCATACTTGTGCAATTTTGAGTACCCACAAAAACCTCGTATTCTTTGTCGACTTCGAATCCTCATTTTGAATATCATTCTCCACGTCCTGTCAAAACCCTTGAGATGATCCTTTCGATGATCATTTTCAATATTTTGTTGGACGAACATTAACCTGTTCGGCCCTGAGCGGGATGTGACGTGCCATTTAGTTCAATGGCGGCTCACATTGGTTATCACGGCACATCATTCACACTACTGCATTTCACGTGTAATATCAGTGCTTTGGTCATACTCTAAGATGTACGATGTACTCGTATAATATACTTCTTTGATATTGTCCGAGCCGAAGATTTGAACATTTTCCTTACGGGTTGAACCTTTTCTCCCTACATTTGATCCTTCTGGATGAATTTACGAAGAAAATGAAGCTATTGTTCTCGGTTCAAAATGTTTAAAACTCGAATTTCCAAAAAAAAGTGTATACCAAAATCCCATTCAGACCATCCTGAATTCACTGCCAAAAGCATACTCTAAGAAGTATAATATACTTCTTTGATATTGTCCGAGTCGAAGATTTTAACATTTTCCTTACGGTTTGAACCTTTTCTCCCTACATTTGATCCTTTACTCACTCCATTTGAGTCATTTGGATGAATTTACGAAGAAAATGAAGCTATTGTTCTCAGTTCAAAATGTTTAAAACTCGAATTTCCGAAAAGAATTGTATACCAAATTCCCATTCAGACCATCCTGAATTCACTGCCAAACGACTTGAAAAATCATATGTTTATATATACCTATATTATATATTTATACACACATATTTATATTATGTATACATTAGGACCATTTCCGATTAATTTAGAACCTTCTCTGTACTTTGGAAGCCCTGTCTCTACGTGTTGAGTATTTTCTCTACATTATGAGCGTTTTCTCCCTACATTAGAGCCTGTTCCCTACCTTTTGAGCATTTTTTCTATTACGTGCCTTTTCTCCCTACATTAGGAGCCTTTTCTCCCTACATTAGCAGCCTTTCGAGCATTTTCATTTCTTCTTAAGCTTCTCCTCGTTACATTTGAACCCTTCTCTCTTTTCTTATAGCCTTTTCCCTACCTTTTGAGCCGTTTTTGTACATTACGAACTTTGTCTCCCTACACTACGAGCATGCTCTTGATTCTCAACGGGCATTATTCGTGTTCAAAGTGTATGACGTCCTCCTCGTCTTATGTTTGCAGGTCTGAAAGAAATCGTCGAACTCCTCAAAGAGACGCCCGCCAAGGGCTACACGGAGCCCTACGACCCGGCCAATTTTGACGAGGAGTATTCAGAGGAATACGGAGGTTTCGGCGTCCCTGGCCCTCGCGGCGGTCCTGTTTGGGAAGGTCCTCGTGGTGGCGGTGGTTATCCTCCTCCAGCGAGGGGCGACAGCTTCAGGACCCCGAGGTTCAACAGAGGAGACTCCGGTGAGTCCTACTTACTTTACTTCCCTGTCAATACTAGTGTATTCTAGAAATATCCGAGGGCCTGGACTTCGGCACACCACCAACTAGTAATTTTTTTTAGGAATTTAGGATCCTCTGATAGTTTTTATACCAAAATCCGGTTCAGACCATCCTTTATTTCTTTATCGGGAAAAACGCAAGTCAATTGTGTTCAAATGTAACAGTTTGTCACGAACTTCACTCCGACCACTACCCAGTACACCTCAAGCTTAACGCTACGTGTCAGGGCATTGAAAAGCCACCTTCTTTGATAAAGATGCCCTTTGATTGGGAAAAATATAAAACAGTAATCGAATCTAGCATTGATCTAAGAGTGCGACTTAAAGATTCAAAAGAAGGGCAGTCAGTGAATTAACAAGAGTGATACAAAGAGCAGCCTCAGAAGCACACGTACAATCCTCAACAAATGGACGGATGAATACCCACAGAAAGCCCCCTCCGCCACCAGCTCACGTAGCTCACCTGCTAAGAGTGAAACGACAATGTAGATCTATATGGGAAAGAACTAGGTACCCACCAGATAAAACACGCTATAATAAAGCAACGGAAGATCTACGCACAGCCCTGAAGATTCTAAACGCGCAACAACTGCAAACATCATTAGAGCAACTTGATTCACATGATGGCACCTTATGGAGGAAAACAAAATCCATTCTCAAACATAAGGAAGGCTTAAAAATAAACAATCGGTGGATCTCTTCAGCTCAAGAAAAACTGGATGCGTTTGCAGTCAGCCTGAAAGATCAATTCGCTCCAAATCCACCTGTTGTCGTGCAGTTCAGCGAGAGAGTTAGTGAAATTTTGCATGAACCTCTACAATTGTCACCTCTACCCCTCTCTTCACACCAAGAGAAGAAGTCCCAGCAATCAAAAACTCGCCCACCAGAACAGCACCTGGCCACGGTCTAATCGTGCACCCACTCCTGAAGCACCTACACAGGAAGGGTCTCGTGTTTCTAGCAGATTTATAATGGTAGGTATCATTCGGACAACACATTACCCTCACCAATGGAAACACACAAGCTAGTTCTTATTCCGAAACCGAATGGCTGCAAGGCGGATGTAAGAAACTACAGACCTATCAGTCTCTTGTCATTGATGTCAAAAATCTTCGAAAGATTGCTACTGGCGAGACTTTAATGTCATCTTGAACCCTGCATTCCACCCACTCAGTTTGGATTTAGACCACAGCATTCCTGCCCCTTACAACTGCACTGTTGTGGATAAACTTCTCGCTGCATATGAGGAAAAAAAAAGGTGTGCCTGGGTCTGTTTTAAGACACGGAAAAAGCCTTTGACCGTGTATGCCATGATGGCCTACTTTTTAACCTAAAGGGACAGTTGCCTGACACGTGGTGTAGAATAATAAAATCGTATCTATCCAAACGAACGCTCGCTGTTAGGTATGGATCTGCTGAGTCCCGATCAACAGCAGTTCACGCAGGGGTTCCCCAAGGCAGCGTGCTGGGCCCTTTTTTGTATTTGATGTATTCTCATGATTATCCTGAATGCAATGCCATTTAAATTACTCATTTCGCTGATGACGTAGTGGTCCTTTCCACTAATTTGAGTGCTCAAGTTGCTCAGGAGAACCTACAGCTTTATGCCCGAACTGTTGAAGAATGGTGCAACAAGAACGTTCGTCAAGCACCAACAAAAAAGTCAATCCCACCCCAATGAGGTTTTACAGAGAATACCAGAAAAGAAAACCCTCCAGCCACTAGAAATCAAAGAAGGTGGTTTACTGAACTCGCGGTAAACGGACATAAATATAATATAATTATTATAATAATTATTATGTATGTTGTTACTGTTGTCAATTATAGTTATTTTGTTACCAATTGGAACTAGATATTTATTGTTATAAGTTTTAATTTAATAATCATAGTATGTTGAATAATTAATTAGTATGTGGCCCACCGTTGGGTGGAGTCCACAGTACATGTTCCACGTCATATGTATATTTAAATAAATTCGCCGAAATGTAATGTACCTACCATGTACAATGAAGTTATATTTAAAAAAAAAAAATCCACTGTCAAAAGTCACCAAAAATTATACGTATATAAGATAGATTTTTTGTGCAGATTTGAACTTTTTATCTCAATTCTGGAGTGACACATCCATAAATATATTTCTGAATATACACCTGTATATTATATAGGTGTACATTTATGAATGTGTCACTCCAGAATTGTGATAAAAAATCTATCTTGGCAATCGAAAGGCCAAGTTCGTAGATGGGCAGAATCGGGCCACTCTAAGGGGGGGGGGGGAGTTTTAGGGGGGATTCCCAAAATGAAACAGTCTAACAAGTGATACCTCATTTCAAAGGTTTTCTATGCTGAACACCATGGTGAAATCAGATGAATCACGTGAAATCAGGTGAATCATGATGAAGAAATGTGGTTGATACTTGATATGTTCTTCATGTTAAGTCTGCTCTAATCTGATAACGGAATGAGATATCCCGGGGGGGGGGGGTTACCCACAATTCCAAAATGAAACAGACTAACAAGTGATACCTCATTTTAAAGGTTTTTTTTTTAATGCTGTACACGATTGAGAAATCAGATTGCGATATCTAATTCCGTTCTCAAACTGTAGCACTTTGAAGATGAAGAAACGTGGTTGATAGTCGAGATGTTCTTCATGGACATCAAGTCCTTCAATGGACCCATTTTACACTAAATCAGTTGTTTCTTCGAAAATTCGCTCTTGTGCTGCATGACAGGCTTTTTTATTTTTATTTAAGTATTTATTTATTTTTTTTTAAATTTCGGATTTTTTTTCGGAATTTTTGACAAATAATTTCTTTAGTATTCTCCAACTTGCCTTTTGGAATTTTGGACCCTCTAAAAGGCTTATTTTGTTTAAAATATAGAATGGTGGACCCTCTAATAGGATTTTTTGTTAAAAATATAATTTTGGAATCTCTATTAGGTTTTTTGTTCGAAAAATATAGACAATATACAATTGGTCCTCAAGGCTTTTCTTGTTAAGGAATAGAGTTTATATATCGTCGCCTAAGAAACAACACCACGTGTCAACCAAACGACTGTTTTTTCAGGAGAAGCAAAAAACAAGTGCAAAACAACGTTGAATGTTGATAAGTCCTGTTATAATTTTCGAAGTTAACATGTTAAAAAACGAAAAAACTGTTAAAACTCACTTTTTCAGTAGATCGATAACGTACGCCCTTCTTCATGTACTTTTTCGCTACTTACGAGAATTTAATTTTTCTGTGATTCCTTGGTGGGTGAAGGAAATGAAACCAAACATAATGTTTATAATTATTAGTATTTCCGACCTGGAAAGGAACAGCCATAAAATGATAAGGCTACTCACGATAAAATGATAAGGTTACCGCGCGCGGCCTGCTATCTGCTAACATACGCCCTTTTAACGTCTTACTTCCAGCACGAGTCTCTTCTCTTTGTCTGCATTTCACTGCAACCTACCGATGGTTTACGATACTAAAATCGCGTCCTTCTCGTTCGTCAGTTAACATAGGCCAATATCCACGAAAAAAAAACGTACTTTTCAACATACGCCCTTCTTCTTGACACCCATTTAAATATCATCAAAGAAATACTCTTAACATGATTGATACGCGGTGTTGCTTCTTAAGCGACGATATATAGAATTTGGATCCTCCGTTATTATGGGATCCTCTGATAGGCGCACCCCAAACTAGTGCCTTTTTTGGGGAATTCAAGACCTACCAACTATTGATTTTGTTAAGGCCCGTCTCATATTTTTATTTCAAAATAGAGTTTTGGGTATTAACTAGATTTTTTAGGGGGGAATTTGGGGACCCCCAACTCTTTACCTTCAATGCAAGAAAAAAAAAGTATGATTCATAAATTTAATTTGTTTTTAAAAACTATTACTTACCAATTGTGTTTCCGACCCTTCGGACCCAAAGCCGCTCTGCTATATTTTTAATGTATTTTGTATCCTCCGTGCGTTATTTACTATTTGTGTGTACGTGAGCGTGTGTATGTGCGTGTGTGTTTTACGTGCACATGAAAATATGTTACAAATTATTTACACACCCACCCCCCACGACATCGCTATAAATTATAAAAACCCGTTGAAATTTGATGATATCATCGACAAACTGCACCCCCATCTTCTCTCTCTCTCTCTCTCTCTCTCTCCCCCCCCCTTCGATCCCTCTTACAATATTATTTCTACTTATTTGACATTTAACAATTATTGTTACTGCTCCCGCAATAATTAATACCTCAAATCTGTATCTAAAATATCACAACCCTACAAAAAAAAGATAAAAAGTGAAGTACGTACACCTTTTCTGTAATATATGTTATCCGTAGTAGTTTCGTCTCCTGAACACGAGTTGGCTATCACGTCACAGTTTTTTCTAACCTCAAGAAAATCCCAAAAAAAAATCCATATTGACATGTCTTTGAGCCCATCCAACTTGAAAAACCAAAACCCCTCTATACCAAATTTGCCTCAAATCGATTGAATTTTCAAAAATCATGATTTTTGATGTTTTGAAATCATGTTTTTTGGTTTAGAAAAAAATTAAAATGTTCTGACACAATTCTAGCGGCGGATTCAACTTGAATGGGCCCATAGACTCGTGAATATGGATTCGGATATGAAAATAATTTTTTTGATTTTCAGGAGTGAATTTTCCTCATTTTCATAATATTCGTTGAGGTTAGAAAAAAACTGTGACGTGATAGCCTAATTCCGAGTGCAAATTCGTGTTGAGGAGGCGAAAATACTACCGGTAACATATATTGCAGACTTCTCACTCTGACGCACTTCGCTTTTTTGTGGAGGTGTGTAATTATTTCCTTTCTCTCTCTTCGCCCATCTCTTTTTATTTTTTGAATCTCTCTTTTTTTCTCTCTCTCTACCGAAAAATCTCTCAAATTTTGGGAATTCTGTTTGTGTGTTGTAGGAAGACGATCGGATCGGGAAAGCAGCCGCAGATAGGCCCCAAATCAAACACACAAAACAAAAAATCACGTTTCCCCCCAAAACCCCCAAAAAACAACCTCATCCATTTTTTTCGATTTTTCAAATTTGATTTCGTTTTGCAATTTTGATTTTTTCTCGGGCCATATATGATAGTTGATTGTTGATAAAGTTTGATCGTTTTGACTCGACCGAAATTTTTCGACTATACTACATTTTGAAAGACCCTCAACTTGAACGAAATTATAAGTAACATCGAGTGTTGAGCACGTTGGATTTTGAGTTGAAATCACTACTAGGTTTCGTATGTGTAAAAACTTTTTTTGCCTTTTGTTTTCTCTTTGTTTTATGTGCACCACAAAAAAATGTGTATTATTGAAGAAATAGAAAAACCAACAAAAAAACTGCAATTTTCTCCTTATACATTTATACAAGTAATATATAAATAATTATTTAAAATTAAAAGGAGAAGCTTATACTTGAAGATTTTGAATTTATTATACTCGTACATAGTGAATGAATGTATGGTGTTTCTAGTACGTATAAATATTTACGTATACGTGTAAGTGTAAACAATATGGAGGTACAAAATACATTTTAACTGTAGCATGTTTCGTTGGTTTATTGTAATCGTGTAATGCAGGAATGAAAAAAAAAAAAATTTTTGTTTTCACATAAGTTATTTCTGGATTTCTCTAGATATTGTGTAGCATTGAATACGACAAATATATTGTAATTTTCATTTGGCGTTTTTGTTATTGAATTTCAAACACCTCCGAAATCGTTGAAAAACGTGTAGGTAAGGTTGAAATTTTGGAGTCGAAATTTTCACTTTGGGGGGGATTGTGTAGATAACGGCTAAAAGACAAGTTGTAACCCCCTCATTATTCATAATCTTATTTCAAATCTCTCTTTTTTTTCGCTATGCATTTTGTTTTTAAATTTCAAAATTTTATTTTGAATTATTTTCCTCCGTTATTCGAAATTTCCTTAAAATTTTCACCCGTGATTGGAAATCTCCCTTGAATATCTTCTTTGAGATCCCCCCTCTCTCCTGTTATTCAAAATCTCTTTTACCTACCCCTGCCGTTATTAGAAATATTCTTTCGACTTTTTTCTTTCGTAATTTGCAATCTTCTTCTGATCATCGCCAAGTTATTCAAAATCAACTTTGGATGCTCTTTTTCGTTATTCCCCCCTGTTATTCAAATTATACTATTAAATCTATTTCCTTCATTCGAAATCTTCTTTTGACTACCCCCCCCCCTGTTTTAAAAATATACCTTAAATTATTTTTTCGGTATTCAAAATCTTTTCTTGAAACTAGGGAAATTTTGCTGGTAAAACTCTGGTCTAGTAACATGTTGTGGATTTTCGTACTCCCAATTCATTTTCCCTCGCTTCTCCCTGTACAATTCAGGTCAGTTGAACATCACCGGTGGAGGAGGTGGTGGTGGCGGCGGCGGCGGAGGCGGCGCCAACGGAGGCGGCGAAACTACTCAAGTGACCGTCCCCAAGGAGCTGGCGGGCGCCATTATAGGCAAAGGCGGGAGCAGGATACGTCGCGTGCGCTCGGATTCAGGTTAGTTTGTACCGCGAATATAACCGAACCGCTGAACCAAATTTAACGTTTGAGGGGTTGATCAACGCAAAATTTGATGTTCTTCAACTTTGATTATGTGACATTTTTCATTTGGAACAGCCGTTTTTCAGCTACAACCATTTGAAAATGAGGGAGCTACGCACTTTTCATCCAAGATAGAATAATTCGCTCGTCTTTGAATAAAGATTCTGACCGAACCTCGTAGCCAAATTTAACGTTTAAGGGGTCATTCGACGCAGAATTTAATGCTTTTCAATTTCGGTCAGAGTGAAATTCTCCTTAAGTCCCAATGTTAAAATAAATTATGATTCTCTTTGAAATAAAATAATATATTAATCGATATGAGGGAATGAAATCAGCACGACTTGAGAGGTGAGACGACGACATATTTAATAAATAAAAAATAACAATGGCGACTTGATCAACAAATTAAATGCTTACTAAATAATAAATGCAATACTAAAATAATAATTTCCTTCTATAGATTCATTAACTTATTTATTTCATTTAATAATTTTATTAATATAAAATTATAGTATATTTTCTTAACACTTACTAAGCATAGTTTAGATAGTATGCGCCAAAAACTGAAAAAGGTGCCAAACTTTTTTTTAAATTTTTTCATTTTATTCACTATTT
This sequence comes from Stenodema calcarata, assembly GCA_963920205.1. Classification (NCBI taxonomy): domain Eukaryota; kingdom Metazoa; phylum Arthropoda; class Insecta; order Hemiptera; family Miridae; genus Stenodema; species Stenodema calcarata. The sequence goes on from OY986065.1 coordinate 9,179,540, forward strand.
TGTCCAAATGGTTTCGCAGGAGCGGAAGTCACCATAGACGAACCTCTCCAGGGCTCGACCGACCGCGTCATCACCATCAAAGGGACGTCCGAGCAGATCCAGCACGCTCAGTACCTCCTTCAACAGGCGGTACGAGAAAGTCAGGGCAGGACTTACTGAACAAAAAAAAAAAAAAAAAAAAAAAATTATGTACAAACTTGCCCAAACTTGTTTCCCCCCCACCACCACCTTCTCACCCCCACCACCATCTCCACCGTTCACTTTCCCCCTTTCACACGGTTTAGTTAGTTAGCGTCATATCTGCCAGATTTTTCTAAGTATCTTCAAGTAACTCCCCCACCCCCCTTAGATCTACTGGGCCATTTTAAACGTTCAGTTTTCTCTCCAACTTGATAAAAAAATAAAATAAATTCTCCCAATTTTTTTCTCTCCACATTTTGGCTCTTTTTTTCTCAACGACAATAAAAGCGATTTAATGGATTTGGGTCGAGTTTTGTTTGATTTAGACGAGTATGAGGTCAGTGCGACAGGTTTAATCGTGTTTAGGAAGGGTCATCAGGGTCAACTTTGGCACTGATTTCCCGTAATCTAACGTAATCATTCAAGGGAATACTGGCCTGATTTCGTATGATCTCACTCTAAACAACGCAAAACGAGGCTTCTTGAGAACCCTGGCCTGGTTTTCTATGATCTTACTCAAAACATCGCAAAACGAGGCTTCTAGAGTACCCTGGTCTGATTTCACCTGATCTAAGTACATATAATCATTCAGTAATTCTAGAGAACCCTGGCCCTGATTTGTTTGTGATCTTACTGTAATCATTCAAGGGAACCTTGGTATAATTTCCTATGATTTAACTCTTAACAGTGCACAACGAGGCTTCTAGAGAACCCTGGCCTGATTTCCCATGATCTAACCGTCATCAGCGCAGATCGAGTCTTCTAGGGAACCCTGGCCTGATTTCCTATGATCTAAATCTTAACAGTGCAAAATGGGTCTTCTAAGGTCTATCAGCTCTGGCATGATTTTCGATTATCTAACTTTAGTGTTTCAAAAGGGTCTCTCTACAAAACTCGCTCATTTCAAGGATCTCTGGCTGGTTTCCCATGACATAATTATTTCAATTCAATAATTCTGGAGAACCCGGCCTGATTTTCTTTGATCTAACCCTGAATAGCGCAGATAGAGTCTTCTAGGGAACCCTGGCCAGATTTCCTATGATCTAACAATAACCATTCAAGGGAAGCCTGGCCTTATTTCCTATGATCTAACTCTTAGCAACTCAAAATATGGCTTCTAGAGAACAATGGCCTGATTTCCCATGATCTAGCCCTGAACAGCGCAGACCGAGTCTTTCAAGGAACCCTGGCCTGATTTCCCATGATGTAACTATAATCATTCAATAATTCCAGGAAACCCTGGCCTGATTTCTTATGATCTAATTCTTTACAACGCAAAACGAGGCTTCTAGAGAGCCCTGGCCTGATTTCCCATGATCTAAACCTGAACAGCACAGATCGATTCTTCTGGAGGGATCTGATTCTAGGGTACCCTGGCCTGATTTCCCATGATCTTACTATAATCATACAATAATTCTAGCAAACCCTGGCCTGATCTAAAAGTAGCATTTAAGCGGTCTCCTACAACATCAATTCTGCCCTGATTCGAGCATGATTGAACCTGCATGTTTTCAAGTCTCGTCCCACAAACAACCACCCAGACCCGATTCGTCTGCGATCTTCCACCATATGGCCCCTTGTAGAGGCACCATCGCCCCTCTACCATCATTTCGCCTCCCAAAAAACCTCACTCTTTTGCTACTTTCCCCCATGAACCTCTCGAATATCACTTTTAAAGTTTTTTTTTCGATTCTTTGACATAATTTTCATCGCCATTTAACGACGACAGCCCTTCATCCCCATTTCCCATCCGTCAAAGTCAATTTTTTATTTTTTGATTTCTCCTGTGGTTTTTTTTTCTTTCCATGTAGGACGTTTGCAATGTCCGTTTAGTGGGTTTGGTCCCTGACATAAACTTTTAACTTTGAAACAAGAATTATTATAATTATTATGGAAATATAATCATTTGAATGACAGGAAATTTAACACTTTCTGTTATAGTTGAAAAGCGTGGTTTCTCCAATAAAACAAAAAACGTAAATTATGTGGTTATTTCGTGCCCCTGTCTTGTTACCCACCTGAATGTGTTTGACTCCTCCTAAGTCCCCCAGGACATCCACAGGAATCGTTAGAGTGTGGTGTGTGAAATGGATTTTTAGGAGTAGGAAAGAGGACACTAAAGGGTGGGTGAGTCTCCTTAGGGGCAACGCTGGAGCCATTCAGGCAGTGGGCGTAATTAAAATGGCGTTTGGGCGTATTTGATGACCCACAGGGCATCATAGTATTCACTTGGTGACGTGTTGAATGGCCACTGGGGGTCGGAGCCTCTGCTTTGTGCCACGGGGATTTCAATCTAGTAACGTAGAGCAACAGAGTGCTCACTGAGGACGTTTTTTGTGCCCCCAGTGCGTGATAGTGTTCATCAGAGTCTCTGCTTTGAGCCCATGGAATTTTAACCTGGCGACGTTTATGGTGGTCACAGGGCGTCAGACTGCCACATGGTGAAGTATTAGGGCCCTCAGAAAGTCAACTTGGTGACGTATTGGGCGGCCTCACAGTCTCTGCTTTGTGCCACTGGGATTTCAACCTGGTGTCGTATTTGGTGGCCCACAGGGCATAGTGTCCACTTGGTGACGTATTTGGTGGTCCAAAGGTCATAGAGTGATGTATTTGGTGGTCCAAAGGTCACAGAGTGATGTATTTGATGGCCCAGAGGGCATAGAGCGTTCAGTTAGTGACGTATTTGGTGGCCCTTACAGTCTCTGCTTTGTGCCACTGGGGTTTCAACCTGGTGACGTATTGGTGGTCCACAGGGCATAGTGTGTCCACTTGGTGACATATTTGGTGGCCCACAGGGCATAGAGAGTCCACTTGGTGAAGTATTTAGTGGCCCGCTGGGCGTCATAGTGTCTGCCCTTGTTTTCACCCGGTTTGCTAATCATCGAACTTGGTGTTATCATATTATCCACTCACTGCCACCCTTTTTCAACTGTGACGTCATCCTGTTTGCCACTCTGCGTCATTCTGTGCCATCCTGGCTCCAGATCCCTTTTTTGGTGCCCTTACAGTATGCCTTAGTTCCTCCTAACATGCCCTTAGTTCCTGCGTACAATTTGGCGTCTCCTGTCCTGTCACAATCATATGGAGCTAACATTGAGTTTTACTTCTAGATGATAGTAGATGAGATGATCTTTTGGATGCTCAATTTGTGGATGTAAGGAGACAAACAGATAGTGTGGGAGTTCTGCTATTATTTCAGTGCCAATTAATGTATTTTAGCTCCACACATGACTTGGAAAATTGCACCCAAAATAGTTGATGTAGTCCATAAGTTAGTCATGTTCGCTACCCTGCAGGGAACCCTCCAATCTGCCCTCCAGTGATGAACCCTGACCTCGACCACAAGCTCTACTAGTGTCCTCCTAGGGGATCCAGCAGATAGGATATTGTCAAGTTAAGTGTAACGTTTGCACTTCAGCAGAATCCTGCCCTCAAGTGATGGACCCTGACCAAACTATCGTCCTCCAAGGGAAACCAATATTATCTCCATAACAACCTGCCCTCTAATGATGGATCCAGACCCAGCCTGCCCTCCAGGGACGGATCCTTACCTCAACTGCCCTCCAGTGATCGACCCTGAACAAACTAACGTCCTCCAGTGATGGACCCTGACCAGACTAACGTCCTCCAAGAGGAGCCTAATATCATTTTACGTAGCCTATAAGTCAGACACTTCAGCAGGACACAGATCCTGCTCAATCATGGATAGCTACTACCACTTCCCAGAAGAATTAACTAAATTAGGTAGTCTAGTGTGTATCTAGCGCCAAGTTAGCCTTCAGGTAGAGTCTCATAAGGCGCCCAGACTACCCTCCACTGATGGAACTCTTAGGAGAACTTGAATTGTTTTATTTAGCCCATAAACCAAATTTGAGTTGAACGCCCCAGCAGACCCGGCCTGCTCTCCAGAGAAGGACTCAGACCTCGACCACAAACCCAACTAACGTCCTCCAAGGGAAAAATAATCAGTATTAGTCAACATAGTCAGTAAGTCAAAATTTGATTTATATTCAAAACAGAACCCAGTCTTAACCTTCAGTGACCCTAAAGGACCCAAATCCAGAGAGCCCTCCAGGTGGTGAGCCCTGACCCTGAGCAGGCAAACTGCAGATTGACCCAGGCCATCCCATCGTCCAGTCCATGATGATCTGCTGCAGAAATGTCCTCCCAGGGGGAAAAGTTCATATATCTTAGTCTATAAGATGTTGACAAGCTTTTAGACCCAAATATCTAATGATGGGCCTGTTAAAGACCCCTAAAACATCTTAGATCGCCCATGGTCTATGCAAAGTTCCAGAATTGTTTCCAACCCAAGTCTCCCGCAGGAAATATGACCCCCAGACAGCCCTCCAGGTGGTGGAAACTGACCCTGACCCGGCCCACTGCAGATTGACCCAAGCCAGCCCATCGTCCATGATGATCTACTGCAGATTTGTCCTCCCAGGGGGAAAAATTCATTTATGGTCTTATAAAATGTCTTATAAAATGTAGACAAGCTTTCGGACCAAAATTTCTTATGATGGGCCTGTCAAAGACCCAAAAAACTTGCAATTTCCCTTCCTTAGTTTGTCCATGATCTGTAAAGTTCCAGAATTATGTCCCAAGATCCAACCCAAGTCTCCAGCAGGATACATGACCCCCAGACAGCCCTCCAGGTGGTGGAAACTGACCCTGACCCGGCCCACTGGAGATTGACCCTGGCCAGCCCATCGTCCAGTCCATGATGATCTTCTACAGAAATGTCCTCCCAGGGGGAAAAACCTTCATTTTCACCTCACTCCTAGTTTATAAGATCAAAACACCAATCATTCACCTTAAATCTGATTATAACGCTGATTATCACTGTGCTGTGCCACAAAAAAAAAAACTACAGAATTTTTACTACTGAATCAGGGTCTGCATCCCATGTTATGGGAGCTGTAACCTAAATCCCAGACCTGCAACCCACAAGAAAATGCCTGTGCATCAGACCAAACCCAGAAAACCCCGCCAACTCCTTCAGCGTGTCTATGAATTTTGCGCAGAAACTAGTGTTCACAATATTGATCTGCATGAATATTTGATATTATTTTTGTGTTCTGAACTCAGCTGCACACAATTAGTAGAAGCCTCTGCCTGCAAGCTCTGCTCTTTATTCTCAAACGAATTGTAGAGTCGCTGCGCATTTAGCATTGTCAGCAGGCAGTTAGCTGGCTCTCTAAACGCTGCTGCTCACAATTGTAGAAGCCCCTGCCATCTGGCTCTGGTGTTTCTCCGCATTCTCATTTTAGCACTGTCAGCAGGCATGGGGCAGCCTCTGAACTCTGCTGCACAGAGTTTTTAGAAGCCCCTGCCTGCAGACTCTGCAAGTTTCTGGCTGCAATCTGTGGCCGCAGGCTCTTAAAACTCAGTGATTTTTCTGTAAAACTTGTCCTGTTTTCCACCTCTAATGATGTCTCTGTGTCTTACAGATGAATCAATCAACAGACGCCACAACGTGACCCAAAGCACCTCAGCCATCAACTGCATCAAGAACGACTGGGACCTTGAAAACAATATAAAATTCAAACATTCCTCACGATCAAAAGTCATCAATTTCATCTTGGACTCTCATTTACCACCAATGATATCGTCACTGTAAATGCCCCATTTTGTCTTTGTTTGTATGAGACAGCTTCTGCAGCAGTTTGAGCGTAATGACGTCTTGCAGGACGTACATTTGATGTCATCCGTTCGATGTCGTTATATTTGTACTTCATGCTCCTTGAATTCTGAAATAGGTCCGCTTGTAGGTCTTGATTCAGCTGACAGCTCCAGTGCATCAGTTCTGTTTTTTCTGTCAACCAATTTCCCTATTGATAAACCCAGTTTTGGCCTTTTAGTGCCTTAATCAGCCAAACGCAGCATATGAAGTTCAGTAGATGAATGGACAGCTTGGAATCCGTGAAGGTCCCGTTGATTCCTGAGAAGTAGTTAACTGTCCTGTAGAGGACACCCAAACTGCTGCTCAGTTTGAAGCTTCTGCACGGCTGCGCCTTTATCAGCCAAATTTTGTATGTCCCAATCTTTTACGGACATCTAGAAAATCGATTCTGGTTCTGCTGATTCCTGGGAAACTATCCAAGTTTCGTTTTACTGCACATTGGTACAGGATACCAACAATATAGCACAGTTTGCACTGCTTCTGATGGACAGCGCCTTTTCTGTGATTAATTATTTTCAATGCAAACTGCCAACAAATGAAACGCAGTTTGTTTTCTTCTTTTGCCAAGAGTCTCCGATCATTTGATAGGCAATTCAGCTGGTTTTCACCTCATTCATCCCTTATGCTAGTTTTACAGCCCATTCCATGGACCCTTCAGCGGATTTTCTCCTCATTGCTCGGATACTCTAGCTAGTTTTCTCCTCTTTCCATCAGCCGTTCTGCTGGTTCTTCTCCCCCCCCTTTCTCCCAGCCCACCAGCTGGTTTTTTCCTCCTTATTCCTTGGGTCCTTCAGCTGGGGTTTATCCCCATTCCACGGGGGTTTCCCCCTCTTCCCATAATTCCTTGATCTAATATGTTTTCCCCTCTTTTGACGGGCTCTTCTGCTAGGTTATTCCCATTTCCATGGGTCCTTCAACTGGATTCCCACCCCTCTTTTCGCAGGCTTTAGCTTGGGATTCCCCTCTTTTATGGGTCCTTTAGCTGGTGGTTTCCCCTCTTTCCGTGGGTTCTTTAGCCGAGAGTTTTCCCCTCATCACATGGGTCCTAACTGGGTTTTCCCTCTTTTTATTGGTCCTTTACCTGGGTTTTCTCCTTCCATGGCTCCTTCAGCTGATATGTTTTCCTCAATTTCCATGGTCCATGGTTTTTAGCTGTCTTTTCTCCTGTTTCCATGGTTTTCGCCTATTTCCATGAGCCTTTTAGCTAGGTTTTCTTCCTTTCCGGAGGTCCTTCAGCAGGAGGGTGCCCCTCTTTCCATGAGTTCTTTAGCTGGGAGTTTTCCCCTCTTTTTGAGGGTTTTCAGCTGGAATTTTTCCGTCTTTCTGTAGGTATCTTGGCTGGTTTTCATCCCTCTTTCCGCAGTCATTTAGCTGGTATTTTTGGCCTTTCCATGGACCTTTAAGCTGGTTTTCCCCTCTTTCATGGGTTATTTACCTCGGTACTCCCTCTCCATGGGTTCTTTAGCTGGGAGTTTTTCCACGGGTCCTTCAACTCATACGTTTTCCCCTATTTCCATTTGTTCTTCAGCTGATGTGTTTTCCCCTAGTTCCAGGGGTCCTTTAACTGGGTTTTCTCTCTTTTATGGGTCTTTTAGGTGGGGCCTCTCCTTCCATGGGTTCTTTAGTTGGGAGTTTTCCCCTCTTGCCATGGGTCCTTCAGATGACCCATGGAAAACCCCCAGATGCCATGGGTCCTTCAGGTAATATAGTTCCCCTATTTCCTAAGTCCGCCTGGAATTTTCTCCTCTTTCCTTGGGTCATTTAGCAGGGATTGTATCGTCTTTCCATGGACCCTTTAGATGAGTTTCTCCTATTTCCATGGACCCTCTTCTGGTTTTCTCCTATCAACCGTCGCTATAACCTCGGAATTTTGGTTTTTTCCGTCGAAAACTGCCTCCTTCCTCATGAACTACCTCATTTTCTCTCCTATCTGTCGCCTCACTTCGTATTAAATGCCCTAATTGTTCATATTAAGAGTGTAACATCTAAGTAAACTGTGATGTGTAACAAAGACTGATTTGTATTTTGTATCATCAAAATGGAATAAAACTCTGTTGTGTATTCCCGATCATGTGTCTCTCAAATGATTGTTTTCTACCCCCCGGATTGACAGAATAACGGACGAGTTGCCCCTCGAAATACAGCACACATTGTAAATTTGAAGATTCGAGGGACAGACGGTTTCGAAATGAGAGCAACGTTTTGAAAATTACGTTAAATTTGTGGGGAACTTGTCGAGGCGGAGGGCTGGAAACTTGGTTTTATTTTCATTTTTGGGCTTTGAAGAAAAGATTTCAAAACTTCTGGTCGTCCGTGAGTCGACTACCTGCATGGAAACTGGCAAAAATAGGTAGAAAATCACGTGTTCAGTACATTTTGGGATCCGAATCTGTTTATTCTCGTTGACCATAGGTCGACTTTCAGTAAAAATCGATCCAAACGTCATTAAAAAGAAAAATCCACAACCATGCAGCTATAATGGCTATAAGAGCGAATTTTCGAAGTAATAACTGTTTTGATGTAAAACTGTAGTGTCTCTATTCCACTGGTTTTCTATCCATCTACCAATTTTGTCTCCTTTTTTCGCTGGGTAACACCTCAGTTTATAGATTTGTCAACGCTGAACACGATTGTGAAGTCAAAATTGCGATATCTCATTCCGTTAACAGATTAGAACAGATGAAGCGTGAAGAAACTTTCAAGTACCTAACCTCCACGTTTGTTGAAAGCTTGAGAACGGAATAAGATATCGCGATTCTGACTTCACTATCGTGTTCAGCGCTGAAAAAACCTTTTAATGAGGTATCATTGTAAGACAGTTTAATTTTTAGAATTTATGAGTAGGTACTTTTTCCCTCCTTCAAACTCCCCAAAAACCCCCTTTGAGTGGCCCGATTTTGCTCATCTACGAACTTAGCCTTTCGATTGACAAGACAGATTTTTTGTGCAAATTTGAACTTTTTATCTCAATGCTATCGAGAGTTATTGTCTGGAACGACACATAGGTAAGTACATAAATATATGATTTATTTGTGTCTTTTGGCAGCGAATTCAGGATGCTCTGGAACAGATTTTGGTATAAACATTTTTCGGAAATTCGAGTTTTAAAAATTTTGAACCGGGAACAATTTTCTTCGAAAATTCGCTAAAAAGTTCCCAGAAGTAGACAACGTAGTTTGGGGTTGAGAAATGGCTAAAATTGTATACGCTACTTGTATAAAACGTTAACCACCATCAAGTAGAAATGGAAGCTATTGTTCCCGGTTCAAAATTTTTAAAACTCGAATTTCCGCCACTCAAAGGGGGTTTTTGGGGAGTTTGAAGGAGGGAAAAAGTACCTACTCATAAATTCTAAGAATTAAACTGTCTTACAATGATACCTCATTAAAAGGTTTTTTCAGCGCTGAACACGATAGTGAGAAGTCAGAATCGCGATATCTTATTCCGTTCTCAAGCTTTCAACAAACGTGGAGGTTAGGTACTTGGAAGTTTCTTCACGCTTCATCTGTTCTAATCTGTTAACGGAATGAGATATCGCAATTTTGACTTCACAATCGTGTTCAGCGTTGACAAATCTATAAACTGAGGTGTTACCCAGCGAAAAAAGGAGACAAAATTGGTAGATGGATAGAAAACCAGTGGAATAGAGACATTTTACATCAAAACAGTTATTACTTCGAAAATTCGCTCTTATAGCCATGCTGCATGGTTGTGGATTTTTCTTTTTAATGACGTTTGGATCGATTTTTACTGAAAGTCGACCTATGGTCAACGAGAATAAACAAATTCGGATCCCAAAATGTACTGAACACGTGATTTTCTACCTATTTTTGCCAGTTTCCATGCAGGTAGTCGACTCACGGACGACCAGAAGTTTTGAAATCTTTTCTTCAAAGCCCAAAAATGAAAATAAAACCAAGTTTCCAGCCCTCCGCCTCGACAAGTTCCCCACAAATTTAACGTAATTTTCAAAACGTTGCTCTCATTTCGAAACCGTCTGTACCTCGAATCTTCAAATTTACAATGTGTGCTGTATTTCGAGGGGCAACTCGTCCGTTGGGGATATCACATCTTTTTGTTGTTGAAGTGGGTCATTTTATAAAGAAGGTCTATGCAAAATTTCAAGTCGATTGGTCCGGTTACCCAGGCTGTAGACTCGTCAAAGTTGCCAAAATTAGCCTAAATTTCAGTTTTTTGTTTCTAAACGTTTTTGGGTTGAGATAATGGGTTAAACCTTTCAAAAGGCACTGTCTGATGTTGAAAACGAAGCTCTGTGCAAAATTTCAAGTCAATCCGTGAAGGTGGAAATGCCTAACTGATTAAGGAGAAGAAGAACAGGTAAGGGTGAAAACCCGGGTTTTTGAAGTTATATAACTCGGCTCCCTTTAAAGATATCGACTTGAATCTTTCAAAAGGCACTAGCTACACTTGAAACGAAGCTCCGTGCAAAATTTCAAGTCAATCGGCGAAGGTGGAGAGGCTGTAGCCTTGACCGACTGAAAAAAGTAGAAAAACATGGTAATTGGTTTTTGAAGTTATATAACTCGGCTCCCTTTAGACCTAGCGACTTGAAACTTTCAGGGCTTTCTATTATCCACACCAAATTTCAAGTTGACCATAATTAGCCTAAATTTCAGTTTTTTTGGGTTGAGATAATTGCTTATTTCGTTCAAATGGCACTGAGCCATGCTATAAAGAAGGTATGTAAAAAAATTCAAGTCGATTGGTCCTTTTACCCAGGCTGAAGACTCGTCAAAGTGGACAGAATTTTCCTAAGGTTTCTGTTTTTTTGTTTCTAAAACTTTTTTGGGTTGAGATAATGGGTTAAATCTTATATAAGGCTCTGTCTCAAGGTTAAATGAAGCTCTGTGCAAAATGTCAAGTCAATCGGTGAACGTGGAGAGGCTCCAGCCTTGCCTGTCTGAACAAGGAGAAGGAGAAGAACAATCTAAGGCCGAAAAACCGGGTTTTTGAAGTTATGTAGCTCGGCTCCCTTTAGACCTATCGATTTGAAATTTTCAGGGCTTTCTAATATACACTCAAAGAATACCCACACTAATTTTCAAGTTGATCGGTCAAATAGGAGCCGAGATATGGATACCTCGAAAACGCGTTTCGTGACGTCCGGTAAACATACACTCGGCACCGTTCGTTTTCTCAACTTCTTTGCTTGGCGGGGCGGAACGCTGCCGCGTTCCTAGATCTTTCCTTCCCAGAACAGTACTCAACAGCGAGGTGCGATGTGGCTGGCGGGCAATATGGATATCATTCCTTTTTGCGGCTGAGGTTTTTTGGCGGGCCAGGTTTTACAAAGGAGTTGTTTTTGGGGGGATCAGAGTTTACTACAAATCCGTGGATTTAAAAGAAAAACGATCATAATAATATTATTTATCATATTATGTCGAGATATCTCGATGATTTCGCCTCATGTAAGAGGAATTTTGTAATCTTTCATCCAGGGATGGTGGAAGAGAGGGCCTCAAGGCCCTAACCTTCCCTGGTTAATAAATAAAACATTCATTCATTCATTCATGTCGACATTCAAATCCGATCGAAAGAACCGCGGTTGCCCGTGAAGTATTGGATCCCGCGGATCTCTTTTTCGTGTACGGTGGGTCTCCCACTAGGGATGGGATATCGATATTGTTGGAATAGGTATCGATATTTTCCTTTCAATATCTATAATTTTAGCTTCATAATATCGGAAGTTTTTTTCATCGATATTATTGCCTATAATTTATTAGTCTTTTTTTTTTATAGGTACTTAGTTAAGTAGGTAAAAAAACTCTGCAAATTCTTGACACAACGGTTCATCATCTTCTTTGTACAGATCACCCTTCTGTCTAGATCACTAGGTCTAAATGTCTAGATCCGAAATGTTAGATTAATTATTATTATCAATTATCACTAATTATTAACAATTTTATCAAGTACCTAGTGAAAATTATTATAATTTATTGTTAGGTAATAATAATAATAAAAACCTTCATTGTGTAAAGACAGTCTGTTGTCCATATTATACACACATAAACAACTAAAATATAAATCTCGGGTCATACAAACGCCTTATAAGGTTAAAAGAAAGTAAAATAAGAACAAAGAATTAAAAGGGGAGTTTACAATCATGTGAGGGGGGATGGGGAGAGGGAATGTGCTTACCAATTCAAGTAACAGTATAATGTTCCGCAATAGCTGACATGAACCGTCCAAGAGTGGGCAGTGCGCGCACCGAAACAGGCAATGCGTTCCAGAGCCTAGCCCCCGCAACCTCAAACGACCTCGAGAAGGCCATACTCCCATGAGAACGGACAAGCAACGCACCTGATCTGGCAGACACCACTCTATTTGCAAGGGACCGCAAGTATGGTGCCAGTCCTCCATGTAAGATGGTGAACAAGGTCTTGAGGATGCGAAGCTTGTAGACATCGAGGATTGGATGGGAGAGCAGTTGGAGACCAGTGGTCGAATGGCGAGGTTTGATCCCATGTGCATATCGAACAAGCATTATATGCCACTTTTATCTTTTTTTCCAGCGTGGAAGAAAGGCCAGTCGAGAACACGTTGGAGCAGTACAGGAAATGGGGGGTTACTAACGCCGTTACCAGTCTTTGCCTTAACGAACATGGTGTAAATTTGGCAAGACGACGAAGAGAGTGCAGTGCACCATATACCCTTTGGCAAATATGGCGAACTTGGAAGTCCCAAGAATGTGTATCGTCCATGAATAGGCCCAGGTTCTTTACATATGGCACGTAAGGGATTGCGACCCCCTCGACCAAGACTGGCGACACCGAGTCAGAGAGGATGTGTTGCCTATAGATGACAATGGCTTGGGTTTTAGCTGGATTGATAGTGATCCCATTTCGTCTAGCCCACCGCGAGATGGCCAACATATCAATGTTCATATTTTGAACTGATTTCACCAGGCCCCCGCCCAATCTGCTAGGTGTGTAGATTTGAAAGTCATCAGCAAAGACATGAAATTTGCAGTGGCTAAGAACGTTGGGCAAATCGTTTATGAAAATTGAGAACAGCTGCGGTCCGTGTACCGTTCCTTGAGGGATACCAGAGCCAATTTGCAGTCTGTCCGATTGTTTGCCACAGCTGACAACACGTTGAGTTCTGTCACCCAAGTACGAAGACATCAGCGAGCAGGCAGACGTAGAAAAATGAAAAAATGACCGCAACTTTCCCACAAGAAGGTCGTGGGAGACCGAACCAAATGCATTTCGAAAATCAAGCAGCACAGCCAGAGTGCACATACCATCCTCAATAGCAGATCTGACGTCTTCAACCATTCTGAGCAAGGCAGACTCGCAACTAAACCGACGACGGAATCCGGATTGGTAAGGACACAGCAGATTATACGTTCCCAAGTGTTCATTGATCTGAGCCCGAATCAAAGACTCAAAAACTTTGCTGAGAAATGGCAAAATGCAGATTGGCCAAAAACCGGAGAGGCTGGCAGGGTTCGATGTCTTCGGTAAAGGTTTCACCACAGCAGATTTCCATGCCGATGGATAAACAGAAGTTGTGATGATCTGATTGAAGATGTAGGTCATGCGCTCCAAGAGTAAAGGCAGTAATAGAAGCAGGAACCTCCTTGGAATAAGGTCATCACCAACTGCGTTTGACACAACAGATTTGAAGGCTGACTCAACCTCCCATGAGGTTACACAGCGGAAAGAAAATAGTACTGCGTCTGCAGGATGCTCCGGGAGAGATACGGCAGGCTGAGGAAGCATAGAAGTATCGGTAAAATGCGTGTTAAGTTCATCAGCACTGAAAGGAGGCTCCTCAGAAGCAGAATTTCCATCCTCACACAGTCCAGCCTTTCTGATGTTCCTCCAGAGTTGACGAGGTGGGAGTCGAGGGTTGAGTTCATTTTCTTTATATGCCCTATCAGCCTTCCTGCAGAGCGTCTTAACCCAGGCCCGCAGCCGCTTGTAACAACCAAGTTCCTTATCATCACCAGAATTCCTCCACTCAAAGCACGCCACATCCCTCATCCGCATAGCATTTCTGATTTTTGAGGTCATCCAGGGCTGGTCTCTCTGCCTTATTTTCACCTGGTGTAGAGGTGCCTGTTTGTCCATCAGGCCTGTGACTGCATCATTGAAAAAAGATATCATGTCGTCAGAGTGGACCATTCCGCGTAATTTGTCCCAATCAATCAACAAGGCATCATTAAAGAGAGCAGCCATGTCAACATTATTAAAATTACGGATTTCAATAACTTGTTTCCTCCGTCTAGGGACTGATACTTTGTATGAGCATACCAACATTTTGTGGTGGCCAAGAGAGGGCACAAGCAATTGGTCAAAGCTGCGGGCTTTCACAGAATTGTTAACTATACAATGGTCAATCCAAGTTTCACTATTGGGTAAGATGTGTGTTGGAGAAGAAGGTAAGACAGTTAGATTCATGGCGTCAAGCAAAGACAGGTACTTCTGACTGGTTCCGTTTGTTACCGTCAAATTAGTATTGAAGTCCCCCATAATGACGACGTCATCATATTCACTCACGAAAGAGGAGAGGGCCTCCTCCAAAGTATCAAAAGACTGCGGTGTTCTTGGAACGTACTCTGTTCCAACTAAAATCTTGGAGCCTGGTCTGTACTCAATCTCGACAAAGATGTACTCAAAGAAGGACCCCCTCTCGCTCTCTAAGATTACCTTTGACTTCAACGAGTTCAAACAATATATGTCCACTCCTCCGCCCGTCTTCCTAAATCGATCATTCCTATGAATCCTGTATGAATTAAGGGCGACCAGTGCGTTGGGGAGTGTACTCTTGAGCCATGTCTCAGAGATCCCGATGACATGAGGTTGACAGTGAAGTAATTCATGCCTAAGGTCTTCAATGTGACGTACTATGCTTGTAATGTTGATGTGACAGAATATTAAACAGTTGTTGCGGGATAAGTTGGCCATCAGCGAGGATATTGTATTGTTGTCATTGCTGCCTTCATCCTGGGAATGAAACGAGTCGACAGACTGTGGGCTCGTGCAGGTACAGAGAGTGTCTTCAGACAGCGCAGAGATGTCAAGAAATGGGAGGTCAGGACCTCCAGCGGGCGAAGAAGGAACGGGGGAGGGTCGGAACGGATCCTGGGAATCAGTCATGGTCATCACACGCAAGCCACCACCGGACGGGCAAGGAAACCAAAGGAACAAGCAAAAGTGTTAGGTTACTTAGGGTATGCACATAGTGGGGGACATGAAACGGGGAGGGTTCACATGAAGTAGTAAATTGTAAACTAGACAGAAAAATTTTTTTAAGAATGAATGAAGAAATAATCGACATAGTACACAGCCAAAACGTGCTGGCTCATGGTGATAGTTCTCAATATCAACAAAAGGTACTCCAAAAAGAAAAAAAATCTCAATGAGGGGACGGATATAAATCACAAACGCAAATAGGTCGGAAAACTGGAAAATAACGAAACGCTAAAAGTATAACTAGCATGACGACATCAAACAGAGGAGTAACTTAGTAGTCTCATTTTCATTGAGTTACAAAATAAAAATATTGTTCAAAGCGTGCCTGAGCAGATAAAAACAGCACAAATGATTATAAAAGGGAGATCAGAATAATCGTTGAGATAAAGGAACAGTTACAATAACGGAACAGTTACATTAGTAGAAAACACAGTATCGAGAATAGTTACCACCACTCAGCTAGCCATTGAGAAAGTTCTCATACTTTGTTAAATCCACGAGCATTTCTGGGCTTGGCTTCTAGTCGAGGGACGTTGGCAGTATTTGAAATGAAGTCCGACCTCAGTTGGGTCTCATAAGCGGCAACAGCGCTCTTATCAGCAGTTGTTGCACTCGGAAGCGACTTTAACAAACGCTGAACGACTGTTTCAGTATCAATCTGCGCAGTTATTGATGAAAGATCATCTCTGTTTGAATTGTTGGATTTAGTTACCTTACGGCGAGGGGCCCTGTTGACAAATTCGTGATCGTCCACACTAGCCATCATGGAACTGATAACACGGAAACGGGAAGGCAAAAGCAGTTCAAATCCGCACAACTCAACGAATTTCACACCAGTCAGTCACAGGTCAGTGAAAAGGGATTCCAAAATGGAAATCTGACAAGAATTTTGATAAAAGTGGAGTAGAAAAACACGGGAAAAGTCACAAATCACCGGGAGCACTTGTGCAATACTCGACGACGGCGGCCATATTCTGGCCGGTATGTTATAAAGTAAACCTTTTAGTTAGAAAAGAACATAAGTAAGGCTTTATTCAGTTCGAATTACACGGATAAAATAATCATGAGAATTTAGAGAAAAGTAACAATCATAATAATCCATAATATATTATGGACAATCAGCCAATAACGAATGATAATGAGTGGAGGCGTCAACATTGTACCACATTGTCCCCCACTTCATTTTGGAACGTAGTCCAGGTACTTCTTGGGGGCCTTCCGTTCTCTCTGCGAGCGGCGGGGGGCGGAGTCTGGGAGTAGCGAATCTGGGGTTGGACCAACGTCGGGGGTTTTTGGATGATCTGGGGGTGAGTCCTCTGCTTGTGGAGCATTGTCGACGCTGACAGGTTCTTCGGGGTCTCTTGGAGTTTCCGCTTCCAATGCTTCGCCGCTTCCTTTCCCACTGGTAGAATCCAGTAGTTTGACGTCCCCTCTTGGAGCCAGATGTCGTGGTCTCTCGACCGTCCAATGTCCTTACGACCGCATATTGGGGGTTTGCATGCAGAAGTTCCACCTCTTCAACTAGTTGGTCATACTTGGACCGTATCACATGCTTTTTCATGAGGAGTTTTGATCCGGGGGTTGTAATCCAAGATGGTAGTGACGTGCCATTACTCGTTCTTCTCGGGTGATTGAACATTCTATAATGAGGCGTCTAATTAGTAGAAATGCAAAGGAGTGATCGAATAGAATGGAGTGCTTCAGGGATGACGGATTCCCATTGATTGTTCTCTAGCCAGTGGCTCTTGAGAGCAAGGCTTATAGCTCTCCAGATAGTGCCATTTGCTCGTTCCACCTGCCCATTACCTCTTGGCGTATAAATAGGGTGTTGAACTTGTAAGCTTGGTCTTGAGGAGACCGCGTTTACTTTATAAGAACACACTCCAGGGATTCGGGTTTGAAAATAATGGAGTCCAGACAGGTACGAATTCGGTTGGAAAGATATAATTGAAACGTTCACTTGGAGCAAAACAAAATTATGAAATATTATTATTATGAGCGTTCACCTGATAGAAATTAATGACAAAACTTAATAATAAAGGAATGTGGTGCGTCCACCACTAGCTAGGCAATAGTACAAGTCATGGAAGAAGGAACTCTTCAATCTCCCTTCTTCCATGAGTACAAGTATTATGGTTGAGTACACTTGAGTACACTTGAGAAATGAAAGGTACGTTGTGTGTCAATGAAAGTGAACTCGCTTGGGTGATACAGTAGGAACTGATAAAGGAAGTAGTACGAGTTCGTTTGAGTAAGGGATATGAGTACCTCAGAATAAGATGAGTATCTAAGCGTTCACTAACAGTGGTAATAGCAAATGTATCGAGAACAACGAATATATGAAAGAGTTCAATTGAAAGAAGACCCTAAGAGATCGTTCAGTAAAATATGGAAATGATGAAATGGATGGATGGCAACTATTCCAGGCGTTCAGACGGAACGCCGCAACGTGGTTGAAGACCCAAAGATACAAAAGGTTATTGACGTGAGTTCTACTGCGTACACTTGAAAGGTGCCAAAATGCAAACAATCACGGACTACTAATAGGACAAGGTAAGTCTGTTACCGTATGCGAACGATCAGTACGGAGTTGAGCAGCGTCGCACTGGTTCAGGGGGGAAATTGAGTCTTTGTCTCGGGGAATGGATCGGCCAATCACACGCGTGCGAGAGGGGGTCCGATCCGGGTGAAAAAACTAGAGTTCACAGGGGTACCGTTACTAGTATCGCTTTCACACACAACTTTGGGGGAGGAAACGGGGGACGCGTTCACCACGTGGGAAATGTTTGCAGAATCACTCTGACTACAGCTTGACCGTAAATAGGTCCGATCTCGACGCAGACTGACTGAGAACTGAGTAGAGGTGGGTCGCATAACCTGAAACTGTTATGAATAACCGGTTATTTTAAAATAACCGTTATTCAATTGATAAAATAACGGTTATAAAACCACCTAAAATTTTGTTTCGCTCCTATATTGCGGCTATTCTGGCCTCACAATCACAATAAATTGTCACTCCCATACTGTCGACAGCTGATGAAGAAACGTCAGTGATCCTTCATCATGTTCGTCTTTTGTTCAAACGTTCGTATTTGTAAGCGAAAATCGAAACGTTATCGCCTCAGCGCATCGGTTACAATGTAACCGTTACATAACAGTGGTTATTCTGTTATTCGAAGTTTTTCAGTTATTTTACAGGTTACGTTTTTTTCGGTTATGGAATAACCGAAAAAAACGTGACCTGTAAAATAACGCATGCGTTATATTATAACGCATAACTGTTGAGGCTCGTTTTTCTGGCTGTAGCTGTACTCAGGTAAGGTTCTCGATTTCTTTTCGGTTATTCTATTTCATTAATATTTTTATGGGAGCTCCAATTTCCCCCATCCTGGCAGACTTATGTCTGGACCACTTTTGGTTTATTATCTTCGATAATGAACCATTGGAATCGCCCAAAGAAAAAAAAATGTTAACCCCCCCTCAAAATTTGTTGGTTTACGTTTCAAGATACGTAGATTCAGAAAATCGAATAAAAAAAAAAATCCGTCCGTACGTCGTACGCTGTCCGCCGTACGCCGTCCGCGCCACTTTGCCCAGTTAGCGTTGAGTTAAAATTACGAAATTTTTTTTAGGGGTTTCGACCAACCCCACAATGGTCCTCGAAACTTTTCATAACCCTAGGTCAAGGGGAAGGGGTTCAAAACGAATTTTGAAATTTTGAAAATTTCATATCTCGAAAAATTCATATGGAATGGTATGTTTTTTATTTGATATTTAGATAGAGTTTGTTCCGTAGAATTTTTTAAGACCATCCGCAGCTCTGTACGACCAACCGTTCGTTCACAATGACGGCTCAAAGATTGTGCCTCACAACACGATCGTGAATCAAACTGTTGAAATACAGGTCCATTTTCATACTAACAAGCTCTTTGGAACATCATATGGCTTAAGTGATGTCGAGTTTGTTGTTCTGAGGTGCGTTTCGTGCTACGGAAATATTGTTGTATTAAAAGATTTTTTTACCCCAACATTTTTTTCAAAACAAGAATCGCAGTAGTTAACGTTCAATTTTACTAGCAAAACTGCTATTTATCAAAAGTGGCGTGCTCGGAATAACCTGACAACCGAAAAATAGCGAGAAACGGAAAAAAACTATCATGTAGGAAGTAACTGAAAAACGAAACGATTATTTTTGTAGGTTAGCAGAAAAGAAATAACGGTTATTTTGTAACCGAAAAAAATGGCGAGAAACGGAAAAAAACTATCATGTAGGAAGTAACTGAAAAACGAAACGATTATTTTTGTAGGTTAGCAGAAAAGAAATAACGGTTATTTTGTAACCGAAAAAAATAACGGTTATTTTTTCATAACTAACGTAACGTACCGTTATGGAAAAGTAGCAATAACGCCCACCACTAGAACTGAGGTAAGATGGCGACGGCTGCAAGGGTCCTCAGCATGGAAGAAGGAACTTCATGGCGCCTCAGTAACTGAGGCTCAGTTGAGGCTCGAGGGGGGAAAGAGCCCCTCCAAAGCTGCCCTCCCGGAGTGGGAGCCTCCTCCCCTCCGACACCAGGCCCCGACCTGGGCAGCTTACAAACTGCTATAGTCAGGCAGATATTTCTGTGTGCATGGGACTACCCTTTCTACCTTTCTACTACCCTTGCATGGGATTTCTCCCTTTCTTGCGATAACTCAATGGGAGATTTTCCCTACACTTGGCAACCCTTAGTCCCTGCAGGTATGTATTAGAGGGGAGGGGGCGCTCACCGACCTCAGCCCACTTTCACCCGTGCACACAGAAATATCTGCCGGACTATAGTGGCCACCCCTTTTGAATGAAAATAATTTTTAAACTCAGCCGAAAACAAAGCGGGTCCTCGATCGGAATGGACGTACGCTGGTAGGCCAAAACATGAGAAGAGGTCATTCAATTTTTGGATGACAGTTGCAGAACATGGGTATACGAATGGAAATCTGGATTATTCATCTATTCTCGTGAGAAGATATCGATTCTTTGTGGAGGAAGGCACAGGTCCTTTAAAATCGATACTAATCCGTTCAAAAAGAGCGGTGGCCTCTATTATACTATTGTCATTCGGCTGATAGAAACGTGGCTTGATTTCCGCACAAATCGGGCATTTTGATGTAATGTTTCTTATCTCATCAATTGTGTATGGGAGATTATACGACTTTACCCAATGGGCCATTCGAGCCACTCCGGGATGACAAAGGTTTGTGTGTAGGCTGAAGAGTTTGTTCGAGTTAAAGGCACAGGAAATTCTTGAGAGGGCGTCTGCAGCCGTATTAGCCTTGCCAGGACGGTAAACGATGTCAGCGAAGTACTTTTTCATTTTTGATTTTGCTAGAGTGATTAAAATCAAACATGAACGAAACAGATTTTTGGTCTGTTATCAGCTTGAAATGACGGCCTAGGAGGAAGTGACGCCATTTCCGAAGGGCCTCAACTATAGCGAGAGCTTCTTTTGGTTTATTATCTTCGATAATGAACCATTGGAATCGCCCAAAGAAAAAATTTTTTTAACCCCCCCTCAAAATTTGTTGGTTTACGTTTCAAGATACGTAGATTCAGAAAATCGAATAAAAAAAATCCGTCCGTCCGCCGTACGCCGTCCGCGCCACTTTGCCCAGTTAGCGTTGAGTTAAAATTACGAAATTTTTTTAATGGGTTTCGACCAACCCCACAATGGTCCTCGAAACTTTTCATAACCCTAGGTCAAGGGGAAGGGGTTCAAAACGAATTTTGAAATTTAGAAAATTCCATATCTCGAAAAATTCATATATAACGGTAAGTTTTTCATTTCATATTTCGATAGAGTTTGTTCCGTAGAATTTTTTAAGACCATCCGCAGCTTTGTACGACCAGCCGTTCGTTCACAATGAGGGCTCAAAGATTGTGCCTCACAACCCGATCGTGAATCAAACTGTTGAAATACAGGTCCATTTTCATACTAACAAGATCTTTGGAACATCATATGGCTTAAGTGATGTCGAGTTGGTTGTTCTGAGGTGCGTTTCGTGCTACGGAAATGAAGGTAATTTCGAATGTTTGTTGGTAGGTACTTCTTTTATAGAAAAATTATTACCGACGTAGTATTAAAAACCCCAGAATTATATCGTATTAATTAATCATAATTAATAATAAATACAAATTATTAATACCTAACAATAAATTATAATAATTTTTACTAGGTAGGTATTCGATAAAATTGTTAATAATTAGTGATAATTTATAATTATAATTAATCTAACATTTAGGATCTAGACATTTGGACCTAGTGATCTACACAGAAGGGTGATCTGTACAAAGAAGATAATGAACCGTTGTGTCAAGAATTTGCAGAGTTTTTCTACTGCAGAGTAATGTTTTTCGGAAGTTGAGAGTGTTTTAGAGAAAAATGCTACAGGCCTATCTGAGACAGGATGGCTGAGATTGCGACATCCGAGGCGTCGGTTTCTACCACGAATGGAATCGATGGATCAACTGTCGGCAAAAATGATTTAGAGATATCAATTTTCATAATATCATAATATGATTGTTACTTGATGATTGTTGTCCTTATTATGGACAATCAGCCAATAACGAATGATAATGAGTGGAGGCATCAATATTGTACCACAAGGTATTAATAATTTGTATTTATTATTAATAATAATTATTATTAATTATGATTAATTAATAAGATATCCGGCTGTTGGAATCGACTGGGTTCCTTTGTGCAAGAGATGATGAATTAATTACAAATAAAATGTAGCTACCGATATAATTCTGGAGTTTTTAATACTACGTCAGCAATAATCTACTCTATAAATGAGTACCTAATGTTAACCGTTTGACGCTTCAACCGCTGGATAGATTTTTATGCGGTTTTTCCCTATATAACCGGATTTGATACGGGAAGGTTTATGGCTAATAAAAAATCGTGTTTCTCGGCTCCTTCGTCTGCTTTAAAAGCAGACGCTTTTGAGCTGAGTTAGCAGTGCTTTTGACCCATTTGCTCCATAGGGTTGCCTGATCGTGTTGACGTGTTTCCAAGTCATATTATAACTATTTGAGTGGCGTCGTATTCAACAGTTACTGCTACGTAAGGTAACGGTAGGTGGGTTGATTTTAGTTCGTTGCTCTAACATGGACAACCCACAATTCCGTGTGCTCTATTGAACATGTGTGTGCACACGTGGTTACAGTTTTCTCTAATTAATTGGCAGCCTAGGGATGTATGATACTTCGAAATGTATCGATATTTCTAAAGTGTCGAAAAATATCATGCTGATACTTTGAAAAAGTATCGATACATTCAAGTATAGATACTTTTTTCAAACTCTAAATTAGAAAAGTTCCAAATTTTTTACTTATTTAAAAAAATTTATTTGAAAAATAGGTACTTGAACAATTTAAATTTGAGAACATTTATTAGGTAGGTCGCACTTTTTGGTAGGAGTCACTTCAAGCAAGTTGCACACAGCTAAAACGTTAAGTAGATTGTTTTTTGAAGAAATCCCAAACTGAGATTTTTGACATTGACATTGCACCTACCTACCAAGTAAGTAACAACAAACAATGCAAAAAACTGCACAAAGTATGTATTGAATCGGAATTTCTCAATCTCAAACAACGCAAACGCCCTAAAGTGTAGTAGGTATCAGTATTTTATAATAATTGTTCTATGGTGGAACTGGAACACTGGAAGGGGAAGCCGCGAAACAACACAATCCATGAGGCCGTGTTTATTTGTCCTGGCCGCACCCATGCCTGACATAAGTGCAAAGTATCAGTTGAGTTGTTTCACGTTTCCAGTCCTACTAGATGCCCGACAGTATCAGTTGATAATAATAATAATAATAAACTCTTTTATCATCCAAATAGGAACAAAGTTCCCGCCGAGCCTGGACAATTATATAAAACAACTAAACTATACTATTTTTATAAGAACCCAATTGGGGGTTAGAAAAAAAAAGAGATAACTAAAAAAAAAAACAAAAAGAAAACTAGAATTGCGTATTATGAAAAAAGAAAGAGGAAGAGGGAGACTGAAAAGAAAAGAATATAAAGAAGAAGAGTAGAAAGAAAATGCAGTAGAAATGAAGGAGGAAAGAGGATTACTGAAACGTGATGAAGAGACTATTGGTGGGTAAAATGTTCTCTTAGTGATTTGGTAATTGCTCCGAGAGTGGGGAGAGACCTGACAGCGAGAGGCAGACGGTTCCAAGCTCTTGCTCCTGCCACACGTAAGGAGTTACTAAATGCTTTAGTTTTTGCAAATGTTTGCACTAGAGTGGACAGTCGAGGGGACAAACTAACAGAAAAAATTCCATGAAGATAAGAAGGGACAGTTGAATGAGTGATCATCTCCATTTAAAAATAATAATAATATCATTGGCCGATATTATTCAGGATATCGACATTTTTCTTTCGGTATTACATCGGATGTCGATCTTCATATTCGATACATCATTTGATGCCAATATCGATACCTTTCTTTCGATATCCCATCCCTATCTCCCACTCACGCGCACTCAAGTTTCGCCCTACATCCCCCTTATCATTTATCAGTCGACCTCCTCCACTACCTTATCACTTCGCGTTCGACTCGCCAATTTCGTTGACATATCAAAAAGATAAAAGAAGACCATTTTGACGTACGTTTGGAGCCCGTTTCAATTCGCGCGTTTAATTTGGATTTTTTCGTTCGTTTCAAATTTAAACGGGGCGACGTGAACCGTTTCGCATTTTTTTCGACGTTAGTTTCTAGTTTCAGGTCACGAAAACTGAGAACCAAGGGCTCAAATGTCGACAAGAATCTAGTTGATTTTCGTGAAGTTCACAGTTCGTAGGAATATCGTACTCGTAGTTGAGTTTCTACATGAGTTGAACCTCAAGTCGTCTTTTTGGGTTGAAGACGCCGATTTGGTGAGTATGAAAGTACGTAAGTACTTGACGAGTATGAAAGTACGTAAGTACTTGACGAGATGTCGTTGCATTCAGCGACAAACGCCCTTCAGTTGAACAAGTTGTACATTTTGCACGTAAAATTAAACTTTCGCAAACAGAATTGAAAAGTTATTGCAAAAAAAGATTTTGCAAGAAGATTCAAACATTTTGAGACTTTAATTGAACATTGAATGTTCAATTACCAAATTTTGAAAATGTTGACCTTTTCGAAAATTAAATTGAACTTTTTGTTCGAAGATTTGAACATTTTGCTAAGTGAAATAAACAATTTTCAAGATCAATAACATTAAACATTTTGCAAGAAGAATTGATCATTTTGCAAACAGAAATGAAAAGTTGAACATTTCGCACGGAAAGTTGCCATTTTCGAATATAAAAGTTGAACATTTTGCTAGATTTGACCATTTTGCAAACTTGAAGGAACAATTGAACATTTGGCGCATAAAGTTGCCTTTTTCGAAAATAAAATTAAACTTCTTCCAATAAGATTTGAACATTTTGCAAACTTGAATGAACAATTGGAGAAACAATAATTTGTCAATTATTTGACATTGGCACATGAAGTTGGCTTTTGGTTTGTTATCTTCGATAATGAACCATTGGAATCGCCCAAAGAAAAAATTTTTTTAACCCCCCCTCAAAATTTGTTGGTTTACGTTTCAAGATACGTAGATTCAGAAAATCGAATAAAAAAAAATCCGTCCGTCCGCCGTACGCCGTCCGCGCCACTTTGCCCAGTTAGCGTTGAGTTAAAATTACGAAAATTTTTTTATGGGTTTCGACCAACCCCACAATGGTCCTCGAAACTTTTCATAACCCAAGGTCAAGGGGAAGGGGTTCAAAACGAATTTTGAAATTTTGAAAATTTCATATCTCGAAAAATTCATATGGAACGGTATGTTTTTTATTTCATATTTAGATAGAATTTGTTCCGTAGAATTTTTTAAGACCATCTGCAGCTCTGTACGACCAGCCGTTCGTTCACAATGACGGATCAAAGATTGTACCTCACATTCCGATCGTGAATCAAACTGTTGAAATACAGGTCCATTTTCATACTTACAAGATCTTTGGAACATCATATGGCTTAAGTGATGTCGAGTTTGTTGTTCTGAGGTGCGTTTCGTGCTACGGAAATGAAGGTAATTTCGAATGTTTGTTGGTAGGTACTTCTTTTATAGAAAAATTATTACCGACGTAGTATTAAAAACCTCAGAATTATATGGTATTAATTAATCATAATTATTAATAATAATTATTAATAATAAATACACATGATTAATACCTAACAATAAATTATAATAATTTTCACTAGGTACTTGATAAAGTTATTAATAATTAGTGATAATTCATAATAATAATTAATCTAACATTTAGGATCTAGACATTTAGACCTAGTGATCTTGACAGAAGGGTGATCTGTACAAAGAAGATAATGAACCGTTGTGTCAAGAATTTGCAGAGTTTTTGGTTTATTATCTTCGATAATGAACCATTGGAATCGCCCAAAGAAAATTTTTTTTTAACCCCCCCTCAAAATTTGTTGGTTTACGTTTCAAGATACGTAGATTCAGAAAATCGAATAAAAAAAAATCCGTCCGTCCGCCGTACGCCGTCCGCGCCACTTTGCCCAGTTAGCGTTGAGTTAAAATTACGAAATTTTTTTTATGGGTTTCGACCAACCCCACAATGGTCCTCGAAACTTTTCATAACCCTAGGTCAAGGGGAAGGGGTTCAAAACGAATTTTGAAAATTTGAAAATCTCATATCTCGAAAAATTCATATAGAACGGTATGTTTTTTATTTCATATTTAGATAGAGTTTGTTCCGTAGAATTTTTTAAGACCATCCACAGCTTTGTACGACCAGCCGTTCGTTCACAATGACGGCTCAAAGATTGTGCCTCACAACACGATCGTGAATCAAACTGTTGAAATACAGGTCAATTTTCATACTAACAAGCTCTTTGGAACATCATATGGCTTAAGTGATGTCGAGTTTGTTGTTCTGAGGTGTGTTTCGTGCTACGGAAATGAAGGTAATTTCGAATGTTTGTTGGTAGGTACTTCTTTTATAGAAAAATTATTACCGACGTTGTATTAAAAACCCCAGAATTATATCGTATTAATTAATCATAATTAATAATAATTATTATTAATAATAAATACAAATTATTAATACCTAACAATAAATTATAATAATTTTCACTAGGTACTTGATAAAATTGTTAATAATTAGTGATAATTGATAAAAATAATTAATCTAACATTTAGGATCTAGACATTTAGACCTAGTGATCTAGACAGAAGGGTGATCTGTACAAAGAAGATAATGAACCGTTGTGTCAAGAATTTGCAGAGTTTTTGAAAACTAAATTTAACTTTTCTAAATGTGAGGGTTTACGTTTCAAGATACGTAGGTACCTAGATTCCAAAAATCGAATTTTAATAATCTGTCCGTTCGCCGTTACGCCGTTTGCTCAGTTAGCGTTGAGCAAAAATTACGAAATTTGATTCACAGGAAAAATCTCACGATGATCCTTGAAACTTTTCGAAACGTTAAGTCACTGGGATCCAAATCCAGATGAGGGGTCCAAAAAAGAATTCTGAAACTTTAAAAATGCAACTTTCGCGAAATATTTCACTTTGATTTTGAACAAGTCCATGGCACTTTGGAGTTAACTCTCACGACGATCCTTGAAAATGTTCATAGCCCTAGGTCAAAGGGAAGGGGCTCAAAACGAATTTAGAACATATAGGTAGTTCAAGTTTGAACAAAGTTTTTTTCAACTTCCCGATGAGCTAGACTTGAAATTTTAAATATAATATATTTAAATATAACATATGTTATATTTAAATATGTTTAATATGTTAATATTTAATATGTTAATAATATTAACATATTAATAATAATAATATTATGTCAGAACAGGATGACAATGCAATATTCACTCGGATCTTGTCTGTAAAATTGTTTAAACAAATTAAATTTGGATGATGAGCTGGAGACTTGAAATTTCAAACATGGGTCGAGGATGTATGACAATGCAATATTCCCTCGGTTTCTTGTCAGTTCATAATTCACAATAATAATAATTATAATAATTCACAATAATAATAATAGATTAATTATTAATCTATAATTTAGTTATCTAGGCAGAAGCGTGATCTGTACAAAGGAGGTAATAAACCGGCGTGTCAAGAATTTGCAGAGTTTTTGTAGATGTAAATGAATTGTTACAGATATGATTAATCATAACGTCTATAGAATTAAACATTTCACAAATTAAAGAAAAATTATGTCAGATTGCTAAACGCAGTATGACCTCCAGTTTGGGGAAAAGAATAATCAACGTTAAATAAAACTAGACATGAATCATCCCTAACTAGCTAACCTCAATCCACCTCACGATATTCCATCTCTAGCAGTTTACACATCCACTTGTGGAAATCATTAGCCACCCTAAACCACCCCTAACCATCTCTAGCCGCTCCTAACCGCCTTCGGAAATCCTAAACCACCCCTAACAATCTTTAATCATTCTAGACCACCCCCAACCATCTCTAGCCACTCCAAACCATTTACAACCACCCCCAACCATCTATATCCTCCGCTAACAATCTCCAGGTTCCTCTAACCACTCCTAAAAACCCGTAACCACCTCTGGACACTCCTAACCATCTCTAGCTAATCGAACCCATTCTAACTACCCCTAACCATCTCTAGGCACCCCTAACCACTTCTGGACACACTTAACCATGTCTAGACCCCCCTGACTATCTCCAACCCTCATTATCCCAATCCAGAATCACTCCCCTTCCCTTATTGTTATTATCTCTCTGTGAACCCACTTTCCTTTTCTCAATGGTGCATGTTGTTCTTCTCTCTTACAAATCTTCTCAACTAATATCCGTCTCTGTTGTTGGTCTTCCGTCTCTTGTTCTCAGGTCGTGTCCACTTCTTCCCTCCGAAGTCCCCTTCACAACCAGCCACCGCCTTCTTCTCCTTCGATCTCCTTTTCGCTCGTTTTGTTGTCGTATTTTCTTCTTCCTCTTCATTTTCTGTACTAACGAAATGGCGAGTTTCGCCGCACAGTCGGCGCTCCGCTCCAAGTGGTCCGACCTCATCGACGGTCAGACGTTCGACGTTCCGGAGGTTTCGACGAGCATGAAAAGCGTCGTCGGGTGGCTCAAACAGGTGGGTCCTCGTCCTCACCATCTGCTTCTTCTGAAAAACAGCTAATGCAGCGTTTTTTACGTGAAAAACAACTTTAAAAATAAACGTATTATGGCACATTTGTCATTTTAACTTTGTTCAAAAAGTTGGTGACAATTCACTTCTGCATCGATTGAAAAAAGAAGAAAACTTGCTTCCAAAATTTCGGTTCAAATTCCATTATTTCACCTCAAAATGTGTGGTACTGGTGGTCAATCGACGCATAATTTTATTGCTTACAACTTTCATGTAGATAAAAAATGGTTTTGACCGGTTTAAATAGCCAAATGTGCCAAAAAAAAAAACAAAAAAAAACGTGTTTTTTGAGGGGAAACCCCAGTAAAGAGCCTCAGGTGTAGGAACATGTGGTAAATCGGAATTCCCTAATAGAGAGCTGTTCATATTATGAACAGCTCGTCAACTGATTTTTTTGGTTGATCTGTTCTGATAGGGAATTTTACGCCGACGTTAACCTACACCTAAAACTACTCAAAAACCTCCAAAAAAACACGATTTTTGACATTTTTGCCATTTCAAACTCAAAGCGACGGTACGAAACAATTTTACGGTGCCCATAAAAGTTGTAGACAATCAAATTCTGCGTGGATTGAACATCAGAAATTGGACAATCGGTGTTGAAATTAGAAAGTAGATGTACGTCGAAATGTGAAATGAACCAAACATGTGTGATCAAATGACCGGATTTGGTTCCAATCTTTGTTTAATTATTAAGAGACTTTAGTTGAATGAATTATTAGAGACTATAGATTTTTACTGAATTCAAAACGAATTTTATTCGTCCTCCTCAGGCCTTCTTGCATCGGGATGAGTTCCTAAATCGAGAACAGGTCATACAGGTTATTTCCCTCCTAAAACACATTTTTGTTTAATTATTAAGAGACTTTACGGTTTTTTGAATTCAAAACGTCCTTTTTTCGTTTTCCTCAGTGTCCTCTTGCATCGGGACACGTTCCTACACCGAAAACAGGTCATACAGGTTATTTCCCTCCAAAAACTCCTAAAAAACACGGTTTTATGGCAAATTTTGCCATTTTAACCTAATAAAATCGTCCAAAAACTATTTTTGGTGCTCATAAATTCTACGTCGATTGAATACCAGAAATAGGACAATTGGTGGTGAAATTATGGCTTAATTGTATGTCATAGTGTGCGGTAATGATTTCGGGAATTTGATTTTGGTGTTTTCATTGGCAGTGGATTCAGGATTTTGGTATACAATTTTTCGCAAATTCGAGTTGTACAAATTTTAGAACGAGAACAATAGTTTCCTTTTCTTCGAAAATTCATAATAAGGACGTAATTGTATTTCAAAGTTTGAAATAAGCAAAACATTTTTCGGGTTTTTTCACTCAGTGTCCTCTTAAATCGGGACAAGGGTCGCGTCTCGAAGACGTTTCAAACCTTCAGCGCACGTCTCGATTCGAATAATCGATTCAGTTCGCACCTGTTCCGATTGAGGACGGTGAAACGTCAAGGCCACAGAGCTAAAAACTACTTTGAGATACAAGGTCGGTCTCGAGCCCTCGAGCTCTCCCCCGTCATATCACTAAAGGGGGACATCCCGAGCGGGTCGTTCATCGGTTGTTTCCTACAATTCGAAGAGCCCCTTTTCAGTAGAATATTAATCAATTCGTTATTCTATTTTTTTTTTCTATTCAATCTCAATCAATTCTAATCAATTTTTTGGTCGATATTCCATTCAAATCGACCCCATTAAGCGTACAATAAACCGTTCGTTTCTGGGTCGTTTATTCTCCTTAAATTCCACCGCAAGGTTACAATTCACCGAAAAAACCCTAAATCTACGTATTTTTCCAAGACTAAACACCCATAAAATCCCTTTGAAAACATCAACTTTTCGTGTCTCTACAACCAACACCGTCAACAATCAACAAGGTTCGTATTTTTTGCTTTTTTAAATCAGTTTCGTTGAATTCGCGTACATTTCTGTGTCGTTTTTTCTCAAATTCAAGACAAAAAACCCTAAATCTACGTACTCTATAAAACGTTTTAAATCTACCACCCTATAAAACGTTTTAAAAACATCAAATTTGTCGTGTACGTTCAACAAACATCGTCAAAAATCAACAAGGTTTGTATTTTTTAATTTTTTACGTTTTTGGCATTTTTTGAAATCACTAAAGAACGGTAAAAAACACTGATCTTTCATTTGTGAGGTATTTTCAACTCGCCCTTTTCAAATTGACTTTTTCCACGTTTTTATCGATGTTTTCGAATCGAATCTCGACACCGTGGACGTCCCATTTCGTCCCAAATGAACGGCTCTGTTCGATTCGAGATTGTCGTTTTTCGACGTTTTCGGCTTATTGTTGATTTTCAATGATTTTCCTATTGATTTTGAATGGTTCATTCTTCTCACAGGCATCTTTAGATGTGCGCGAAGTTGGTCGCCGGACGCTCAAAACCATCAGCAGTATGCCCTCAGAGAAAATAACGATCCTCCACTACAATGACGTCTACAACGTCGATCAAGGTATTCGAATCTAATTATCGATTGTTAACAAGTCGAATGGTTTGAGAATTCTTGTTGTTATTCTCTTCAAACGATACAGCGTTTAGAGTAGTGGTAATCGTCCAATCTCAGCCGTGAGGGACACTTGACACAGGGAAAGGCCGAGGCTCATACTTGGATGAATGAATGGAGGTGGCACTAGAGTGTCAGGCCCTCAAGTGCGGTGTCACATGAGATCTGTGTTAACAGTCCGAGTGAGACCTCACACTTGGCCGAATGAGTGGAGGTGTCACTTGAGTGTCAGGTAATAGATGTTTGTGTTTTCAGGTCGTGCCGCGAGGTTTGTAACGGCCATTAAACAGCACGGGGATGAAACTCCGCTCATACTCTTCAGCGGAGACGCACTGTCACCTTCGATGTGTAAGTTATTTCTTCTAGACAGGTTTTTGGGTGGACAGACAAATTTGTGGGAGGACAGACAGGTTTTGGACTGCATAAACACGTTTGTGGAAGCATTATTGGATTATTATCATGGAGGGATTATGCGTGTACAGACCAGTTTTTGGGTGAACACATAAGTTTGTGGGTAAAACAAAGTGTTTGTGCGTGCATAGACAGTTTTGTGGGTGGATAGACAAGTTTTGGGATGCATAGACATGTTTGATATTGTTTGGGTGCATATACGAGGTTATTAGTCCACAGAAATGATTTTTTGCTTGCTACTACTCGAGGAAAAGTCGTCCTTTGAGAATGTTCTATTAAAAAGAATTTTGTTAAACAAATTTTGTTCCTCCCAACTCCTTTTTTCAGTGAGCACTCTGACCAACGGGGCGCAAATGGTACCAGTATTGAACGCAATCGGAACACACTGCGCGGTTTTCGGTAACCACGATTTTGGTGAGTTAACGACGATGATCGAATCAAACAAACCGTTACGTTGGTAACTCAACCAAAAACTCTTTGAAAAATCAAAAACTCTATAGAAAAAAAAATTCAAATATGGCGGCAAAATGCTTGTCTGTTGGGTATTGGGGTTTTGTGTAGAATTTGACTCTGAACTTTAAAATTCGTTTCTGGACGTCTGATAATCTATTTTGTTTTCTCACCTTGAGCAGATTTCGGGCTCGAAGTCCTCAGCGAGCGAGTGGCGGAAACGAATTTCCCGTGGTTGATGTCGAACGTCATCGACAACGAGACCGGTCGAGCCCTTGGAGACGGCAAAGTGACTCACGCCATCGACTGGAAATCCAAGAGAATCGGCCTGGTAAGACATACAATAATAAACAACAACAATGATTGGCGATCGGTATCAATAGACGGCACTTGAAAAACCTGAGTGAGATCAACACTTGAGGGCCTCTCACACTCGAACTGAGCCCTTACTGAGGGTAGAGTTAATAGTCGTCAACTTGAGGATTTGAAAGTCTTCAAGTGTCGATATACGAGCAATCGAGTGACTCGATTCGAGTCTCCGATCTGTATTAATAGACGGCACTTGGGAGACCTGCGTGAGATCTACACTTGAGGGATCCCTCACACTCCATATAAGCCTGTAGTAATGGTGGAATAGTCGACAATATAGGAATCTTCAGATGAATTGCTTGTCTATAGTAGTTTCCAATCACTTGTTGTGTAGTAGTTGGCCTGTTTTTTCCCCGCAAGAAACTGTTCTTCTTGTTCTTCGTGTATTTTCTAATTGTTCTCTACCTCGTCAGATTGGGCTCGTCGAGATGGAGTGGTTGGACACCCTCGCTACGATCAATTCGGACGAAGTGACTTTCATTGACTACATCGAAGCCGGACGGAAGCTCGGGGCTCAGCTGAAACAAGAGGTACGAACAACGAAGAAAGTATGAAGTTATAAATAACCGCTGTAAATTGCCTGTATCAGGGGCTTGAGAGTGGAAAGTGGGCTAATTTGGGAGTAGGGGGAGAAAAGGAGGGTCTGGGGGGAGTAGCACCTGCAGGACGTGTGACACATCCGAAAGACTTCAGGGATCAATCGATTACGAGAGATTTCAATCCCTAGCTCGGCCCAAACCGTAAAGTCCTGAAAAAACCACATTTTACCCTGAAAAAATTCGTTGAAAACCAACATTTCGGAATTATGAAATTGAAGCGTCAATTCGCAGGCGAAATCGACGTTTATTTAATTTAATTTTATTTCAGGGTTGCGACCTGGTGATAGCGCTCACTCACATGCGGATGCCCAACGACATCAAGTTGGCGGAGAACTGTGACGAGATCGACCTCATCCTCGGAGGCCACGATCACATTTACAGAGTCGAAAAAGTAGGTTTTCTTGTCCAAAAATGTTTTTTTTTTGTTTGAATTCGCGTTTTAAAGGGGTGCGAGAGGGCTGATTTGGGAGCTTGTTAAGCCAGTTGGCTGATTTGGGAAGTTATTGGTGGGGGGGGGGGGGGATTTAGCTGATTTAGGAGTTCCCTAATGCTCAGTTGATTTGGGAATTAGATTGTATCAGGTTCTCAGGGTGGGTCATATCCCCACCCGCCGCACTGATACCTGAACTTATTGTGCGGATCGTTGCTCTCTAGTCCAACCTATTATAGGTCCTGGATCCAGTCCACTCCCTCCAACAGACTGATGATCCCCTCTACAAGTTTGTTTGCCAATTTAATCTCTTCTGGTACTATAAACCTGAAGATTCTGTTCCTGCTGTTTCCGACTGAGTAGATTGTACCTGGCCCAAAACAATCTCTGCTATTCTGAGACGTCACTTCTGTCACACTATGTTGGCAGTGGGTTGCACTGCTTCATTTCATGATACAGCAGGTCCTCCTGTCCTCTCGTTGTATGAGCCTGGGATGGTCCAGCGCGGAGGTGCCAGGTTTTTGGGGAGGTTCAAGGGGCAGGAGTTCATCAGATTTAGACCAGTGTTAGACCATATCCTGGAAAATCATCAGCCTGTGAGCGGAAAAATCAAGGCATTAGAGCAATACGTTCAAAACAAGTGACAGGTATGATGGGATACCTCGACGAAGCGACGCCTAATATATCAGTACTTCCCAAACGTGAGTCGCCGCAAAACACCTCCTCATGTCACCCCTGGCTACGAGGTCACCCAGAAGATGATCAGTCATGGCAACTTTGGTGGGAAACTGTAGAATTTCAATTGCAGACTACTAGCAACATGCCCATGCAGAAGACGGGACAACAGAGCATGTCATCAGAGAATGCCATGTGAACACTGAAGACCTAATACAGATGGTTGCAGCAGGCGCATATCTTGATGCTCTCTCTCAACTGGTATCAGGTGAAGCAGCATTTAGCAAGTTTTTAGCATTCTGTAAATCCTGGGCTGCAAAGAGGGGCGAAGGCGTTGACTTAGTCGAGGCAGAACACAGTGGAAAACCATTGTACACCAACAGTTCTGGATCCAGTCCACTCCCTCCAACAGACTGATGATCCCCCCTACCAGGTTGTTTGCCAAAGTAATCTCTTCTGGTACTAGAGACCTGAAGATTCTGTACCTGCTGTTTCCGACTGTGTAGATTATACCTGGGGGAATTCTGGCAAAACAATCTCTGCTATACCGAGACATCACTTCTGTCACACTATGTTGGCAGTGGGTTGCACTGCTTAATTTCATGATACAGCAGGTCCTCCTGTCCTCTCACTGAATGTGCCTGGGATGGTCCAGCGCAGAGGTACCAGGTTTTCAGGGAGGTTCGAGGGGCAGGAGTTCATCAGATTTCCTTCTTTACTGAACTTTTCCGGCTACTTACTCCCAAAGCTACTACCAGGGATGCGGTTATACCGTTGTTATGGACAGGACAGACTTGTTGGATACTATTGACCTTTCTGCGTCTTTGCTGCAAGCGGTTATCCCACCAGGTGGGTGCTGCATACAGAATTGTTGGCAGAAAGACGGTCGTATGTTGTACCCCATACAGGCCCTGAGAGCCTGCGAACCTGTACTCCTCATGAATGTACTCCATACCGGTAGCTTCCTGGTCAAAGGAACGGCCACTGTCTTTTTAGGATTGCCTCGCAGCCCCTCACCACAATTCGGTAGCCTATTTGGTTGATTTTTGTGCTCTATTTGCCCGATATCCAATTTTCATCTCAGCTGATTCAGAGCTCTAGTTGCCCTGCGGGTGATTCATTACCAGTTAGCTTTTGGAAACTCCATTTTGCCTCTAAGCTTGTGGCACTGAGTTGATTCAGATCTCTAACTACCTTGCAGTGATTCATAAGCTCGATTTGCCACCCGTCCAACTTCCCCCCTCAGCTGATACGAGTTTTCTACTTGTCAATTCAGCTAATTTCCCCCTTAAATTTGCCAAATATGTACAGGAAAATGCCACAACATACTTGAATTTTGTAAGAAGTTGAGTCCTCTACAAATTGGTTTTTTTCGATCAACATGAAAATTTTGCAATGGAAATAATACATCACGTCAAAAGTCATCTGTTCAATTTTTTTTTTTTTTTTTTTTTTTTCAGATATGCAACCGGTGGATTGTCAAAAGCGGGACGGACTTCAACAATTTTTCAAAAATCACTATCCGCTACGATCCTGGCTCAAACACGCCCGACATCACCGTCGAGGAGGTCAAAGTCGACGAGATGTTTGATCCGGACCCCGAAATGTCAGATCAGCTCCAGCAGTACATTTGTAAGTCGTGCTGGGATGATGAAATAAGTGCTAATTGGAACTGAGTAGTTATGTGTAGGTTTCGTCAGTTTGGAGGAGTACAGCAACCAAATATCATCGTGGTTGTGGCTGGAGATGGATTGGTGAGTACAGTATTTGTGGATAGGAAGCTGCCTGCAGGTTCGTCACTGAAGGGTGGAAGATGTTTGGAAGCACTGAACCGGCGGATAAACTGATATTTGTAGGACCATTATCTGCTGATAAGATACTGCAGGTAGATTACCTTTGGATCAATAGCTATCTGCTGCTTCATTACTTTCAGGAT
Source organism: Stenodema calcarata (assembly GCA_963920205.1). NCBI lineage: Eukaryota > Metazoa > Arthropoda > Insecta > Hemiptera > Miridae > Stenodema > Stenodema calcarata. Next base: position 9,215,249 of record OY986065.1, read on the forward strand.
AGAACTAGTAAAGTAAGCAACCATTTCAGGTTGGATTTCCGTCCGACTGCCGTTTTTTAGGCGTCGCAGACGTCATCGGCTGTCCACCTAGGTGGATCAGAATTGTTCCGATGATTTCGCTTAAAGCTACTCATTGCCTCGCCCCCTTGAGTTGAGAGGGGATCGCCGTACAGAAGCGTGAAAGATTACTTGGACGGGAGACCCACTTAACGGCGGTCACCCATCCAAGTAACATCCACGCCCGACGTCGCCTAACTTCCGTGATCTGACGAGAACGGTTTCGTTGCGACGTCTGCCCCGTATGGCTCAGGATAGAACTATCTGCAGGTGCATTAGCTCCTGATGCAGGTTAATTGGGTAATTACGAAGAGCTGCTTTTAGCAGGTATTCCCTATGGATACATAGCTATTGGTAGGTTCCAATCCAGTGGATATGAAGCTACTTGCTGCTTCATTACCTACAGATAAAGAGCTGCTATGTGCAGATTGTTTAGCTACTGATGAAGAGAGATGCATTCTGCAGGTACCAAACCTACTGATAATCCATCAGCAGATTCCCTATACATAAAAAGCTGCTATCCGCAGGTTCATCAGCTACTAATGCAGAACTATCTGCAGGTTCATTAGCTACTCATGCAAGACTACCTGTAGGTTCATTAGCTTCTGATGCAAATCTATCTGCAGGATCATTTGCCACTCATGAAGAACTATCTGCAGGTGCATTAGCTACTCATGCAGAACTCTCTGCAGGATCATTTGCCACTGATGCAGGACTATCAGCACGTTCATCAGCTACTGATACAAAACTACCTGCAGGTTCATTAGCTACTGATGCAAAACTATCTGCAGGTTCACTACCGACTCATGCAGAAGTATCTGCAGGTTAATTAGCAATAATTAATCAATTATTGATGAAGAGCTGCTTTTTACTAAGCCTACTGATGTGATGCTTACCTACAAGTTGATTATCTTTGGATGAACAGGTATTAGTAGGTTCAAACCAGTGGATATGAGGGTACTAGCTGCTTTGTTACTTACAGATACAGAGCTGCAACCTGCGGGTTCATTAGCTACTGATTCAGCACTATCTGCAGGTTCATTAGCTACTGATGCAGAACCATCTGCAGGTTCATTAGCTACTGATTCAGCACTATCTGCAGGTACATCCTCCCATTTTTGCATTATCACACCATCAGAACTGCTACAACTGCTGGCTCAGCACCTACCAAACTACAAACACGAGCCCTCAAAGCACTCAAAAATCTGATTTCCGGTCCCACGTATTTTCCCGTGTAAATAAAACACTTTCTCAATGATATTGTCGTGTCTTATATGGGAGTTTTATGTTTTTCAGCTCTCGTCGAGGGGAAAATGGACGAAGTTTTAGGCGAGTTCACCGTCGAATTGGACGGAAGATTCGAATCGATCCGAACGAGTGAAACTAACCTCGGCAACTGGGTACGTCCGTACTTTAAACCTGATTTCTCAGCCATACACAAAAAAAAGGAACCTTCATCAGGTCACGTTCAAGGTCATTTTAAGGTCAAATACCCTTTTTTTAGCAGAGTTGCCTGAAAATATTTCGTAAAGGTTTTTTGAGTCTCAGTCCAAATCCGTAGTCATTTTTTTTTTTTTGTGGGTAATGTAAAGGCTTTGCATGGAAAGGCTAAGTTTGTAGATGGGCGGAATCAGGCCACTCGGGGGGGGGGGGGGGGGAAGACCCATAAATTCCAAAAATGAAACAGTCTGATAAGTGACACATCATTTTAAAGATTTTTCAAAGCTAAACACGATGGTAAAGTCAGAATCGCGATATCTTATTCCGTTCTCAAACTGGAACACCTTAAAGGTGAAGAAACGTGGTTACTACTTGAGAATTCTTCACGTTTCATCTGCTCTAATCTGATAACGAGATGAGATATCGCAATACTGACTTCACCATCCTATTCAGCCTTGACAAATCTATAAACTGAGGTGTTACTCGGCCAAAAATTGAGACAACATTTGTTATAAAACCAGTAAAATGGAGACATTTTGCATAAAACCATTTATTTCTTCGAAAATTCGCTCTTATGGCCATGTTGCATGTCTGTGGATTTTTTTTTCTTCCTTTCAAGGTGTGTGACGTCATTTTGGCCGCTACCGCTTCCGATTGCGTCATCTTGAACTCCGGAACCCTCCGCTCAGACAAAGTGAGAAATTTCAAGTCGATTTCGTGGGGTTTCGTAATTTGTGTTTTTTCGAAATGTCGACGCGTGTTCTCTTATTTTTGACCGTTTTTTCTTTTTTGTTGTTGTTTCAGGTTCATCTTCCAGGACCTTTTACGATGCGCGATCTGATGTCGATCGTTCCCATCACGGATCCTCTGGTCGTCGTTGAAGTCACCGGTGAGCATCATCGTGAATCATTTTGGTCTGATCAATATCAGTGTTCATTCAGAGGAGACTGAACAAAAAATTGAATAATAATTTTAAAAAATATCGGGAGTCAAAAAAAATAACTCGAATTGTTGCTCGAAAACCCTTCGTTCTATAGAAAATTTGGTCGCGCAGAAATGAAATTTTTTTAAACATTTTATTGCGCCAAGTATATACAAGTAAACTTATTAGCAATTTTAGTATGTTGAATTTTAAATTAAATGTTTAAAACTAAAGTACAACACTTAGTCTTATATTGTTCAGACGTTTTCACATTAGTTGAGCAAGCTCATGCAGTTTGCAATCTTCGGAGTAGATCATCTGTGTCTAGGAGTCTGACATCCTCGTTGACGTGATCTTGTCTCCTCATTAAGTGGTTGATGGCTTGGTTGCGTATGACCTCATAGACCGATTCCACTTGAACTCGTAGTGTAATCGGTCGTTACGAAAGTATCTGTATGCTTCTGTGCATGAACGCAGAACATTATTCTGGAAGCGCTGATGTTGCGATTGCTAAGTGCAGTGCATCCCCACAATTGTGCACCACATGTCCATATGGGTCTCAGGACTTGTGTGTACAGAATGAGCTTGTTATGAATAGACATTGTTGACCTCCTATCCATAAGCCAGTACATTTTTCTGAATTTTACTGTGAGCTCGGTTTTTTCTTCTTCACATGCCCTTTCCATCTCAGTTTGGCATCAAGTGTCATTCCAAGATGTTTTGCTTCGTTAGCATGTGGGATTGCCTGGCCATTGAGGTAAGCAGGCACATAGTTGCATTTCTTATAAGTGAAGTCAACGTGCACTGATTTTGCCTGATTTAGTCTGGTTGTCCGGGTGTGAATGCGAGAGATGAATCGGTTTTATTTATTTACTGACTCGTTATTGGTTTCCCTGATTGCCAGTACTGCAGTATCATCCGCAAAAGTGGCATTTGTGTTTTCTTCAATTTCTGGCAAGTCCCTGGTATATAGCAGTTAAAGTAGGGGTCCCAATACGCTGTCTTGAGGCACACCTGCCTGGATCTTTTTGGGTTCTGAAAAAGCGTCATCGTGTTTAACTCGAAAGTATCGATCAGCAAGATATGATTCAAGAAGTGCTGCATAGCTTTTAGGTAGCATTTTATGAAGCTTATAAACTAGCCCTTCATGCCACACTTTATGGAACGCCTGGGTGACATCCAGAAAAACGGCGTAGCAGACTTTTCTTTCTTCCAGTGCTCTCTCGATTATGCTTGTGATTCTGTGGACTTGATCAATAGTCAAGTGTTGTTTTCTGAAACCATACTGATGTATCGGAATCAGTCAACGTTCTTCTATGATCTTCAGGAGTCTCTTATTTATGAGCTTTCGAACAATTTGGAGAAGACTGACAGCATTGAGATGGGCCGATAGGATGTAAGTTTTTCAGCTGGTTTCCCAGGTTTTTGTATCATGATAACTTCGCCTATTTTGCACAGCGTAGTTTGATGCATGCATTCATGATCTTTGTAATCTAGACAATGGTTTTGCGCGGAAGGTGTTTTAAGATTTGTCCTGTTATGCAGTCGTAGCCTGGCGCTTTTTTTTTTGGGTTGATCTCATTTTGGATTGTTTTCTGAACTTCTTTAACAGTGATCCAAGGGATCTCTACATCAGGTTCACGTGGCTGGGATTCTTCTAATGGTAGTTCATCGGGAGCACCCAGGTTTGCTGTGAAAATGCTTACTAGGTATTCAGCGAACACATCAGCTTTTTCCTAGTTGCTTTTTACCAATAAACCAGTTATCTCGTTCTTAATTGGGGGAGCTTGAACCACTGGCCTTTTCAGGTGTTTCGTTGCTTTCCAATGTGAGTAGTCCGTGTCCCTATGGCTTGTTACCCAATGAATTCCTCGTTGGTAATGTCATTCATTTCTCGTATCATCTATCGGAGTTCATTGACAGTTTTGTACCACGCCGTTCTATGAGCTGGCTCTCTTGTTATCTGCCATTTTCGTCTAGCTTTGCGTTTCTTCTTTTTTTTTTTTTTTTTTTTTTAATTTTATTTACTTTTTGTGGAGTACCACTATCAAGTGAGCTTACAAGTAATATAAACATAAACAATATAACATGTGACACGCAGTAATCAAAACTATCCTACGATAGCTGAAACCAATATAGATAATATTTTATTTTTGGCAATTAACAAGGTTGACTAGATAGTTACAGTTCTTTTTTTTCTTTCTTTGGTACTAGCTGTGTGCTCACAAGAGGTCCGAATGCTGTCTCGCTGATGTGCGGGATCCAAGTCAATTTCGGGTCTAAGATGATCCCAAGATATCTCACAGAGACTTTAGGATGAAGTACCTGGCCTTGCAGATGGAAGATTGGGATGTGGAAGTTGCGTTTCAAGGTGAAGCAGATTAGGACCGATTTCTCTGGATTCAGTCTTGTCCTCCATTGGTTGGACCAAGTACAAACCTGGTTGGTATACGCCTGTAGCTTGGAGAAGGCTTCTTCCCCTGAAGCAGCCCGGGACAGGATAGCCTGGTCATCAGCAAAATGTGCGATCAGTATGTCATCAGCGCGTGGGATATCACTGGCAAACAGAGTGTACAGGACAGGTCCAAGGACGCTTCCCTGGGGGACCCCTGCATGAATAGGATAGGTGATCGACTGTGCGCCCTGATATCGAACAGCGTAGGATCTGGCTGAGAGATAGCTCTGGATAATTCGATAGTAGGTATCTGGAAGAACTCGTCTTAGTTTAACCAACAGGCCTTTGTGCCAGACTCGATCGAATGCTTTCTCAACGTCCAGGAACAGACCCAGGCAGACATGCTTGGCCTCAAAGCAGATCAGAATTTCGTCCACAATCCGATGGAGCTGTTGGGGGCATGAGTGAAAAGATCGAAAGCCAAACTGTTCTGGTGGGATCAGAGGCTCCAAGAAAGGTAATACGTGTGAGAGCAGAAGTCGTTCAAAGATCTTGGACAGCAGTGATAGTAAGCTGATTGGCCTATAACTTGAAGGATCTTGAGATGGTTTACCTTTCTTTTTAATCATAATGATTCTCGCAAACTTCCATTTGGTAGGAAAGTGTGTAGTACGAAGGATTGAATTGTAGACTTGGGTCAAGAGGACCAGGGCTTTACGGGGGAGATGAAGAAGTAGTGGTTGAGTTATTCCATCATAGCCAGGAGCTTTCTTGGTTGGTGAGTGCTTTATGGCGTCTGACACATCTTTTGGTCTGAAGAATTTGGAGAATGGCGATAACTGAAGAGGCGAAGAAACTTCTTCATCTATGAGTTTGTCAAACGCAGGGTGGACAGTTGGATTAGGTTTGAACTGTCCCTCCAAAACTCTGGCGAGGATCTCTACCTTCTCATGGGGTGAGCAGTACCAGCGGTTCTGGGATTTCAGAGGTGGAATCATGGATTTCTCTCTGGTTAGAGCTCTACAAGCTCGCCATAGGCTGCCATCACCAGTTTCAAGGTTGGATACAGACGCATTCGTTCTCAGTGCCTCGCTTGCCCATACTTTAGCTCTTCAGTTGCTCTGTTATACATGCGTTTATGCTCTGGGGAGCGCGTGGATCTCCATCGAGCTCGAGCACTTTTTTTGACCTGATGGAGTTGCTGGATATGGGTGGCACAGGTGAAATTTCGGCGTTTTGGAACTGCCTTAGGGCCACTTGCAACACTTGCTGCAAATTGTATGTATCTTCTTAACAGCGGCAATTATTTCTTGTGGAAAATCAGTACCCTTGAGCTGTCCATTGATGATTGGCGTATTTTGGCTGGCTATGGTTTGAATGTTACAGAAAGTTTTGTTAGCTCATTTTTTATATCCTCTTGAGTGTCAAAAACATCATTGAGGTCCACTTTCTGATTTAATTCTGTTTTAAATCAGTCCCTATTGGATACGCTCACCGCCAAATCTTTGTAAAAAATATTTCCAACTATCAAAATATTTCCAACCACCTACTGAACACTCAACACTTGGCGTAAATTTAATTTAATTTCACCTTGATCCACACGCTTGGCAGCCCGACACGGATGGCAACACTGGCATCTCGTCTCTTCCCTCCTTAAAAAACGACAGGAGCCATCTTTCTTCAGCTATCTACCGGTGAATATTGTCAAGTTAGAAAAAATCGTTATTTACCACGAAATATTACCCAAAATCCCTATCAACCGACCTGCAGTGCGCCGGACTCGTGCACAGTGCTTCAAAAGACCTTCACGAAGTCGTTGCTGCCCAGAATCCTCCGTTTTCTGCCACAGAGTACCTACGTACCCACCAACCCGCTAAGGACCGTCAACAGTCGATCTCGTCTCCGATCCCAACCCATCATATTAGATACCTATATCAACTTGAACTACAGCCAAGGTATGTGGTGTCCAAGCGAATGATTTTCTTTTTTCTCGATTTGTAATAAAGTGGTATTAAGTGATCTTAACCATTTTAGTTGCAGTCATTTATTCAGTAGACACCCCGACCAGGCTAAACATTGGTCTCGTTCGGACACGGATCGTTTTGTTACAAGGATCTTAGGTCATTTGCAATCTTACAAACCTATCGATCCTTAGTTATCAGTGTTCTAGCCCTTTCTTATCGTGTTTACAGTCCGCTAACGAATTACGAGCCACTTGGCTAACTGACGTGAAATACTCGAATAAAACGTTTCTTACCAACGTTATTCGTATAAATACTCGTATAAAACGTTTCTTACCGACGCTTTAAGATGCCTGGCGACAATGATGAACCTCAAATCGCAACAAGAGGCCTCAAGCTCAACCGAAAAATGAAGTCTTTGGCGGATGACATCAAGGTAATTAGAGATAAGGGGATTTCAGCAATGAAAAACACCGCTGATAGGATTTTGTTCTTGGGTATGCATGCTGCTATAGAAAACAATTATGCTTCATTTTTGAAAGCTTACGATGACATCCTCGATTATTGTACGGATCATGAGCGAACGGATTTTCCCTCCGCCACTGACACTGCGCTTTTGGCACAAACCAAACAGTATTATTATGAAGCCAAAGGTGTTCATATCAAAATCCAAGAAGCAACAAACCCTCCCACGCCATCAAGTGGGAGGCCTTCCGTACTCAATGAATCTACTATTCAGCTCATGCAACCACATCGCATCATTTTACCGAACATCAATATTCGCCGTTTCAGTGGTAAATATTCAGAATGGACCAGTTTTAAGCAACTTTTCGAGTCCCTTATCATCAAAGATGAAATCCTTACTAATATTCAGCGATTTCATTTTCTTACATCTTACCTAGAGGGTCCAGCTAAGGATGCAATCAAGGCCATTGAGGTTACTGATGGTAACTTCGAACAAGCATGGGAGGCTCTGTGTGCAGTTTACGACAATAAACGCAAAATTGCTATGGGTTATTTAGAGAAGTTGCTAACCTTTAAGCCTCATACCGGTAAACCCTCTGCAGAATCTTTGCAACTTTATCTTTCTAATGTTTCAGAAGCGATTGTTTCTCTCAAAAATTTGAAAATCACGGAATTTTCTGAATACCTCTTGTGTGAATTGGCACTGCGCGCCCTGGACTTCTCAACCCGACAGGCATTTGAACTATCCATCATCGGCACGGAGTTTCCAAAATTCTCAGCGCTCAAGGAATTTGTGCACAACCGCTGTCAGGTACTTGGACTCACGTCTCATGAATCAACGCCTAAGTCGGATCCACCGAATAATTCCAAGGTATTTAAGCCTAATAAGTTCGCACCTAAAGGCAATTCTGGTTCAGCTTTCCTGGCTCATTCAGAGAATCAACAACAAAAGGATCCTGTACCCATAGTCTGCTATGTGTGTAAGGAATCTCACACTATTAAGGATTGCTCTAAGTTTAGATTTAGTAATCCCTCTCAAAGATTAAACTTACTCAAGAACTTCTCAGGATGTAGGAATTGCCTTTACCCATTTCACGCAACCTCTGAGTGCAAATCCAAATATTCATGCAAATATTGCAATCAGCGGCATCATAAGGATCTTCATTTGGGATCAATCCCCTCTAGGTCTTCTAACACTGACACTCAGGCATCTACCTCAGGCCAGACCAACTCATCGGTCTGCGGTGCTACCATATCGTCATTCAATGGAGTACTCTTAGGTACTGTTAGAGCCTTGCTAGTGGATTCGTTGGGTAGAACCCACGAATTTCGCGGAATCCTGGACCCAGGTAGCCAATTTTCATTTATTGTAGAATCTGCTGCACGAAAACTGGGCAAACCCACCAAACCGTTTCGAGGAAATATCACAGGTGTAAGTTCATCGCCTCTTCAGAAAATATTAGGTAAAGTTAATATCACCTTTCAACCTAAGACTTCATCTCCTCTTCATACTGAGGCCATTGTGGTGCCTATCATAACCCCAGCCCTACCACAGACAAATCTATCGTCAGCTATGTGGTATGATTATCGGTCATATAGCCTTAGCGACCCTGAGTTCAACCTATCACAACCTGTGTCGTTTCTTATAGGCGCCGATCTGTACTCCGAGGTGGTTTCCTCGGCTCCAGTCACTCTCCATGAAAATGGACCAAGACTTACCGACACTGTATTCGGATTCAGTGTAATCGGCAGGTACGTATGCGATTCCACGCAACCTGTAGATTCATCCATTGCCTGTCTAACCTATCTAGACCCGCATAACTTCCCAATTGAAAAATTCTGGGAAATCGAGGAACCGTTGCTCATCCCAACCATGTCAGAGGAAGATCTGGAATGCGAAGAGCATTTTACGAAAACCCACTACAGAGTGAACGGCGGGAGGTACGGCGTCCGTCTCCCGTTCAAACCAGGTACACCAAAAATCGTACCTAACGTCAAGGTGGCTTTAAATCGATTTTATTCTCTGGAAAAAAAGTTAGCTAGGAACGAGCAATTAAAAACCGATTATCATGCCTTTATGGAGGAATACCTACAGCTGGGGCACATGAGCGCTGCCAAAGAATCGCCAGCTTACATTATTCCACACCATCCTGTGTATAAATACGATCTGCAAGGCAAAGGTAAACTGAGAGTAGTTTTTGATGCTAGTTTTGTAACACCATCAGGCTCCTTGAACGATCATCTGTTCACCGGACCAAAACTTCAATCAGATATTGGTTCGGTAGTGTTGAATTTTCGTAGATTTGATTATGTACTCACATGTGACATAGTCAAGTGTTTCAGACAAATTTTAGTACATCCTCAAGATCGTAAGTACCAACAAATCGCGTGGCGCTTTGACCCCTGTGAAGCTGTCATATTTTATGATCTCACCACTGTCACTTACGGATTGAGAAGCAGCCCCTATCAAAGTCAACGGGTTGTTTTGCAACTATTAGAAGATGACGGTGACGCTTATCCTTTGGCAGCCCAGGCCCTTCGAGAGTCAATTTACGTGGATGATTGCCCTTGCGGGGCTGATTCACCAGAACAACTGATTGAGTTGAAAACCCAACTAATAGCTCTACTGGGAAAGGGAGGTTTTGAGTTGGGGAAATGGCATACAAATTACCCACCACTACTGGCAGGTGAGCTATCCTCAATGCACCCTGTTCCAATCTGTGATGAAGACGGAGATTATACCACCAAGGTCCTAGGTATGACTTGGGACCCAAAGTCAGACACATTCAAATATATCAACTTACCTGAGGATCAGGACTTTTCTAAGCGCAACATTTTATCAGTTATTGCACGTCTCTTTGATCCATTGGGTTATGTGGCTCCGATTATTTTTCACGCTAAAATCATTCTGCAGGAAACCTGGAAATCTGGCGTTAATTGGGATGATGAAGTACCACCACTAATACAAGCTGCATGGGCAAGGTTTATGAGTGATTTGCACAACATCTCGCGCGTCACAATATCACGACCTATCGCCAAAACAGACACTATTTACCGTCTAGTTGGTTTCTCAGATGCGAGTGAACATGGCTTTTGTGGAGTTTTATATGTGCATTCAACTCAGGGATCTCATAGCTTCATGAATCTTATCAAATCAAAAACGAAATTAGCTCCATTGAAGACTATGACTATACCTAGATTGGAACTACAGGGAGCTTTTTTGTTGTCACAGATGTTAAAATCGGTAGAACCTCTTATCAAAACGTTGAACATAACCTCGATTTCCTGCTTTACAGATTTTCAAATAGTATTGGCGTGGCTAAAAACACCTACATATCAATTAAAGACGTTTGTGGCCAACCGCACGCAGCAAATCGTGGATATTACGCCATCAGATCAGTGGTATCACATCAAAGGAGTAGAAAACCCTGCCGACTGCGGATCCAGAGGTACCCTCCCATCTGATCTTCTTCAACACGACTTGTGGTGGTCAGGACCAGCCTGGTGCAAAGAACCCGTCGAAAGCTGGCCTATATCTCAAGAGCTCCCACCCATCGATGTTCCTGAAATGAAGCCACCAAAGCCTGCAGTGGTGTTAGCTGCTGTGCAACAACCCAATGATCTTATCAACTATATGCAACGCCATTCTTCATTCCTGCGTCTGGTCCGCGTTATGGGCTATATCAAGCGCTTTATCGCCAACGCCCGCATCCCGAAACGCCGTCGACGTTGTCGCAACATTGGTCCTTTATCAGCTGTTGATTTCAGGCGAGCACACAACACCTGCGTTCAATTGGTGCAACATTACCACTTTCCTGAAGTATTCAAGAACCCTACTAAGGAAGGTTTGAACAGGAGTTGAGACGTCTGGCAGTTTTTGTTGATCATGACAATCTAATACGCGTTGGTGGCCGGTTATCAAACGCACCACTAACCGCTGACCATCGACACCCGATATTGCTGCCCGCACGCTCTCACTTCACCAACCTAGTCATCGATCATCTCCATCGTAGAAACAATCACCCTGGACCTTCTGCCCTGGTGGCTTTCCTAAGACAACAATATTGGGTTCCCAGGGCCAGAGATCTAATCCGCATCCACAAAATGAAGTGTGTGATTTGTACCCGTTACGCCAGGTTAGCCACACCTCCACTGATGGGAGATCTTCCACCAGCTCGTGTCACTGGCATCCGACCCTTTATGAATTGTGGAGTGGACATGGCTGGACCCTTCATCTACAGAGACTCAGAGCGCCGAAATTCAAAGACCCACAAGGCCTACTTATGTCTGTTCACATGTCTGGCTTCACGTGCCTTACACCTTGAGCTGTGTCACGCCTTGTCTGTAGAATCTTTTCTTGATGCATTCGACAGATTTATTGCTAGGAGGGGCATCCCAGTCAAGATGCACTCAGATAATGGATCGAATTTTGTTGGAACGGCCAGATATATTCAAGAAACCTATGAATTCATTATGAGTGAAGAAAATCAATCGTCAATTGTCAATCGCACATCTCACCTGAACGTTGAGTGGAGTTTTAACCCACCGATTTCTCCTCACTTTGGAGGCAGCTGGGAGTCTGAGGTAAAATCAGTCAAAGGCCTTTTGCATAAGACTGTTGGTTCCAACTCTTACACTGCTAACGAACTAAACACCATGTTTGTAAAAATTGAGGGGATTTTAAATTCTCGCCCGCTTCTGCCCCTGTCACCCAGTTCTGACGACCCAGAGGCCTTGACGCCAGGCCATTTCACAATTGGACAACCTACCAATGCACTTCCGGAACCTGATTTCTCTGACATATCTTCCAATCGTCTGAACAGATGGCAACTTATCAGAGAAAGAGTCCAACATTTTTGGGACCGTTGGAGGGTAGAGTACCTGAGTTCTCTTCAGATTCGTGCAAAATGGGACAAGAAGACACCAAACCTTCAGCTTGGCGATGTAGTCCTCATCAAGAATAGCCAAACGTCGCCTACTCATTGGCCTATGGCCAGAGTCACCAAACTCCATCCAGGAAATGATGGCGTCGTCCGAGTGGTCATACTAAAGACTAGTACGGGCATGTTTAAGCGTTCAGCTGTCAATCTGGTCCCCTTGCCAATTAATGATCATTCTGAAGATCGCAACTCCAACTAGGAAACGTTGCTTGTTTGTGAATAGAAGCTTTATGGAAGTTATTTTGTTTATTGCATGGTCATTGCAGACCGTTTGGAAACTTTATTTTCTCATTGAATCATCTGCGTTTTAAGTTTAAGTTTGCTCATTCTGCTACCACTTCAAGTTTCTTTAATCTCAGCGCTCTAGTTGGAAATAGGCGGGAGGATGGATACGCTCACCGCCAAATCTTTGTAAAAAATATTTCCAACTATCAAAATATTTCCAACCACCTACTGAACACTCAACACTTGGCGTAAATTTAATTTAATTTCACCTTGATCCACACGCTTGGCAGCCCGACACGGATGGCAACACTGGCATCTCGTCTCTTCCCTCCTTAAAAAACGACAGGAGCCATCTTTCTTCAGCTATCTACCGGTGAATATTGTCAAGTTAGAAAAAATCGTTATTTACCACGAAATATTACCCAAAATCCCTATCAACCGACCTGCAGTGCGCCGGACTCGTGCACAGTGCTTCAAAAGACCTTCACGAAGTCGTTGCTGCCCAGAATCCTCCGTTTTCTGCCACAGAGTACCTACGTACCCACCAACCCGCTAAGGACCGTCACCAGTCGATCTCGTCTCCGATCCCAACCCATCATATTAGATACCTATATCAACTTGAACTACAGCCAAGGTATGTGGTGTCCAAGCGAATGATTTTCTTTTTTCTCGATTTGTAATAAAGTGGTATTAAGTGATCTTAACCATTTTAGTTGCAGTCATTTATTCAGTAGACACCCCGACCAGGCTAAACTTTTATCAGTTTTTTTATTGGTTAAGACCAGATTGTGTGGTTTTTTGACGCTCAAGGAGAGAAGATTGGCGAACGGTCAGAGCTTGAGAAATGAAATAGCGCTAAATTTTGCTTCAAGCGATCTCTTCAAAGTCTAAATTCAATTAACATTAAGGTCGTAACCGACGGCCAAAGTACAATCCTTTCTTCCTTATTGGGGCGACAAACAACATTCAACGACTTTTAGTCGTCTGTAGCGCTTAAACGGCTGACCGTACACAAAAAACTCACACAACGAAAGTTGTAGAGAATTAAATTGTGCGTTTAGAGAGCATTCAATTTCAAAATTGGACTATTTTTACACACACATGATGTGTACGGAAAGTGAGCTGAAACGACTTTTGACTTTTTCTTTGATACTTATCGCTGAATTTTTTTTTTTGTGCAAAATTTCCAAATTTTCCTTACTTTCATTTTTGGCAAAATGTCAACTCTTGATTGAAGTGAAATGATGATTTGAAATCCTCGGTGAAATCACACCAAAATATCGAAATTTGTCGATTTTGTTACAGTTTTTTCCTCGTAGCTTAAAAATCGTTCGTTTGAAAACAAATTTCACTCACAGACAAATTAAAGAGCGCTAAACTTTGCGTCGAATGATCTACCCAACATTCTAAACGTTCTAAAATCCACGAAGAACGATAACAAAAAGTTTTTTTTTCAGACTTCACTTGCGGTTTTAAAGTCTCAACATGCGCTTTAAATATGTTAAAATATAGTGATGGATTAGTATACGAGTAAAAAAAATGCTTGAAACCCAACATTGATATCATGCGTGTCGTTGATGATTTTTTTCCGTTTTGTGTTTTTTCATCAGGCGAGCAGTTAATCGCAGCCCTCGAGAACGCCGTGTGTGCGTACCCCAAACTCGAGGGACGGTTCCCGCAGGTCGCCGGAATGTCCTTTGCTTTTTATCCCGACAGGTAAAATATAATATATTATCACTTTTTAGTTTTCTTTTCATTCATTTTAAAATCGATTCCCCTCGTTGTTTATGTTGTAATTGAATGATGTCCGTTTTGCAGGGCGCCAGGAAGTCGTGTGGAGCGGCAGTTGGTCAAAGTCGGGGACGAGTACGTCAGAGACGATGCGACTTATCATCTGGCGACGAAGGTCTACCTCCAGCAGGGTTCCGACGGCTACGTGATGCTGAGGGACGCGAAGATCCTCGTAAGTAGTCGTCAGCGTGACGAGAAATTTTTTTCGATTGACGAACAATGGGAATTGATCCTTATGTCCCGTGGGATGGGATGGGAGTCCTGTGAATGTCCTGGGGAGTCCTGTGGAAGTCCTGTGGGACTCGTGTGAAACTCCTTGGGGAGTCCTGTGGAAGTATTGTTTTGTTACTGTCGATGGTTTATTTAATCACTGAAACCGATATAATAGTGTACTCAAATTTCAGTGGAAATAGACGCATTTTTCAAATACTCTTGTTGACATGGATATGTCTATTATCTGGGGGTCAGTCCAAAATTTCCGTCAGCAAATTTTGCCTCATCAAAACAAAATTTAAAAAAAAGTAAAAAGACATTGTAACGTTTTTTGGGACACTTCCGGTGGTTGGAGAGGGTAGCGAGTATCATGAAAGTTTTCTAAAAAAGCAGACGAAAGATTTCTGTGCGATGAACACTACGGAAGTTCCATTTCTCTACCAACGGCTTGGTTGTACGTGAAAATCATAAGAATTTTTTCGTTACGGTTTTGGGTGGCTCCTAAACCTAACTAAAAGTGCTTGTAGTGAATATTAAACGACCTATTGTTAGCCTCGCAACAAATAAGTAGGTAGCTAGCAGTTGCTTACACCGATATCGTTGGATATAGATATTGATATTTCATCAAAAATAATTTCGGTGATGGCTAAATTAAAGTCCAAGACATCCGCTGGACGTGTACAAATATACCGCCAGAGGAACTTTCAACAGCTGTTGACGCGTTTACCCATTCGTTACCGGGTACCTCTTCTATGACTAACGAGGAGAAAATTTTTCGGTATAACCAAATGATCGCAACCAGGAAACAGGAACAAACTGAAATTCGAAAGAAAGAAGCCGAAAGTCGAAAGAAAGAACAAGCCGAAATTCGGAAGAAAGAAGCGTAAAGACGAAAGAAAGAACAAGCCAAAATTCGGAAGAAAGAAGCCGAATGTGAGTAATTTGGTATTATTAATTACTAATTATGAAGTTGAATTATTGTTACGTTCTGTATTATTAGTTCAGTGGTGTAAGAAGCGGGGGTAACGTTTTGTATTCGTACTAAACAATAACTTCGACTCCACAGCTCGTGAAGACTTCTTTGTTGGAGGACATAATAACCTCAACAACCAGAGAAGGGAGGCCGAGCAAAGTGTAAAATATCGTAATGAACGTATTGCATCTTTGTGCGCCTCCCTCTCCAAAGAAAGGCAGTTAAGGGCTCGGAGCCTCCAAATGCAGCGTTCCGCGCAAACTTTATTGAACTCCTTGAAGGAACATTTGCCTTGAACTCCTCGAAGGAATATTTTATTAGGTTTCGTTTCTATTAACAACAAACCATATTTTCATTTTTATAACAAATAAACCTCTCTTTATAAAAATAATCATCTCTCTTATCTGAGGTTGAATATTAAATGACCTATTGTTTGCCTCGCAACAGATAAATAAGTACCTAGCCGTTGTTTACACCGGTATGATTTTGAGAAGACATATCCATGATCTAAAAGGTCTCCCTGAAAGGGAGATTTACATTTACTGATACCTAAACAATCAATCAAAACAAGGTAATAAAAAATGGTTATAATGTGGTTTCACTTACACTGATACTCAGGAAAAACAGAGTTTTTAAATATAAACTTTATATGTACAGTGTACATTTTAGTTTTGGTAACAATTATTATTAGTAGACAAAGTCTATTTCACTTGAAACGTGGAGAGAGGTACAAGTATCCATTGATACGCCTCTCAGATGGTAAGTAAGTAGAGCAATATTATAAATAAATAAGTAGAGTTAACATTCCTAACAATTAATGAATAAATAATAATTTAGTTACACATAACTTTCAACAATCTCTCCATCTCCTCCATCTACAGCCATCTCTCCTGTCCCGCCCTGCTCTCCTGCATAGCTCTGATGACCCCTCGCCCGTCCTCGCGTAGTCGCAATCTGTTTGGAGTGCCATTTTCTCCAACGACTTAGCAGTACCACCGGCCTCTCCATCGCCTTCCTCGCACAGCCAACCATCTCCTTAGTGTCTGCCCAGATTTTGATTTTTTTTCGGACTCTCTTTTCAAACTTAAGTTGGTATGTGCCAGTATTTAATTATTTTTTCCCAGCTACATTTGTCAGTTTATTCAAAGCGTTTGAAGTGTATAATTTTCTTTCCTATTTTATTTTTATTTTTGGTTTATTATCTTCGATAATGAACCATTGGAATCGCCCAAAGAAAACATTTTTTTAACCCCCCCTCAAAATTTGTTGGTTTACGTTTCAAGATACGTAGATTCAGAAAATCGAATAAAAAAACTCTGCAAATTCTTGACACAACGGTTCATTATCTTCTTTGTACAGATCACCCTTCTGTCTAGATCACTAGGTCTAAATGTCTAGATCCTAAATGTTAGATTAATTATTATTATAAATTATCACTAATTATTAACAATTTTATCAAGTACCTAGTGAAAATTATTATAATTTATTGTTAGGTATTAATAATTTGTATTTATTATTAATAATAATTATTATTAATTATGATTAATTAATACTATATAATTCTGAGGTTTTTAATACTACGTCGGTAATAACTTTTCTATAAAAGAAGTACCTACCAACAAACATTCGAAATTACCTTCATTTCCGTAGCACGAAACGCACCTCAGAACAACAAACTCGACATCACTTAAGCCATATGATGTTCCAAAGAGCTTGTTAGTATGAAAATGGACCTGTATTTCAACAGTTTGATTCACGATCGTGTTGTGAGGCACAATCTTTGAGCCGTCATTGTAAACGAACGGCTGGTCGTACAAAGCTGCGGATGGTCTTAAAAAATTCTACGGAACAAACTCTATCTAAATATGAATTAAAAAACATACCGTTCTATATGAATTTTTCGAGATATGAGATTTTCAAATTTTCAAAATTCGTTTTGAACCCCTTCCCATTGACCTAGGGTTATGAAAAGTTTCGAGGACCATTGTGGGGTTGGTCGAAACCCATAAAAAAAATTTCGTAATTTTAACTCAACGCTAACTGGGCAAAGTGGCGCGGACGGCGTACGGCGGACGGACGGATTTTGGTTTATTATCTTCGATAATGAACCATTGGAATCGCCCAAAGAAAAAAAAATTTTAACCCCCCCTCAAAATTTGTTGGTTTACGTTTCAAGACACGTAGATTCAGAAAATCGAATAAAAAACTCTGCAAATTCTTGACACAACGGTTTATTATCTTCCTTGTGCAGATCACCCTTCTGTCTATACCAGACTGTATTGCAAATCGGCACCACACCATATTCTCACCGTACTCATACCATACCATACGAATTTCTTTTTTCTTTCCTATCATACCATACTGTATTATACCAAATCATACATACAATAATATACCATACCATACTCATACCATGTCATACAAACCGAGTGAATATTGAAATGTCATCCATTTCTGACCTATATTTAAAATTTCAAGTATCTAGCTCATCATCAAAATTTAATTTGTTTAAACAAATAGGTATTATTTAAAACAAATTTTACAGACAAGAAACCGAGTGAATCCAGTTCTGTGATCCAGTTTCTGACCTATTTTTAAAATTTCAAGTCAATAGGCTCATCATCAAAATTTAATTTGTATTATTACAAAAAGGTATTATTTAAACAATTTTACAGATGAGAAACCGAGTAAATATTGCAATGTGGTCTATCCCCGACTCACGGTTAAAATTTCTAGACCGATTTCTATAGTTTACCGGGAAGATGACAAAAGGTAGTTTTATTCTGGGCGTCTGAGGGTTGGGTCACATAACGGCCGTTTTCGACGCGAAAGATTAGTGTTTTTCCTAAACCTTTGCGCGGTCACTGTGAACGAACGGCTGGTCGCACAAAAATCCAATTAGTCTTAAAAGATTCGTAATTTTCAGGTCATTCAAAAGTGAACTAAAAATTACACGTTTCAGTTAAATATTTTGAGATATGACATTGTCGAAATTTTAAATTTCGTTTTGAGCCCTTCCCCTTGACCTAGGGTTATGAAAAGTTTCGAGGACCATTGTGGGGCTGGTCCAAACCCAGAAAACCAAATTTCGTAATTTTAGCTCAACGCTAACTGGGCAAAGTGGCACGGACGGCGGACGGCGTACGGGGGATGGCGTACGGCGTACGGCGTACGGTGTACGGCGTACGGCGGACGGACGGATTTTTTTTTATTGGATTTTCTGAATCTACGTGTCTTGAAACGTAAACCAACAAATTTGAGGGGGGGTTAAAATTTTTTTTTCTTTGGGCGATTCCAATGGTTCATTATCGAAGATAATAAACCAAATTCCAATGGTTCATTATCGAAGATAATAAACCAAAATCCGTCCGTCCGCCGTACGCCGTACGCCGTCCACGCCACTTTGCCCAGTTAGCGTTGAGTTAAAATTACTAAATTCGGTTTCTGGGTTTGGACCAGCCCCACAATGGTCCTCGAAACTTTTCATAACCCTAGGTCAAGGGGAAGGGGTTCAAAACGAAATTTAAAATTTCGACAATGTCATATCTCGAAATATTTAACTGAAACGTGTAATTTTCAGTTCACTTTCAAATGACCTGAAAAATTACGAATCTTTTAAGACCAATTGGATTTTTGTGCGACCAGCAGTTCGTTCACAGTGAGCGCGCAAAGGTTTAGGAAAAACACTAATCTTTCGCGTCGAAAACGGCCGTTATAATACCCAACCCTCAGACGCCCAGAATAAAACTACCTTTTGTCATCTTCCCGGTAAACTATAGTCTAGAAATTTTAACCGTGAGTCGGTGATAGACCACATTGCAATATTTACTCGGTTTCTCATCTGTAAAATTGTTTAAATAATACCTTTTTGTAATAATACAAATTAAATTTTGATGATGAGCTATTGACTTGAAATTTTAAAAATAGGTCAGAACTGGATCACAGAACTGGATTCACTCGGTTTCTTGTCTGTAAAATTGTTTAAATAATACCTATTTGTTTAAACAAATTAAATTTTGATGATGAGCTAGATACTTGAAATTTTAAATATAGGTCAGAAATGGATGACATTTCAATATTCACTCGGTTTGTATGACATGGTATGAGTATGGTATGGTATATTATTGTATGTATGATTTGGTATAATACAGTATGGTATGATAGGAAAGAAATTCGTATGGTATGGTATGAGTACGGTGAGAATATGGTATGGTGCCGATTTGCAATACAGTCTGGTATAGACAGAAGGGTGATCTGCACAAGGAAGATAATAAACCGTTGTGTCATGAATTTGCAGAGTTTTGGTTTATTATCTTCGATAATGAACCATTGGAATCGCCCAAAGAAAAAAAAATTTTAACCCCCCCTCAAAATTTGTTGGTTTACGTTTCAAGATGCGTAGATTCAGAAAATCGAATAAAAAAAATCCGTCCGTCCGCCGTCCCCCGTACGCCGTCCGCGGCACTTTGCCCAGTTAGCGTTGAGATAAAATTACGAAATTCGGTTTCTGGGTTTGGACCAGCCCCACAATGGTCCTCGAAACTTTTCATAACCCTAGGCCAAGGGGAAGGGGTTCAAAATGAAATTCAAAATTTTGACAATGTCATATCTCAAAATATGTAACTGAACCGTGCAATGTATAGTTCACTTTTGAATGACCTGAAAAATTACGAATCTTTTAAGACCAATTGGATTTTTGTGCGACCAGCCGTTCGTTCACAGTGAGCGCGCAAAGGTTTAGGAAAAACACTAAACTTTCGCGTCGAAAACGGCCGCTACGTGGGCCAACCCCCCAGACGCCCAGAATAAAACTACCTTTTTTCATCTTCCCGGTAAACTACAGTCTAGAAATTTTAACCATGAGTCGGGGATAGACCACATTGCAATATTCACCCGGTTTCTCATCTGTAAAATTGTTTAAATAATACCTATTTGTTTAAACAAATTAAATTTTGATGATGAGATAGATACTTGAAATTTTAAATATAGGTCAGAAATGGATCACAATGCAATATTCACTCGGTTTCTTGTCTGTAAAATTGTTTAAATAATACCTATTTGTTTAAACAAATTAAATTTTGATGATGAGCTAGATACTTGAAATTTTAAATATAGGTCAGAAATGGATGACATTTCAATATTCACTCGGTTTGTATGACATGGTATGAGTATGGTATGGTATATTATTGTATGTATGATTTGGTATAATACAGTATGGTATGATAGTAAAGAAATTCGTATGGTATGGTATGAGTACGGTGAGAATATGGTATGGTGCCGATTTGCAATACAGTCTGGTATAGACAGAAGGGTGATCTGGACAAGTAAGATAATAAACCGTTGTGTCAAGAATTTGCAGAGTTTTTTTAATTCGATTTTCTGAATCTACGTATCTTGAAACGTAAACCAACAAATTTTGAGGGGGGGTTAAAAAAATTTTTTCTTTGGGCGATTCCAATGGTTCATTATCGAAGATAATAAACCAAAAAATCCGTCCGTCCGCCGTACGCCGTCCGCCGTACGCCGTCCGCGCCACTTTGCCCAGTTAGCGTTGAGTTAAAATTACGAAATTTTTTTATGGGTTTCGACCAACCCCACAATGGTCCTCGAAACTTTTCATAACCCTAGGTCAATGGGAAGGGGTTCAAAACGAATTTTGAAAATTTGAAAATCTCATATCTCGAAAAATTCATATAGAACGGTATGTTTTTTATTTCATATTTAGATAGAGTTTGTTCCGTAGAATTTTTTAAGACCATCCGCAGCTGTGTACGACCAGCCGTTTGTTCACAATGACGGCTCAAAGATTGTGCCTCACAACACGATCGTGAATCAAACTGTTGAAATACAGGTCCATTTTCATACTAACAAGCTCTTTGGAACATCATATGGCTTAAGTGATGTCGAGTTTGTTGTTCTGAGGTGCGTTTCGTGCTACGGAAATGAAGGTAATTTCGAATGTTTGTTGGTAGGTACTTCTTTTACAGTGGCGGCTCGTCCATAAGGCCACCTTGGCCCTCGCCCCACCCAAAAATTTGCAAAGGAAAACAGAAAAAACATAGAACAAGGAGAAAAAAATCTTACCTACTACTACCCACCATGGAAGAAGGGAGATCTCCCTTCTTCCATGACTACCCACTTCCACTGAGCTCTTGCAGGCGGGCGGCTATTTCGTCTGACTTCGATAGCAGTACACTGTGTCACAGTGACTGTGATAAAAGTCGCGTCCTCAACGCATTTTGTTTCGATTTATCGATTAAAAAAGTCGATTATCGGATCGACCAGAAGTGCCCCAGTCTCAATGTTGAAGGTATGGGCGCTTCCTGGGGTGGGGGAAGTCACCCTGTGTTCCGAGATAGGAGCCGTTCCGGGCGGTGGCCAAAATATCGAATCAACTTGAACGCCGAAAACAATCGATCATTGAATCGTTCCTTGTCAAGGAAGAAGGGAGTTTCATTCTTCCATGCTTTCTTCCATGTTCGATAAGAATGATATCAAAACGTTGCCTGACGTCATATTTTGAATGCATTGACTGGTGGTTTTTAGCTTTGTATTTACTCATCATAGTAAAAGTGAATTATTGTCTCCATAATATTAATCAACTAAACATTGAAATTTAATATCTCACGTGCAACGCGTGAACGCTTTGCTAGTCGTCAAGACTGAAGTGGATCACTATTCGCCCAAGGGAATCTCATTTGTTGATTTCTATATTCTGTAAGTTAATAACAGTTAATAACCGTTAATAACAGTAATATACATAATATTATTATGTAGCTCAGCCAACCGTTGAGAATACTGTTTTATTTGTTATCCCTGAAACTGATGGTGACTTCGTTGACTCGAGCTTTGTTTGAGCTAACCAACGAACTCTAGTTCGCTAGTTGAAATCAATCTTGCTGTTCTGTGATCGTTCAAAATGTTTTGATAGGATTGGATAAGAAAACGTATGTGCAATCTGGGCATAAGAGGACATTTTTAGAGGGGGTTTTCAAGGTACCACTCGGCTAGGAAGCAGATGGTCGCGATTGCTAATTTTTAAAAACCCCAGTAATAGAAACTCCAATAATATAATTTTTTGACTACCTTTATAATGTACTCTTTGAATAGTACTCGTACAGTCACAATTTCTCTTTTATTCTTCCTATCATTTTGAAGATAATTATTTGGGTGGGTAGGTGGGATTGCCTTGCAGCCACCTCCTCGTCGGTAATCCTGGATACTGGTCAGTAACCTTCCCTCTCCTCAAGAGAACTCTTTGGAGAACGATGTTTCCTGACTTGCTAAGAGCTGCATACCACTAATTATGAAGCAGTTTAGCTGTAAGGGTAGTTTGAGTTTAGTTCCTATAGTGAGTACCTAATAGGTAGGTATGCACCTAAATATTGCCCTGGTGCCCACCAGTTTCTGAGCCCACGAGCCGCCCCTGTTCTTTTATAGAAAAATTATTACCAACGTAGTATTAAAAACCCCAGAATTATATCGTATTAAATACGAATTATTAATACCTAACAATAAATTATAATAATTTTCACTAGGTACTTGATGAAATTGTTAATAATTAGTGATAATTGACAATAATAATTAATCTAACATTTAGGATCTAGACATTTAGACCTAGTGATCTAGACAGAAGGGTGATCTGTACAAAGAAGATAATGAACCGTTGTGTCAAGAATTTGCAGAGTTTTTTAAAGTCTTCTGATCTGTGTGCTGACTCGAAATTGTAACTGTGTAATTGGGCTTGCCCGTAATAAATAAAATAAATAAACAATAGTGATAGAAATATCACACGTAGTCATAGATCAGGTTATCAAATCAATAATTGATCATCAATAATTGATTCTACGAGGACATTCACAGGACTCTCCAAGGACATGCACAGAACTCCCGAAGGACTTCCACAGGACTCACCCGAGACATTCACAGGACTCCCCAAAGACGAACTAAATCACTCGTAACGATATCGTGGAAAGCCATGTTAACAAAAATAGAATCCTGTGGATGTCCTTGGAGATTCTTGTGGAAGTCCTGGAGGAGTACTTTAGATCTCCTGAGGAAGTTCTTGGGGAGTCCTGCGGAAGTCCAATGGGAGTTCTTGAGGAGTCAAGAATCAAGATCCAAAGGATTTTGTACTAAATTTCACGGTTCTGTTTATTTCTTTGCGTTCTTTTTGTCATCAGGTGGACGACGAGAACTGCCCGGAGCTCGGGCTCGCAATTCAAAACCATTTCAACGCCATTAAAATGCGTCTGGGGAAGACGAAACGGCCGTCGAAACACCGCCAGAGTTTGGTCACGCTGTCCAGAAGGTGATATGTTTTTTCAAATTTCACAATTTATTTCTTAATGTACCGTCAAAAAAGTATTTTTTTTTCGAGCCCCAGTTTAACCCCACAGTTTATTGCCAAAGATTAATTGATTGATGATCAACATTTACTCCACAGGCACTCGCTGGTCAAAATGCTCGACGGCGAAGAACTTGACGGTCCGACTCCTCTGCGCAAGTCCATTTCCTCTGTTGGGAGCGACATCAGAGAAACAGGTGAGCGAGGTCGTGATGGCGGCGCAAACGATCGTCCCAAACTATCAATAGTTCTAATAAAATGGTCCTGTCCCAAACGGTCAGTAGTTCTGATTGCATCGTCCCAAACTTTCAATAGTTTTGATTTTATTGCCCCAGACTATCAATAGTTCTAATCGCATCGTCCCAAATTGTCGATAGTTCCGATTGAATTGTCCCAGAATTCCTATCAATATTTCAATGAAAGTTATGATTGTATTGGTCCAACCTGTAAATAGGTCCTATAACATTGTCCAGTTATTCTAATTGTATCATCCCAAACTGTCAATAGTAACTATTTTGATTGTATCGTTCCAAACTATCAATAGTTCTGATTGTATCGCCCCAAACTATCGATAGTTCTGATAATATCTTCCCAATTTATCGATAGTTCCTGTTCGTTCACGTTTCGCCCTCGTGTTTTGTTGTCCGCAGGTCACGGGAACGACTCGATGAGCAAACTCGGGAACGACAGCAAAGCGCATTTCTGCCGACGGGCTTCTCTCGACCAATTGGAAGCCGAAAGCTGTCAACTCGCTCCGAGAATCGAAAGGCGGATCGTCGTCCTGGACGAGAAGGTAACCAAAACCCTCCGGTCATAACGATACACGTTCCATTTTGAAATATGTCGTTACCACCGCGCCAATCTACTGTTTTTGGTAATTTTCGTTTTACCGCACTTTTGGGTATCCCCAAGTTCTGGCACACCGACATACGTCATTCCCAGTTAATTTTCTTGAAAAATAAGACAATTTGTTTTGTATATGCACTACATAAAAAATGAACAAAAAAGGAGATTGACGCGGCGGTAACGATGTTACTTTTGTGTTTGAAGGACATAGTAGGTATTATAGTATTTAATCATCCTATTAGGTACCTGAAAGCAGAATCTAGAAACAGACTGCAACGCATATATACCGTATAATTGAAATCATTTTTCACTTCAGAGTTAACACCAAGAGAATGTAAAAAATAATTGTAGTAAGAAATTAGAAAAATTAGAAAATGATACCTATATAAATAAAAAAATAATAAAAGTAAAAAAAAAAAAAAAAAAAAATGATAGTAAAACATTAGAAAACGTAGAAGTAAACAATTGATATTAAGGTAAACAGTAGGTACAGGTGTAAGAACACAATGATTCCGCGCTCGTCTTCGAATCCCTCTGGACGATAAATGTTTTTGGACCGCGATCCCTCCCTCCCTCTCAAGTATGTAATGGAGGCAATATTATAGTAAATACTACTTAATTAGTACGGGAAGTCGGGAGAGTCAACACAAGAGATGCAAACGAATGATTATATTGATAACTCCTTACAAGTTCCGCGGGGCTCAGGGGAACGGCTCTCGACTCTGGTGCCTTGAGCTGCCGCTAGATGGCATGTAATACTACACCTCTCTCTTCAGTCGATATTTTAATTCGGAAATACAATGAAAATAAAGTTCTTGACTGGTCACTAACTGAAAACAAAATTAAAGCTGAAAGCAACGTTCCCTTGGTTACAAAATAAATGGGTACTTCATTCTAACTCTATGCAACTTTTGAATGCAAGAATTTAGAGTCTCTCACTTTCCATCCAAATGATGAAAATTGTAAAAATGAAAAAAACCATCACATTTGATACTGTCTGAAATGGTCTGGCGGCTTGATGACTCTTCCTGAACGGGTTACCAGCGATTGACTTGGGGGAGGGGTGTTCGGCTTTGTAGGCCCAATCTGACTCTGCTTGGGTGAAGTGAATTTGGCTGGGCTCTTGCTGGCGTCTGGCAAAGTTGATCTTTCTTTATGCGGAGATTCAGCAGCTGGCAATGCTTGGGAGGTCCTCTTCTTCCTGGGAGATTCCGGATTATGGACTGGAAGCACGAAGCTGCTTGATGTTCTGGGCTCCTTCGGCGTAATAGGCGTTGGGTTAGCGTCTACTTCCAGGGATTTACTGTTCCGAGGTCGCAGTTGCGAGGAGTTTCGGCGGTATTCCCTTCCTTCGGCACTTACGATGTAAGATCTTGGCTCAGGGCACTTCCCAGAAATGACAGCTTTCTTCCACTTATCTCCCCATTTCAGATAAACCAATTGATCAAGCGAAAACGGTGGTTTTTCCCGAGCATGAATTTCATAATATTTCTTCTGTTTTTCCTTGATCTTCTTCATCTGGGTAACCGCATCTTTTTGTAGGAATTTCGGCTTGAGAAGTTCTGTTGTCGCTGGAGCTGTGGTTCTCAGAAGTCTTCCCATAAGCATTTCGCTTGGCGAATGTGGTAGGCCTGTTTGGGAGTAGCTCTATACTCGAGCAGCGCTTTTCTCAAATCGCCTTTCGACTGTCGGCATTTTTTAATTAGTTTTATGGCTATTCCCACGCCCTTCTCGGATAACCCATTCGATTTTGGGTACAAGGGGCTTGAGGTTTGAATTCTGAAACCCCAATCCTTGGCGAAAACCTGCATCTCTTCGCTTTTAAAAGGGTTATTATCACATCGGATAGCTTGTGGGACTCCATGGGTTGAGAAAACGAATTTTAGTTTTTCTACGATCTCTTTGGCTGATTTCGACTTCAGTTCAATAATTTCCAGCCATCTGGAAAAATAGTCTTCGACTGCTAAAAAAGTGAAGCCTTGATACTCGCCGATGTCCATTCCGAGCATCTGGAACGGTAATTTTGGCACGTTCGTTGGGATGAGCGGTTCTTTGGTCTCGTTATCCTGGTACATTTGGCACACATCGCATAATCCAATGTATTCAGCTATGTCCTTGGCCATCCGTGGCCAATACATGATTGATTTGATTCGTGCAACAGTCTTATTTATGCCCAAATGGGCCTGCGCGTGAACATGGGCCATCAAAGTGCTCTTGGGACTACTACTCGATTATTGTAGAAAATTATTCCGTCTTTGACGAACAAGCTATCCCGCAGGTCGAAGTAAATTTTCTGTTCAGCTGGGAGAAGCTTTCGTTCCTCAGTCATCCAACCACGATGAATCCTCTTCATGACCATCTTCAAACATGCGTCTTCTGCTGTTGCTGCTTGTAAATTGTTAACTTCGTCTCGCGGAATGGGTAAATGTTCTTCAATGCAGTGAACCACAGGGGTCATGTCCACTTCCTGGTCTGTTTCTTTCAGGAAAGCTCGAGACAGCATGTCAGCCATGAACATTTCCCTGCCTGGTAGGTACTCCAACTGGAATTTATACTTGAGTGTGAAGAGCTGCATTCTTTGAAGTCGCGAGGTGTTTTTATGTATATCACTTTCAATGATTTTCACCAACGGTTTATGGTCAGTATAGATCGTTACGTCTTGATGACCATATATGTACTGATGCCAACACTTCAAAGACATGCAAATGCTTAGCATTTCCTTCTCGATCTGTGGATAATTAATTTCAGCTGGAGTCAAACTACGGCTTGCAAATGCTATTGGTTGTCCTCCTTGGAGTAGACAGCTTCCCATCCCTTCTTTTGAACTGTCGCACTGTATCTGGATAGGCTGATTTGGGTCGAAGGTTTTCAAGGTTGGTGAGGCTGAAACGAGTTTCTTCACCATCTCAAAATCTTTTTGCTGAAGGTCTGTCCACTTCCAGGGCGTTTTCTTCTTGAGTAAACTTCGGAGATTAGCTGTGACCTTCGAAAAAGAAGGAATGAATTTATTGATAAAATTCACCGCCCCTAAAAAACGTTGAAGTTCCTTCACGCAAGTTGGGGGTTCGATTTCTGTTATGGCTCGTACCCTGTCTCTGTCTGGGCGGATCCCTGCTTCTGAAAAAATTAAACCCAAGTACTTAACCTTCTCCTGTTTATATTGGAGCTTTTTGGGGTTGAACTTGATGTTGAACTCTCAGGCTTTTCCCAGAACTGCTTCCACGTTCCGATCATGTTCCTCTTCCGTCGATCCGGTGACGATTATGTCATCGTACAACACCTGAACTCCTGGCACATCACCAACAATTTTGCTGTTTTCGCGTTGAAAAATTTCCGGGATGCAGCTTAAACCGTACGGGGTTCGTTTGTACGAAAATCTTCCGAAAGGAGTGCTCATAGTGCAGAGTTTCTTCGATTCTTCTGACAGAGGGTATTGGTGGAATCCCTCTTTGTAATCAAAAGTCGAAAAGAACTTTTTTCCACCCAGATTGGTGGTCAATTCTTCCTGAGTCGGAATATAGAAGTGTTCCCTTTTTATGTATTTATTTAGTGGAATTGGGTTTAGGCAAAGCCTAACGGTATTATCTTTCTTCTCTACAATGACGATATCATGAACCCAATCTGTAGGGCTGTCAACCTTCTCAATTATATCCAACTTCTCTAATCGTTCTAATTCTTTCATCAGTTTGGCTTTTACCACCTCTGGTAAACGGCGTGCCGGACGTACGACAGGAACAGCATCGTCTCGTAGCGTTAACTTAATTTTCACTGGAACTTTCCCAACACCAGTGAAAACGTCCATATTTTTCTTTATGAAGTCGTCTTTCTGTTTATTTTCCGGTCTTGTATCCTCAGGTTCCCGATGAGGGTTCTTCTCGGGTTCGTTCGCGTGTGGCCTGGCCTTGACTTGGTAGAGCCTCTGTACCAAGTCAAACTTTTCGCATGAATCGGCGCTTAAAATTGGCGATTCATCTTTCGTGTCCAATATTAAAAATCTTATTTTTGCACTTTTATTCTTATACGAGCAGTGGAGAAATACCCACCATACGACCGTATTCTTACGTTAGTTTTACAGATCGTTGGATTATCCATTTTGTGTAGGTACCTCAAAGGCAAAATATTCATTTCGGCGGCGGTATCTAACTTGAATTCCACTGGAATTCCTTCGACTAATATTTTTTCTCTCCAAACGTTAAGTTTTGGAAAATCCTTCTTACCGGTTCCCACTGCACACACGGTTACGCTACTGCAGCCGAAAATTTCTGACGAGCTGGAATCTGACTCACTGTCGCTCCGAATTTCATTAATTTCTTTCTGTTTCTTGTTTTTACGCATTACGCAACCGACTTTCCAGTGGTTCCACCCCTTGCAAAATCGACATTGCTCACCATATGCTGGACATTCCATCTTCTTATGATGTAGACCGCATTTCTTGCAATCATACGATTTGTTTTTATCTTGGCCTTTTTTGCCCTTAAAATCACGACTTTTATGGTTTTTCGCGTGTTTACGAGCTTCGTTAACCACGACATTCTCACTAGGATGCTCGATTTCCTTTTTTCCCTGTTTTACGGCTTCAGCTGAACGGCAAATCTGAATAACTTCGCTAAGTTTTAGCGCTGTAGGTTTACCTAGAAGTGTCTGTTGCACATCGGGATCGTTAATGTTGCAAATGATGTGATTAATAATCATGCGATCTTGATACGAAGTAGCACACCCGACTTTTTCGCACGTAAAACCACAATTGTCCGCTTGCAGTCGCAGCTCTGTCAAATAATGATCGAACGGTTTATTCGACGAGTGTTTTATCTTTTGAAACTTGTAACTTTCA
Source organism: Stenodema calcarata (assembly GCA_963920205.1). Lineage (NCBI taxonomy): Eukaryota > Metazoa > Arthropoda > Insecta > Hemiptera > Miridae > Stenodema > Stenodema calcarata. Next base: position 9,244,655 of record OY986065.1, read on the forward strand.
ACTGCTGTGTTTACAACAGGGATACAATATTTATCGAAATGAGTTAATACCTGGGCCAGAGTTTCCTTTGGACCGTCGAAAGTCTTGTAAACATCGACGGCTTCATCGCCCATATGCGTGAGAAGAATCGCTATTTTCTGAGGATCTTTTGCATTAGTTTTACCGGCCGCTTCCATATTCAACTCAAAAATATTTTTCCATTTGGGCCATTTGATTGCAATGGTATGATCAAATGTCAGGGGGGGCATTTTAAACAGAGAACCAGTAGGTGCTACACCGTCCGATTCCATGGTGACTTCGTCTTCAACAGGTGACGTGTTTCACTGAACTTTCCGAGCGATAACAGGAACTCGGATATTCGTCCGACTTCTTCGAATCAACAGTCCTGTTTTTCTTCACTTGAATTCACGATTCCGGCCACTTTACGCGAAAAAACTGACACCATATAGTAAATACTACTTAATTAGTACGGGAAGTCGGGAGAGTCAACACAAGAGATGCAAACGAATGATTATATTGATAACTCCTTACAAGTTCCGCGGGGCTCAGGGGAACGGCTCTCGACTCTGGTGCCTTGAGCTGCCGCTAGATGGCATGTAATACTACAAATATTATCTTGTGAGTGTTGTTACTTTAGGAATTTCTAAGTTTTTTTGTTTAAATAAAAGTGGCTTTTTCAGCCAGGGGGACGGGGGGGGGGTGCCACTTTTATACAGTCTTATAGTAAACTTTGCTATAATTTGTAACCAGAGCGGGCTGGCTTTTGTGTCCCCAAAAAGTAAAAAAACAGTCATGGGGGAAGAAGTTGTACTTTCACATGAATTTCTGAATTTAACTGAATTCAGAATTAGCTTTAACCTGAGACCGCACGGGGACCGTAGGCCCAGCAATTCTCTCAAAAACGGGGTCTCGAGTTCGAATCTTTTTGTCCTCCATCTTTTCACTATTCTGTGCAGATTCTGGCGGAGATGCTCGACAGGAAGTCACGAGAAGTCAGCGACCTCGTCATTCTTGAAGAAGCCGAGACGACGTCGCCGCTCTAAAGTTATTTGCCGACAAACAACGAAGAAATACGACAATTTTAGACACACCAATGCGTTCCAACGTAATTCAAATATAATTAATTTTAATATTATTATTATTATTTTTGTATGGAACGAATTGAATTGCGGTTTAGCAACAATTGTGTAATTTGTAATTTTTATTGTTTGGTACCGAACGCGTCCCTTGTGTCGTTCAGGTTTGTCTTTGGAATGACGAAATATTCGACAAAACCAGTGCCTTGAATTGAATTTGGATGGTTGTTAGTGTAGTTTTGTTATTGTTGTAGGGAAAAGTCTAGTTTTAAAATTGTTGTTGGAAGTTTGGGAGGGAAAAAGGGACAGAAAAGAGTCGATGAGATGTGTTGGTTTTGTGTACGTTGGCAGTGGAATTTCTCTATAACGGACATGTTGTATCCATCGACAGCCTTGACACTTGAGGTGGGATTTTATTGAGAGACTGGTAGTCCAGCTTGAGACATTGGTACTACAGCTGCTTGTGGGACCTGTAGAGTTACTGTTTGAGAGACCGGCAGAGCGTGTCACCAGGCTTTTCAGACGCGCCAGAAATGGTGCAAAGCAAGTTGATGAAACAACCGGAGGAATTTACAAGGGACCGCCCGTGCGACTGCATGGGAGACTGGTAGAGTGGTTCAAGAGACTAGTAGAGCGGCTTAAGAGACTGGTAGAGCAGCTTGAGAGAGTGGTAGAGCGGCTGCTCGAGTAACCAGTGGCCTCAGATGCGACAAAAAGTGTGCAAAAGTACATTAAAGAGACGGACGCAGGACTTTACAAGGGACCATTTACGCTACTGCCAGAGAGACTGCGATCAGTGCGATTACTTCAAAGACTGCTTGAGTGATTGGTAGTGTGGCTGTTTGAGAGACATGTAGAGGAACTGTTTGAGATACCGGTAGTGCAGCTGCTTGTGTAACCAGTCGCTTTAGACGCGCCGAAAATTGTGCAAAAGCACGTTAACGAAACAACTGCAAGACTTTACTAGGGACCGTCCACGCTACAGCTTGAGGGACTGGCCGTAAGGCTCCTTGAGAGACTGGTAGAGACCAGTCATGAGGTTGCTCAGGGAACTGGTCAACAGCAGCACTGTACAGATGTCATCCTCTTACCTCTATTGGATTTGCTTCTTTTATTATATCCTGAATCTTCTTTCGGAATCATCCCTCATTTTTCTGGTAGAGCTACTGCTTGAGAGACCGGTAGAGCAACTGCTCATGAGACCAGTCATGGTACTACTTGGAGGACTGCTTGCACGACTGGTCCCTTCCTTTATCCTGCTTCACCAATCAGACCAATGTTGTCAAATTGGTCAGAGTTCCGCCGTCGAACTTCCTATATCTTTTCTTAATTTTTCGTTTTTCAACATCCCCATACATTGATGAGCCCCTTCGTCCTATGCTCCTAATATGCCCCACAGATAAAACCACCCCAGGAGCCCCAATATAATGGTAGATCCCTCCCTTTTGCAGACGATATTGCAATCCCGAGTCACAACATGGAGACACAGCATCCACCAAAAACACCACAGCTGAAGCTCCTCAAATCGGAAATAACCCCCTTAACAAAACGTTAATCACGCAAACCGTGTCCTTTATAGAGAGGTGATTTCTTCAGGTTTTTTGTGTGTACAATACACAAAGTTGGTTTTGGTTTGCAGTAAATTACAGTGTGTGAACTCGAAATCAATTGTTTATACTGGTGATATTGTTATTTTTATATAACTCACCTGATTATTTTCATTGGCGCCATTACACGGATGTGCGGCCATGATACATTAGTCGTTACTTGAGTGTTCACTTGAAATACGTGGTCAGACGTGTGGATAGCATTAACTGGAGTTATAATAAGTGGTGGCTGATAACCTAAACCTCAGTGTTAACTAGCGATGACCGGTAATCTTAAACAAGGTTATAATAAGCAGCTACTAATAACCCATACTGTACGAATTAGATCACTCGCGACGAGGTTGTGGAAACCCATTTCAATAAAAAACGGAGGTTTAGAGTGAGAGAGTCTATTTCCACGAAAATAATGAGTACAATTGTTAAATCGATTTCGACGATTAGGTCATCATCAGTAACAAACATGAACTCAGTAACAAACCGTTCATGTTTGTTACTGATGATGACCTAATCGTCAAAATCGATTTAACAATTGTACTCATTATTTTCGTGGAAATAGACTCTCTCACTCTATACCTCCGTTTTTTAACCCATACTGTAGTATTAAAGAACAAAGACCGGTAACCTTAAGGACAGTAGAATATAATTTTTTTTTTAATTAAATTTTTATTTGGCATTATACTAAGTATATACAGAATAGAATAGAATAGAAAATATATTTATTACTAATTGATACAATTATAATATAATAACAACATTGGGCTTATAGCCAGAATTGCTGAGGTGATAGTGATTATTTTACCTGGAAAAAAGAAGAAAATAATTGATGGGGAGGGGGAAGGGAAAAGGTCCACTTGAAGTTTGATCACACAATTCAACGCTACTACCAGTTGAACTCGGATACAAGCCCTCTACAATAGCGAAGCGCCATAACATCATAACGGGCCAAGGCAAACCAGTCACCCCTGTCCAGCATGCTGTTGATCCTCCCGCTGTCCAGCCTGGCACATCCGAAGAACCGCACCCTGAATTCTGCCAATACTGGGCAGGCAACCATGTATACATCCGTACCTACTGAGAAAGACAATAAACCTGGCATGTAGTTTATTCAGTACAAAAGAGACCGGGTTGAGGATAAAATACCTACCCCTGAAGATGGCTTATTAAAGCCGAAAGCTCGGAAAAACTTCTCCTTTTCTTACCACCTCCTACAACTCTCCAAACAGACAAAGGTTTTTCAACCAAGGAGGTAATGGACAATACAGCAAATTACCTTAGTTAGGTAACACTAAATCTTACGATTTACTTTACTGAATTACTCAGTAAACATAGTCATTGGCTGATGGTTTTTTGGCTCTGCTGAAAAGTCGCCAAAATGACGATGTGGGAAGTTGCCGTGAGACCCTCGATATATTATATTCATAATCAAATGTTGACAAAGTTTACACAGATGTTGATGTTTCGAAGGTAGTGTTCATGGTTTCGCATGACTTCTCTTATTCAAGTAAGAAAAATACTATTTGAATGGTTTCCCAACAAAAATGTTTTTGATTTCAATGATGATTCTAAAAAAACAAGAAATGGGTAATGACTAAATTATTCATCTTCAAAAAAGCTCTAAATTTTGAGGGAAATCGTTTTATTTTAGACCAATTGAAAAAGTTTCGGCAGTTCTAATATCCCGGCTCCCCTTGTGGCCCAGCGTCAAGGCAAGCAGGTCGGTGGTACTAGTTTACAACCTTTGCTTTTGTTGCAATTGCAGGGTAAATGGAAAGGAGCTAAGCCATCTCAAGTACGTCATCGCTTTGTCCCCATGTTCCCTGGGCAGACCAACCTCAAGTAGCTCAACCCAGTAGGTTCAAGTTTGGAAAATCCCCGGTAGGTTGAACCTACCGGGGATTTTCCAAACTTGAACCTTGTTTATGTCAGATACATGTATAGTTCTTTCGGAATCCACTGGAGTACGGAATCAGCTGACACACTATGGTTACGAATAAAACTTATTAAACCCCTGAATAATGGACAGTCTTTAAAAAATACTCATGTATTATACATAATGTGTTTATAAAAATGTGATTGTTGTAATTGGATTATTGCATGATGACAACACATGGGGAAGTGTTCGGTATTTATTGTGATGTAAAACAGTTTGTTATTGACGTTTTGATTTTAAGGTATAAAAAACAGTGTGTTTTAATGGCAATTCAAAAGAACACCATGACATTCTGTCTGGACGAGGAGAGGGGGAGGGGGTGTATGGTGTGTGCTGATTGATATTTGTCTCTAGATCCGGGGAATAAAATATCAGTAGACCGTTCCATAGAGACGTCGTCCATACCCTAATAACGAGTTTTTTACCGCCCGTCCTTTTTACGGACATGTCCTACTTTATACATATAAACACCCCCAGACACACGAGTGGGAACGAGGAGGTTATTATTTATACAAAACAAAACAACAAAAGGCAGACAACACCAAAAAAAAAACCCTATCTGGGGTAAAAGATATCCGTAGAACGTTCCATGTATACGGACCTCGCCCGTGCCCTAACGACGAGGTTACCGGCTGTCCTTCTTTTTGTACAAACTTGTCTTATTATTGGAGGACGTGTCCTGCTCCTCATGCACACATCAAACACCTTCTCTCTCTCCTCCCAACTCAGAAATCTTCCTCTAATGTTAAAATAAACAAAAAGCAATGATATTATCATATGTAACTATTGATATGAATTTCCAGCTAGTCCTTCGAGCTTCTCTAGCGTTAGGTAACCTTTTTTGTAGAGTTATCACTCGCTTTTATTAAGAAAGTTTTTTACAAAATCTCGCCACGAAATTTACTTGTAGAGTATCACATCCTCGCTTGTACGTGTCGTACCATTTATTCAATTATCTCAAATAAGAGTCTTTCTATTGTCTCACTTTTTGGTAAGAATGAAAAATTGTATGTTATTATTAATAATATTATTGTTGTTATTGTTATTATTTTCTTTGTTAATTTATTGAGAGCTCGTATGTTCTTGAGGTTTGTAAGAGGTTTTTGGAGCCGTCAAAAGGCAAGTGAGGGATTTCGGGGGGTTTAATTGGTTTAAGCCTCTGGGACGGCGATTTGTTGGTGCTGCTGTGTTGAAGATTGTGCAGCCAGACAGATTTTTCCTCGAGATAAATCTATTAGACACAGACTTTTCCAGGACTCACTGCCAGACACAGATTTTCCAGAAGAAAGTGCTGCCAAACAGACTTTTCCTGGAGATTTTGCTGCCTGACAGAGGCTTTTCCAGGCGATTGCACTGCCAGACATGCTTTTCCCGGAAATTATGCTGCCATAGACAAGGGTTTCCAAGAGATAGCACTGTTGCACACAAACCTGCTGAAGTCAGTACAACCAGAAGACATTTCCTGGAGGTAGCGCTCTTTTACACATAATTCTGCTGATGATAGTAGTGCCAGAAATAGACATCAACTCATGACAGTGTGTTGCTGTTGGTGCTCCTTCACTCTGACTTTTCCTGCAGACAGTGCTGTCAAACACAGCCTTTTCCTGGAGATCAACTGATAAACACAGGCTTCTCCAGAATACAGCGCTGCTAGACACAGACCTGCTGATGTCAGTTTATTGCTGATATCATCACTAGACACTGACTTTTGCTGGTGTCAGAACGTTGGTGTTAGTGCTCCATGACACTGACTTTTCCGGCAGACTGCGCCACTTTACACTCAATTCTGCTGATGATAGCGTTGCTAGACACAGACCTGTTGATGTCAGTAGAACCATACAAACCTTACCTGTAGATATCGTTGAGACAGAATTCTGCTGATGTCATGCTACTTGAAAAAGACTTCTTCTGCATATAGCGCCAGTTTTCAAATAATTTTGTTGTTGACAACACCACCATACAACATACTTCCACTAAAGGCCGATGCCCCCGCCTTTTTCCCTTTAACCCACACCCAGCATGACCGTCCCGAGTGAATTCTTCCCCCTCTCAACATAAAAACCTCCTTCAAACCCTCCCTTCCGCTCTCTCTCGAATACAAATACGTACCTACTCCAAAACCAGTATAATTATAAAAAGTCAACACTAAGGCACTTTGTAGCTTTTAGTAAAAACGCACTCAAAAGATGAAGCTTTCTCAGTATTGTACGCGAAATATTTACGAAAACACCACTCTAAAAATTTTGAGGCATCAAGAAGGATAGCTCAATCGCAAACTATTTATCTACATATACATGTATAAATATATCATCTTATTTTTCAAATTGTATCTATTTACAGTCCAGTAAAAAAAACAAATACCTAACAGGAACCTCAAATTGGACCTTAACAAACCTGGGCATCGTTCTAAAAGCATAACTTTTGTGTGCCCCCAAAAACGTCGAAATTTTGGGACTTTTTTTGGTTGTTGCTTTTAACTCCTGAACAAAGCACTCTAGCAAAAATCTCACGGGAAGACAAATTGAAGATCGTTAAATTCCGCGTCGATAGACCCCCAAAATTTGAAATTGATCAATTATACCAGCTCGGCAATTTTTCCCAGATTAACCCAAAATGTATTGTTGGACGGGTTTGTGTCTTTTGTGTAGCATCCAAAGAGCTGATCTTATCCTATATCAAAACACTCTTGTAAATGTTTGTTGTAGACAATTTAACGGCGAGTTCAAAGAACGCATGAATTTGAAAATTTTAACAATACTTTTGGGCCAAATAATTTGAATTATTCTGCTTTCAGCCGTCGATTACGACCTTATAAATTGGTCCAATTTTAAAGTTGAACTGGTGGATCGACTCAGAATTTGACGCCCTTCAATTTGCTTCTTGAAGATTTTCACTAAAATCCGAACGTTTCGCCCCATTATGGGGAAAAGTTATCGTCTTTCAGCTGTCGATTACTACCTTATGGATTGGTCCAATGTCACAGCTGGGGAGTCAATCAACGCAGAATTAACGCTTTCCGTACGTTTTAGTTAGGGTACGTTGTTTAGGAGTTATAAACGAAAAACTAGGGAAAATCCAAACATTTCGACGTTTTTCCAACCCTTTATAGAACGGTTTCCAGCTTTCCCCAGCTCCACTTCGAGAGCCCTGCCCCTATTTTACTGGACTATTCGTTAGTTGTGACTTCAGAATATTCAGTTTTTTGATTCCCAACACTTTTCATGATAATTCCTAGTACCTACGAAAAAAAAAAAAAAATATATATATATATACATATATTTTTTTTTTCTCACTTTGACGTGTAGATGTCGTCACAACTAAAGAAGACTCCTATTTAGATTTTATAGAAAACACCCGCTCGTCGCCACCGCTGATATTCTAGAATTGCAATTTCCAAGAATATTGCAGAATTGCAATTCCAATTTGCAAGCTTAGAACGTACGTGTTTTGCACGTATTAAGCACTTAAGTATTTACATGTTAATGTAAATGTCCACTCACACCTTTCTTATTTTATACCGCTGTGAAGAAAATACGTGGTTTTCTCAACCTGTAGCGGGTTTCAAATTGATTTTTTTCTCTTGAAAAGTGTACAAAAACCTGTTTTTGTAAACAAATTTTGATGACCTTGTTTTCTGATTTACTTTCTGAAAATATTCATATTTTGGATTTTCTGTGGTGGTTTGTGGATGCATCTGTGGAAACGCGGATAATAAAAACACCGTATATGGAGAAAAAGGTGTATGAGTATTTTTTTTATTGGTTCCTGATAGATTGTTGAAGTCTAAAACAAGAAAACAGTGCAAATACGTGGTTAATACGATATTTTACGAAACAATTGACGTAATAATTTAGGATCGCTGATACTATTCAGAACTTAGTGGGAGGTCCCTGCAGGATTTTGTGGAGTCGGATATCTAGATTTGATGGAGGGGGGGGGGGGGGGGGTTACCTGGACTAGTGGGGAGTGGGTTGTCGATTATCTGCATTTAATGGGAGATCGAGTGTCTGGATTCAATGGGGCCGAATGTCTCGATTACTGAGGGTGAATACCTGGATTTAAAGAGGGGTCGAATACCTAGGTTTAATGGTGGAGGTAGATTTAATGGTTTGGAGGTCGAACATCTCGATTTATCGGGAGGTGGAATATCAGAATTTAGATGGAGAGGAGGGAGTAGAATATCTGGATTTAATGTCGGGGAGGAGGGAATCGATTATCTTCATTCAGGGTTCGTGCCGATTTTCAATTTTCAATTTCCCTGACTTTTCCCTGATTTCCAGACAAAAATTTCGATTTTTCCCTGACTTTTCACAACGTTTCAGGATCCTTTAAACAGTAACGTTTTGCATGAATCGAAAATTTTAGATGCGCAAATGAAGAAAAAAACTCTGCAAATTCTTGACACAACGGTTCATTATCTTCTTTGTACAGATCACCCTTCTGTCTAGATCACTAGGTCTAAATGTCTAGATCCTAAATGTTAGATTAATTATTATTATGAATTATCACTAATTATTAATAATTTTATCAAGTACCTACTGAAAATTATTATAATTTATTGTTAGGTATTAATCATTCGTATTTATTATTAATTATGCTTAATTAATACGATATAATTCTGGGGTTTTTAATACTACGTCGGTAATAATTTTTCTATAAAAGAAGTACCTACCAACAAACATTCGAAAATACCTTCATTTCCGTAGCACGAAACGCACCTCAGAACAACAAACTCGACATCACTTAAGCCATATGATGTTCCAAAGAGCTTGTTAGTATGAAAATGGACCTGTATTTCAACAGTTTGAGTCACGATCGTGTTGTGAGGCACAATCTTTGAGCCGTCATTGTGAACGAACGGCTGGTCGTACAGAGCTGCGGATGGTCTTAAAAAAATCTACGGAACAAACTCTATCTAAATATGAAATAAAAAACATACCGTTCCATATGAATTTTTCGAGATATGAAATTTTCAAAATTTCAAAATTCGTTTTGAACCCCTTCCCCTTGACCAAGGGTTATGAAAAGTTTCGAGGACCATTGTGGGGCTGGTCGAAACCCATAATAAAAATTTCGTAATTTTAACTCAACGCTAACAGGGCAAAGTGGCGCGGACGGCGTACGGCGGACGGGCGGATTTTTTTTTTATTTGATTTTCTGAATCTACGTATCTTGAAACGTAAACCAACAAATTTTGAGGGGGGGTTAAAAAAATTTTTTCTTTGGGCGATTCCAATGGTTCATTATCGAAGATAATAAACCAAAAACGAAGTTTACTTAAAACAAAGTAAGAGATAGAATCACAAGATAAAACACATAAAAGTTTTGAGTACGTGGTTTACATAAACCATACCTTACAAAGGTAAAGGGGTTTTCGACGCGTATCATGGATTTTTCGCAATTCTGCACCCGATTTGAGATTTTTCCCTGACCAAAATCCAATATCCCTGACTTTTCCATGACTTCCAGTGCCCATTTATATTTCCCTGACTTTTCCATGACTTCCCTGACTTCCCTGACCGGCACGAACCCTGTCATTGGATGGGGAGGTCAAACATCTGGATTTATACCCTGAACCTGGGCATGAACATCTGGGATTTATACCTTTATACCAGGCGGATCTTCACCAGCAAACATCACATCGGTACGTATCGTATGATCATTTTTTTGAAATCTGACAGTCACGTTCCAGACGTCATTCTAGTTCATTCAACTATTTTTTGGGGCCTTTTTTCAAGGATGACATGGTCCACCTCTCAAAACCAGTAGTATTCGAGAGAGGTTATTTTGGACCGTCGACTTTGGGTCATCATTTCGCTCGAAAGTATCGCAACAAATGAACAACCCTCGCGTATATAGGTACTCATATACACATATATAAATCTATACATAATGTTGAGGGATGTCGAGGGTCGGTCAAATGAAGATACATAATACATACATAATAATATTATGTACATTTCTACATGTAGAGGCCGCAGGACTACGTCAGCGTGAGGAAGTGGGCTTGAGAGGACGCGACTTCAGCGGCGACGGCGACTTCAGGCGCCGCTATCAGGTCGCTCTCTAGACCGTCGGCGCCCGCCATCTGGAGGAGATCCCGCTCCCTGAGGATCCCGTGTTGGGACCGCCGGTGTTTCAACATGTCGCCTTTTTGCCTGTATCTTAAAAACGAAAAATTGAATAAATAACAATTTGTGTCGTCAAAAACAAAGTCGAAGTTCATCGTCTTGTGTCCTCCGTGAGGATTAGAATCATCATAATTTGAGACCGGATTTTTATGCAGAGCAAATGTACCGAATATGCAGATTAAAAAAAATAAAAAAATTAAGTGATAATAATATTATCACTTGTTTTTTTTTTTTTTTTTTTCCTCACATATCATGTGAGGTGAAATTCAATCAGATTTTGAACGAAATCGGCGGGAGCACTAGTTTTATGGTTTATGGTAGCTTTATTACTGATTAACAAAACGGGTTTTTTGCCGAAATTTTATAATATCCCCAAGTACATATAAAAATGATTTATAGATCGAATCTTTAGAGTTAGGATCTATGGATTTCATGATTTAGTGAGATCGAATGTCTGCATCTGATGGGGTATTGAATATCTGGATTCAGTGATATCGAATGCAATTAATGGAAAGGTCGAATACTTTATCTGCATTTAATGGCGAGGTCGAATGTCTGGATTTATTGGGATCGAATATCTGCTTTTAATGGGGAGGCCAAATGTCTGGATTTAGTGGGATTGAATATCTGCCATTCGTGGGGAGGTCGAATATCTGCATTCAATGGAAAGATCGAATATCTGGATTTAGTGATGTCGAATATCTGCCTTCCGTGGGGGTCGAATATCTGGATTTAGTGATGTTGAATATCTGCCTTTAATCGGGAGGATTGGATATCTGCATTCGATGAAGGGGATCTTGATTTAAAGAGACCGAATGTCTGCATCTAATGGGGAGGTCGAATATCTGTATTTGAGGGGTTTTCACTCACCTTTTGCCGCAGATGTCGCACACGTTGGGTTTCTCTCCGGTGTGAATCCTCTTGTGGACTGTGAGGACGTGAGAGCGGCGGAATGCGACGTGGCAGACGTCACAGCGGTACGGCCGCTCACCCGTGTGGATCTTCCGGTGTTGACTGGAAATGAAGAGAAGAGAAAGCGTGAAAACTACGTGGCTCATCAGACTGTGTTGCCGCAGCAGAAAAAACCACAGTCTGAGATGTGACTAGAAATAGGAAACACTGCTTCTGATGTGGTAAAATGAGCCACAATATCTACTGCTGGGAATGAGGCTGGCCGTGGTACCACAAAGTGTGTTGTGGCAGTAGAAAAATCCTCACTCGACGCTCAAGTTTACTAAAACCCACGAAATTGGTGCACTTCTCACAAGTTTACTGCTTATCCCCCCAAAAACAACTCCGTTGTAAAAACTGGCCCGCCAAAAAACCTCAGCCGCAAAAAGGAATGATATCCATTTTGCCCGCCAGCCACATATATAGGATGCTCAGTGCTTCGCACCTCGCTGTTGAGTGTGCATGTAGAAACCTGATCCTCCTACCCCTAACCTCCACCGTCAATGTTTTCCTGTTCCCTGCCTCCTTCCCACAACCCCCTCTCACCCTTAGTCACCCTCGGTTTCACCTAATATGTTTCCTGTGTTACACCAGCAGGGAGCTTTACGCTTCTTTCAATGCTGTTGGCGGGAGCTTTTTGCCAGATGAACAAGCCTGAATTGAAGCATTACTTCATTACAGTTGTACCACCGCTGATTACTCGTGACCACCAGTAATAGTTATGTTAGCTTGTTCATCTGGCAAAAAGCTCCCGCCAACAGCATTGAAAGAAGCGTAAAGCTCCCTGCTGGTGTAACACAGGAAACATATTAGGTGAAACCGAGGGTGACTAAGGGTGAGAGGGGGTTGTGGGAAGGAGGCAGGGAACAGGAAAACATTGACGGTGGAGGTTAGGGGTAGGAGGATCAGGTTTCTACATGCACACTCAACAGCGAGGTGCGAAGCACTGAGCATCCTAGCGGACATTTTAAGACCAACCGCACCAATTTTCATCAATATTTGCGGCAGTTGTTGTTGAAAATAGAAAAATCACCATAACTCTTTTATTTTCCCCCTTAGGAAGCATTTTTTGGTCTCAAATTAAACAGTCTGAAAAGCTGAACACAACTAAAAAAGAAAATCTGAAAAAGCTTCAATTTTGAAGGAGTTATGACCATTTGAAATTCCTAAAAAACACTATTTCCCCCCTAATTGGGGGGGAAATGGGGGGAGGGAGAAAAAATGGTCAAAAGGCACTCCCTTGGAGCATAACAAACGTGTGTGCAAAATTTCAGCTCGATCCGATTTGTCTGCTGGGCTGTAGCCCCGTCAATGAACAACAACGAGAAGAAGAAGAAGAAGAAGAACACGAAAAACGTGAAAAATAGTGGTTTTAAAATTGTTATACCCCCGACACCTGATGTTCCCAAGAGCTGAAATTTGTTTTACGTCCTCACGTGCCCCTGGAGAGTTGGTGTACAAAAAATCAACTCTCGAGACACTCAGGGGACCGAGCTACGATAGGGTGAAAACCGCAACTTGTTCCGTCGCGTAATCAGTGTCTCAGTCGCTTCGGTTTTCAGCGCTTCGGTTTTCTTGGCGGGCGGGACGCTCCCGCGTCCCTAGATAACTGAAAACCGACAACTTTTTTGGCAAACCTGCCGTGTTGTTTTTGATTAAATGTTACGGCTACTGATCACCTCAAAGTCAAATTTTGATTCAACAGTAGTGAGAATCGTGATGTCAAAGGTCCTTTTGAGCTCTCAGCTTTGGAAAAACTGCTCTGATGGAAATGAGTCGCGAATGAAAGTTGTAAAAAATTCAATTTCGAGTTCAAAAGCACCAGAACATCTACAATTTGGCCGTTTTACGGGGTGTTGTTCATTACAACCCTACAAAATCCATTTTCTGGGACGATTTTGGGGCTGCTAACAGGTTGTGGGCAAATAATAATAACAATAATTTCAGAATTCGTCGGGATTTTATTCCAAGTGTTACCTGTAGACGTGTTGAGTCATGAACGCTTTGAAGCAAAATTCGCATTTGAACGGGCGCTGGCCGCTGTGCTTCCGTATGTGAACGTCCCGATCTCCTGCAGAGGGTTAAGAAACACATCAAACGACTGAACGGGCCAAAAAAAGGCGAATACGCCAAATTTTGAATCGACTTTTACATTTTATAGCAAAATTCCGTTTCAGACCATCCTGCTGAATACACGGCACAAAAAACCACACACACAAACTGTGTCATTCCAGACGATAACTCTCGATGAGATTGAGATAAAAAGTTCAAATCTGCGCAAACATTCTGTCCTGACAACCGAAAGGCCAAGTTCGTAGATGAGCAGAAACGGACCACTCTAAGGGGGGTTTTGGGGAGTTTAAGGGTGAAAAATTACCCATAAATTAAAAAAAAAGAAAAAACCTTGAAAAAAAAATCCATAGTCAAGCAGCATAGCTATAAGAGTAAATATCCGAGGAAATAACTGGTTTTATGTAATGTCTCCTATGGAGAACATCTCAAGTATCAACCAAGTTTCTTCATCTTCAAAGTGCTCCAAATTGAGAAAGGAATAGGATATCGCAATTCTGATTTCACCATCGTGTTCGGCACAAAAAAAAACCTTTAAAATGAGGTAGGTATCACTTGTTAGACTTTCATTTTGGGATGGTAATGCTCCCTCTCCCCCCCCCCCCTAAAACTTCCCCTTAGGGTGGCCCGATTATGCCCATCTTCGAACTTAGCCTTTCAATTGCCAGGACGGATTTTTTTTCGGAAATTTGAATTTCTTATCTCAATTCTATCGAGAGCTATCGTCTGGTATAAAATTTTTCGGAAATTCGAGTTAAAAAAAAAAAGCTAAATTTTCTTCGAAAATTCGCAAAAATGGAACAGTCTGACAAGTGACACCTCATTTCAAAGGTTTTTTAAGGTTGATCACGATGGTGAAGTCAGAATTGTCTTCTCAAACTGGAGAACGTTGATGATGGAGAAACGCGGTTGTTACTTGAGATGTTCTTCACGGTTTATCTGCTCTAGTTTGATAATGGAATAAGATACCTATCGCAATTCTGACTTCACCATCGTGATCAGCGTTGAAAAACTGAGGTGGTACTCGGCAAAAAATGGTTGAATGAGATGTTATTTCTTGGGAAATTCGCTCTTGTCGCCATGCTGCATGACTGTTTATAATGATTTTTTCCAACTAAAAATGACGTCACTGGCCCGAAATTGGGTTGATGTTGACGGCGAACCTTTGATTTTGAAAGTGCGTGGGCAGAGGTGGCACGAGAACGGGCGGATGTCAGAGTGGACCTTTTTGTGCGTATTGAGGCCTGAAATCAACCAGAATAATTCAATAATTATTTCATTTTTATTATTTATGTAGTTTTTCACATAATTCAACAAACCACTTAAAATTTTACTACAAGAGGACGACCCTTTTAAATTTGTTGTCATACTCTTTCCAGAAGGGTTGTGGGTATACCTCTGGGGGATTGGATTTATCACTTCGAGAAACAGTGGCGAGAACGTTGTCAAGAGCCAGCTGCTGTGGCTGAACCTCTGGAACCGATTTTGGAGCACGGTTCGGAGGCCCTGGATCGCCCATTAACGAGGACTGAGCTCAAAAATGTTATCTCACACTGCAAGGTCAATGAGACACCTGGAGCTCACAGGATAGCCTAAGAATTCTATCAGAATGCTCCTGATTCCTTCCTCCTGAGACTCCTAGCCCTATATAATGAAATATATGAGCAGGACCATGTTCCAGCCGATTTTCCCTTCCCTATAATCTTTCCATTGCATAAGAGGGGTGACATTAACAGGGTGGATGGATAATTACAGGGGCCTTTCGCTTATAAACTGCTGCTGCCAAGTGCTGAATGGAATGATGTTGGATCGATTTGAGGGCTTTGTGATCTCTGGCTCCATAATGAATGAATGACAGTCTCATTTCAGGAAGGGGTATCGTACTGCGGATTGGATTTTTACTCTGAACAGCCGGGCTCATCTCATGGTAAAGTCACCAAAGAAGAGATTTGATGCCTTCTTTGTAGACGTCAGGGTTGCATTCGACTGTGCCCAGCATGGTATTTTCTTCAGGAAGCTCAATGGCAGCGGAGTGAGCAGCCGGTTCATCTGGCTATTGCAGTCTTTGCACTGAATTTGCATGACCTCGAGGGTGCGCTTCCTTTCGGGGTAAAGTTTGGAGGGATAAGACTGATCATGTTCGCAGACGACATTGTCATGGTTGCTGAGTCACCCGCAGGTCTCCAGCAAAATATTGATGCCCTCCAGGTATATTGTGACTTGCGGGTCCTGTAGATCAACCTTGCGAAGTCCAAGATCGTGGTATTCAGAAGGGGCGGACGTTCAAGGGGCTTGGAATCCAGTTGAGGTGGTGGGCTCATACAAGTATCTGGGGATGACTTTGACAACTGCGCTGTCTTTCACCACTCACTTGAAGGACAGGGCAGCAGCTTCCAAACTTAGCATTTCCACTGTTTATGGATCATTCATGAAACGGAAACATGTAACAATCAATGCAAAATATCAGGTTTTCATGGCATCAGCTAGATCACTATTATGTTATGGCGCCCAGGTTTTGGGATTCCAGCAATACCTCCTTTTCGTTGAGCGAGTTCCGACCTACTTTGTCAAGAGGCTCTTCCATCTCCCACGAAATACGCCAGACTACTTCATACTGCATGAGACTGGGGTTCCCCCTTTGTTCTCTCACACGTTCTCATTGCATTTCAGGTATTTGTACTGTATAATAGGTTATGAGGGTGCCTCAGACTCGTTTTCACGACGTTTCCGAGTCGAATTTCGGAAATTCCAACGAAAAGATCAAATTCCATTTTAATGCTCCATCCGAATCGAAAATAAAGAATTCCCGAGTTTTTTCGACGTTTTCGAGTCCTATCTCGATCTCAATTGAACTGGTATTTTCGACTAGTTCTTGATTTTTCGTTTCGTTATTTATTTATAATAACAATAACAATTATAAAATCAACGGACCCGAGCTCTGTGAGAAGCCTTTGCCGCACACCTCGCACGTGAACGGTTTCTCCCCCGTGTGCATCCGTATGTGTTTGACGAGAGCATCCTCGATGGCGAACGTCTTGTCACAGTAGTGACAGTCGAACGGGCGGTTGAGATCGATGTCGTCGAGCGGCTCGACGTCACCTACGAAACGATACAAAAAATTAACATTTGTAAGAAAATCATAAGTCGAATAAAGAGAGTCTAAGTCTAAAAAAAAAAAAAAAACCAAAAACATAATATGTTTTTCGACGTTTTCCAGTTTTTGGTTAATAAAAATGCTCCCCCGTAGGACAAAATTACCAAGTCTAAATTTAAAGACCATTAAATTCTGCGGCGAATGAACCCCTTAAACGTACATTTTGACTGGGATAATGCCGTAAACTGTAGTCAAAAAACGACAATTTTAGTGACTTTTCGTCGTCTGTGAGGTCTAAACGGCTGCTCTAATTTGAATTTTGATCGATTTTACTCGTAGACATGTAGTAGGTTAACTGTTGAGACCTCCCAAGGGCAAATTTTTGTTGTTAACAGTACACCTCAAAACTGTATAGAAAATGCATTTTAAGTCTTACATAAGCACCGATATGGCGCCATCACTGGCCCCGGTGGAGGCACCATCGCTGTCACCGCAGAGGCGCTACCACCTGCCCCCAAAGAGGAGCCATAACTAGCCATCGGTCTGCAATATTCGAGTCATAATAGGCAGAACAAAAACTTTTAAAATTCGCCAAAAATCTATGCAACACTTCTTTAAAACTCCAATTGGTCTCATTCGAGGCAGAATTTAATTTCCTACACCATTCATATCGAGGCGTTTTTCGATCAGAGTGCGTTTTAGGGGGTTTTTGACGTCAAAACGTTGAAAAAAACAGGAAATAATTTTCGACTCACCGTGAACGGAGCGATGATCAGTGACGAAATCGAGGGCCGCAAACCTCGTGCCGCAAATTCGGCAGACGTACGGCTCGGCCCCGAAATGGATCGTCAGGTGCTCCGTGTATTTAACGTAATTGACGAACACCCTGAAGAATGAGAAATCGGTAGACATTAAATTCGAACAGAATATTTACAGGAGTTTGTGGTCAGTTACAATTTTTTGAGTAGTGTTTTTAAGTGGATTTATTAAAGTGAATCGAATGGAGGAAGTGGATTTGCATCAGTAGTAGGTCAAGTTTTGTCCATGAAATAGAGACCATAGGACAGTATGTTTTCTCCATAAATAGAGACCATAGGACAGTATACAGTACCCTGAACCCCAGGAGGCACTGGAAAGGATCAGTCCATCATCTGTTACAGTCTTCTGAGGACTTTCTGTGCCAATTCAGAGCCCCCAAGGGCCTTCAGGAGACTGGATACGACTGTGGTCTAGAACGATCCATTGCCTCCAGGGGTTCAAAAGACTGGATACGAGACGGTCAAAGGAGGAGCATCCAGACTTACCCATTGATTCCCAGGGTTCTGGGTACCGTGAGGGAGGGCAATGGAGAACCTACTGTGCAAATCCAGTGTGTCCTGGGGTTCAGAGGACTGGGAACGGGAAGAGCATTGGCGAACTCTCTGGACAAATCCTAAGAAAAGTGGACTGGTGGGTCGCTAAATTATGGAGAAATCTTGACCTACAGCCGATGTTGCTTCCACTATCAGACTGGAGATTTGCGTGAAATCTATTGGTTTTTTTTTTTTTTTTTTTTTTCGTGATATTTATTTATTGCGACTGAAAATATATACATTTCATCTAGCAATAGTTGTTTTCATATCATTTAAGCTCACTGTTAGGCAGAATTCCAATAAAGTCTAGCCTATTTTTTGAGCAAAGGACAGGGACACTGGGTTACACTGGCACTCACTAATGGCACAGCACAATTAAGGCTCAATAGCCCAAAAAAAACTTGTAAGAAAATTCAATAGATGGCTGCAACATCGACCCTAAATTTAGATAGGTGATAATTCGAGTTCTATTGAACCGATTTTAGATCTGAAAACGGCTATGGACGTAAAAAGAGCGTAGAATTTTCGGAAATTAGTCGAAATGAGTCATAATCAAAAATTGAGAAAGTTGCGATCGTTTTTTTACATTTCCAAGCCATTTTTTGAAAAACTGAGGTAGCTCTGCAATGCACTGCATCGTCCTGAGTCCAAAACAATTTTCAGATTTCAAATCGGTTTATTAGAACCGACCGAAACGCGATTTTACGGAATGGGAGAGGCAAGGGGTGGAGGTGATGAAGGAGAAGCGGCAAGGGAGAAGGGGGCAACAAACGGGCGGGCGTCGCGCCGGTAGGCATCAAAGCACGTAAACCAAGGTCATCATTCGTTTCCTTGGAAACGTCAACACATTAGATGATCCCAATGAGGTTGGGGAACCATTTCCCTTTGCAAGTTGATTCGAACAGCGGGCAAAAGAATGGCGTTGTTTATTACCATATAATATTGTACAGTATACTTGTATATTATTGTACAAGTTTACTTGTTTAGTAATGTGGTGTATTGTATAATATTGAGTGTATCTCAATATTACGATAAAACTATTTTATAAACCATAATTAAAATATTATGAAGAAACTACCTACATTATAAAAATGTATTCTTCCTACCGGCCGCAATCGTGACGACTTCCATACATAATCACATACACACACACAGAAATATAGGATGTATATAGGAAATATAGGATAGGAAATATAGGAAAATTCTACGCTCTTTTTACGTCCATAGCCGTTTTCAGATCTAAAATCGGTTCAATAGAACTCGAATTATCACCTATCTAAATTTCCTTCATTTTGGTGCTGCTACGTGGTGGCTGATTTTAGAACTATACAAGGGCTATTGAGCCTTAAGTCCAGTGGTTTGTTCCGATTGAGTCGCCGAAGTTCTCCCTCGTTATTCAGAACGTTGAGCATCTCCAGGTTCTCATGATTGTGGAGGCGATGTTCATGCTTCCTCGCGTATTTGGTGATGATTTCGTTCACAGTCTCTATTCGCAGGTCTCGATGTAAATCATCATTTCGCATGTACCAGGGAGCTCCAACTATACTTCTCAGTAGTTTGTTCTGAAAAGTTTGAATTTTTTTGACATTCGATTTTTTCGCGCAGCCCCACAGCTGTATCCCATAGGTCCAGATGGGGCGAAGTACCTGCTTATATAGGAGCAGCTTGTTGTGGAGAGAAATATGAGAATTCCTTCCCATCAGCCAGTACATTTTTCTAAACTTTATATTTAGTTCTTGTTTCTTTTTTTCTATATGGTTGTTCCAATTTATCACAGAGTTTATTTTTTATGATTTTTTGAAGACCATCCGCAGCTTTAAATTTACAAGGGATTCCCAATACTATGGGACCCCGGGCACCAATATTTCTACAGTGAACACAAAAACTCTGCAAATTCTTGACACAACTGTTTATTATCTTCTTTGAGCAGATCACCTTAATCTAATTAACGAAATGACAGATGAAACTCTAGCTCATCATCCAAATTTAATTTGTTTAAACAAGTAGGTATTGTTTATTACTATTTATAGTACTAAAGTTAACACATGCATCTTCGGTCCACTCCATGGTGATAGGGTGTTGTTCGTGGCACGCTCGCAAGTCAATCAGTAACAGTTACTGATCCCGTCCACACGGAGCACCGAATTCCCTGTGTTCCCGGAAAGACCGACACTTCTCGGATCGGTTCGCGCTCGTGATCGCCCGTGTGGACGGGGCTTTAGAATTGTCCAATTTTTAGGGGTTTTCCTCTCGTTATAAACCAAAATATTTCAAACCTTTCGCAAAATTCACACAAGAAAGTGACAGGAACGTTGGGTTTCTCTCCCTTGTACTCGTCCGGTATGTCGTGCTTCCCGTGCGTACTCGTCTTGTGCTCCTGCAACATAAAAATCAATAGTAATAATTTAAAAAAAAAAAAAAAAAAAAAAAAAAACACAATAAAAACAGAGTTATTGAGCACAAAAAAATGAAGTCTTGCGCCGAGATGGTTCAAATCTGTCGATTGTACGTCGAACAATCACATGATTTTGTATAGGACGCTCTAGACCAAGGGTCAAACCGGCAGTGTTCTCAATCCGGCTCGCGAAAACTACTGGCTAATTGTTGTTTTGATGAGTTGGATAAAAAAAACAGAATGATAATAATTCCGTTTTATTTGCTTGCTTGGTAGGTATGCTATGGGAGCGACTAGTCTAGAAATTATAGATACTGGCAGGAAAATTAAAACGGTGTTGCCAATTGAAACTCCCTGAAGTTATCAGTATGGCCCCATGGCTGAAAAGTTTGGAGACCCCTGCTCTAGACGAAAACTTGAGTCAATCAATCTATCAAGCGCGATTGACCGTTTAGAAACCCGTTTGACGTTTGAAGGCGTGATTGATGGAAAGTTTGAATGACTCAAGCGGTTGAGAGGGTGCTTGATCGCCTAGGGTTATTTCCGCCAAGCATTGCTTTTTGTTCCATTCTCAAGAAGTTACTGTAGTCTCCACTCCTTGGAACACCGGAGTTTTTTCTTTTGTTCTTATTTCCGCATGACGGCAACCGATGTTAGGGCGAGGAATCCCAAATCTGTATTGGAAACCACTGTTCACCACCAAAATCAACCTTGAGAGTGCCGAGAGCTCCAAATTACGCCTAATCGCCGGAACATCCAGGAAACGCGAAAAGACAAATGGGGGCTCTTAGAATCGTAGCTATTAAAACCGTGACTTGTATTCTTCCGGTCGCATTACCATAGGAACTAAGCAGGCGGATGAAGCAAAAATTTAGTCATGCAGCATGGCTATGAGAGAAAATTGTCGCAGAAATAACTGGTTTCATGTAAAATGTCACCATTATACTGGTTTTATAACACATTTTGTCTCCATTTTTCGCCGTGTATCACCTAAATTTATAGATTTTTGAAGTCAGAATTGCGATATCTCCGTTATCTGATTAGAGCAGATGAACATCTCAAGTAACATTAGAGCAATTCTGACTTCACCATCGTGTTCAGCGTACAAAAACCTATTAAATTAGCGGAAAACCTTTAAGAAGATGTAGGTTAAAGTAGTGCAAGTGTAAGTAGGTGTAAGTGGATGTAAGTATAAGTAGGTGTAAGTGTAAGCAGGTGTAAGAAGTGTAAATGGATTTAAGAGTAAGTAGGTGTAAGTGTAAGTAGGTGCAAGTGTATGTGCAAATAAGTGCAAGTTGGTGTGAGTTTAAGTTGGTATAAGTGGTTTCGGATTCTACCTGCAGGTCGGCGTACGACGAAAAATGTCCTGCGCAGAACTTGCACATGAATGTCGACCCGTTGGCCGAGGCCGGTGAATGTTGCGCAACCCTGTGTTTGTTCAAGACGGACCCTTCGGCAAACACCTGGCGGGAAAAATCAAATCATTAAAAAGAAAAAAAAAAATTAAAAACTGAATAATATCAGATATGCCGAGACTTGGGGCGCCCCAAATAAAGAGAAGTGTAAGTTTAAGGCGGTTCTTGAAGTAAGCTTACAAACGGCAAAATTCCGGCACTTTTTTTCAGTTTTTGGCTCATAACATTTAACTACGCGCTGTACAGAAATTTTCACTTCCTCTATCATTAAAGAGCATTAAATTCTGCGTCGAAAGACCCCTTAACCGTTGACCCCTTCGGCGGTTTGGTAACAATCTCAATTCAAAAATGAGAAAAATTTCCATTTTGGCTGGAAAGGGTGTTGTGCGCTCACTTTCAAACGGTATTAACTCGAAAACAGCCGTTCTAAATGATAAAATTTATAATTTAGAACAGTCGTTTTCATTTAATGCCAAAGGCGCCGAACCGCTTTCAACGTTCAAGGGGTCGTTCGACGCAGAATTTAATGCACTTTAATTTTGGTCTGGGAGAAATTTTCTGTGCGAAGGTTACCTAGTTTAGATGTTAAACCAAAAACTGAATAAAATAAGTGTCGAAATTATGTTGCTAAGTTTGTCTAGTAATGTTGTCTTACTTTTTCACAGTATTCGCAGAGGAATAGGCGAGAGACGGTGATCATTTCGAAGCTGTAGGCCGGTTCGTTCTCGACCTGGAACAAAACGAATCGGTGATTGTAGTTCTTAGGATTTTGGGTTCGTTACGAGGTGTTATTTTGGTAGAGATGGATTTCTGGCGGTTTTCGGTGGTGAGAAAGGAAAAAAACTCTCGCCATCGCAACAACCCAAAACTATTTTTAGCCTCCAACCTTTTGAATCTTAATCTGTACACTCAAACACCAAATCCCTAACCTTCTCTGGACATCCCAAAACCATCTGTAGCCGTTGAGAACCACCGTTGGTCATCACAAACCATTTCTAGCCCTCAAAACCGAATCATCTAACCATCAAGATCCATTTCTCCAGCCGTTAACACAAAATATCTAGCAGCAACCAAAAACCATCATCCACCAACCCTCCCTAGCCATCACGCATTTATAGCAATCAAAAAGCACATCGTGTCATCGAAAACCATTAAAACTAATCGGAAAAACAATTTTAGCCATTAAAGAACCCATTTCTAACCATCAAAAACCACATCTAATCTTTTAAAAAAAAAAAAAAAAACCATCTCCAGACATCAGAAACCACCCCTAGCCTTAATGGCTGGAGAAAGAGTTTTTTTTTTTAATTGTTTGAGGTGATTTTTGATGGTCAAGGGAGATTTTTGATGGTCATAGGTGCCTTTTGGTGGATGCAGATGGTTTTTGATGGGTGGAAATAGTAGAGTTAGAGGTGGGCTTCAATGGCTGAAGATATGGTTTTTGATGGCTTGAGATAATTGCTGAAATTAGTTTTGCTGGTTTTTTTTTTTTGGCTGGATGCAGGTTTTGATTGTCAGAGTGTTTGACAGCTAAAATTGGACTTCATGGCTAGAGTTGGTTTATGATGTCTGGAAAAAAGGCTTTAGTTTGCTAGATGTGGTTTTTGACCAGCAGCTGTATGGGTATCACACTAGCCAGGTCGAGTATTGCTGGTTCTGATGCTGTACTGTAAGCCCATGCAATCCGCAGTGCTCCCCTACGCTGTATAGCTATTATGCGCTTCCTGCAGTATGCAACGCTGAGAGCATCTGCCCAAACCTCTGGCCCATACAGCAAAATCGAATGTACCACCGACATCATCAGGCACCGCTTAGAAGGCCTAGCCCCGCTCGTATTTCTCATTAAGCGACTCAGAGCAGAGGTCCTCTATGCATCGTCGGCTTGCCTGATCTGGCTCCAGAAAGCGATGTTTGTGTACAGCGTGACTCCCAAATATCTCCCGGCCGTTTATTTGTCTTAATTTATTAAATCAGTCTTGTGCGAGAGCTCGTCGAGTCAACATCGGAGCGACCTCCCGCGATAAAGGTTTATTCTGGTGTTTCGCTAAATCGCATTTGGGAATGTTTACATAGTGGCATGACCGACAAAGGCGACCCCGATGGCGCCGTTGGCGGGCAGACGATCAAGGAAATTGTTGAACAAACAAAGCGAGAGTTATTGCAACACCGCATAATAACAAGTGCCCTACCGATTGCAGACCCCCACGTAAGTGATGCTTTCAATCATTTATATTCTATTATAGCTTCCTTATGTGATTCCCTCAGTCAAGCCAACGATCATATTGTTAAATTAAATGCAAATCAAAAGGACGAACAAAGGGCATCGAAATTGACTCAACCCAACGTCCCTACATCCTACAGTACGGACGAAGATGAATTGTCGAGAGAAACTGACTGGATCCTAAAAAGGGCCCGCAAGAAGCGTAAGGCTGGGTCTTCTCCGGAGGTTGAATGGCCTACCAACAAGCCTAAGATTGACAAAGATGTAACCAAGGTAGAAATTATTAAGCCTAAAAAGGACCCTCCTCCACCACCCATAAATGTTGTAGGGCTAAAGAGCTATGCGGCCCTCAAAGATATGTTACAGAATATCCCTAGAGAGCAATTCAAGGTTACTGCTCTCAATAATAACGTTTGGAAAATAAACGTAGATTCAAGAACTAATTGGAAACTGATCACAGATAAACTGCGTACAGAGAAAAAACAGTGGTACACGTACCAAGATAAAGCAGACAGACCTATTAAGGTCATGGCTAGAGGCTTACATGAAACATGTGAGAAAACTGATATTATTGGTGACCTTAAAGAGCAAGGTCTTGCCATCTTGGATGTTACCAACATTCTCAGGAAAGAGAAAAGGAAAAATGATAGTGGTGAAATTGTAACCATCCATAAACCCCTTCCTCTCTTTATGTTAACCTTTGACAAAAATGAGGATGTAAACAAAATCCATAGTATTAAGGCCATTCTCAACATAATTGTGAGGATTGAGCCGGTGAAAAAAACTTCCAGACTCATTCCCCAATGTAAGAATTGCCAGTCATATCTGCATACCCAATCCTACTGCGGGAAGGAGTCTGCATGTGTGAAATGTGCTGGACAGCATAAAACTTCTGAATGTGCCCTGAACAAAGCAGATGCCCCCAAATGTGTCAACTGCAAAGGGAATCATCCAGCGAATTATCGAGGATGCGAGGTAGCTAAGGAGCTACAAAGAATGAGAAACAAAATTACTAAACCCCAACTGAAAGAACAGACCAAGCGCGATGCTTCAGTTGAGAGTAATTTTAATAGGCGGAAATCGCTTACTACAACCATGACAGGAGCAACTACTCCAAAGGTTTCATATGCTGCCGCTGTTAAAAAAGAGGTTAATGTGTCGAACACAGAAAAAATGCTGGCACAGATACTGGAAAGACTGGATGAACAAAAACATACCAATAAACAGTTTTTTGAAAGAATAACTAAGCTAGAGAAGGGACTTACAAGCTATGGACTAATTTAATGGGACCGACTTTAAGAATAGCAACATGGAATGCAAACGGATTGCTAAATCACATCAAGGAAGTCAAATTATTTCTCCACTCCAACAAGATAGACATCTTACTTATTTCTGAGACCCATTTCACTCGGACGTCATACATCAAAATAAGAGGATTCACGTGTTATCATACGCTACACCCAAGCAATAAAGCTAGAGGAGGTTCGGCAATTCTCATTAAAGCTAACATCGCTCACCATGAAGAACCAAAAATCGAAGAGGAAAAAATGCAGGTAACTTCGGTCAAGGTACAACTCAATAATAAAAGCTTTAGTATAGCCGCAATATACTGCCCCCCCAGGTTTAACCTAAAAAAAGATGATTATACGGTCCTTCTTAAATCGCTTGGTAACAACTTTATAATTGGAGGTGACTACAATGCCAAAAATACCTTCTGGGGTTCGCGATTAACCACGGCTAAAGGTAAAGAGTTGTATGAAGCAGCAGCTTCTTTTAAGTGCGACTTTCTCTCAACTGGAAGGCCTACATACTGGCCCACGGATGCTAACAAAACCCCAGACCTTATAGACTTCTTTATAAGCAGAGGTATCTCAAGTGGTTACATAAATCTAGAGGACAGCGACGACCTACCCTCTGACCACTCGCCTGTTATAATAACAATCAGCGAAAAAGTAATCATTAGTGAAAATTCTCCGAGTTTATTCAATAGAAATACTTGCTGGTCCTGTTTTCGGCAGCAATTGGAAACATCGATCGACCTTAAAGTTCCTCTGAAAACCCCTAAACAACTGGAAGACGAACTTGACTTATTTATCAATAACATACAACGAGCAGCCTGGTTATGTACCCCAATAAACCAAAACAGCAACTATGACACTAATTCGAAATCATATCCGCTAGAAGTAAGGGATCTCCTGTGCGCCAAACGTAAAGCTAGAAGGAAATGGAAGAATAACAGAACCCCTGAAAACAAAACTATTCTCAATAGACTCGGTAACAAACTTAAATATCTTATTAGATCAATGGATAACCAATCAGTTGAACATTTTTTGAGTAACCTAACTGCAGAGAAAGACACCGAATACTCCCTCTACAAGGTAACCAAAAGTATAAATAGACCTAAAGTTCATTCTCCTCCAATCAAAAAGGATGACGGGACATGGGCCAGAAGTAACCTAGAGAAAGCTCAACTTTTTGCAGATCATCTCTATGAAACCTTTCAACCTCTTCCAGTACAGACACCGGAAGAAAATGCAACACTGATAGAAAAAACGGATGAGCTCGATATTCGGCCCGTTACGTTAAAAGAACTCAAAGATGAAATTAAAGGCAACTTTAATCCTAAAAAGACCCCTGGCTATGACTTGATAACCGGTCGAATTGTGAAAGAGCTCCCTGAAAAGGCTATAACTAAACTACTTCATATCATCAACGCCACGTTCAGGTTACGTTATGTACCTTCCCAGTGGAAAGTAGCGGAAGTCATAATGATCTCCAAACCAGGAAAATCACCAAATGAAAAGGCGGGGTACCGACCCATATCCCTCCTCCCTGTCTTATCAAAACTGTTCGAAAAATTGTTGCTCAAACGGCTTAAACCAATTATTGAAGTCAGAAAATTGATACCAGACCACCAATTCGGTTTCAGGCAACGCCACTCTACGCTAGATCAAGTTCATAGAATCACTAACATAATAGAAAAGGCTTTAGAAGTATCTTTCTGGACGTGGCCCAGGCATTTGACAAGGTCTGGCACAAGGGACTTGAGTATAAACTGCACAGGGATCTCCCAAAACAGTTCTACTTACTCCTAAAATCCTACCTAGCGAACAGACATTTCAGGGTAAAGCAGGGTGACCAATACTCTGTCTTGAAGCCTATAAAAGCAGGGGTACCACAAGGCAGTGTCCTAGGCCCAGTACTCTACCTGCTGTACACACGAGATCTTCCGCAACAGGAAAATACAACTGTAGCTACTTTTGCTGATGATACTGCCATCCTCTCTGTTGGAGGTGACGCTGAAACTGCAACTCGCAATCTACAGACGTCCACTAACAAGGTTGTCAATTGGACCAAGATGTGGAGAATGAAACTGAATGAAACAAAGTCAGTGCACATCAACTTTACTAATAGAAAAATCTCAGCCCCAGAAGTTGAGATCAATTCAAATAAAATTCCATACTCTGACACTGTAAAATACTTAGGGATGCACCTTGATTCCAAACTTAACTGGAAATACCACATTGAAAAAAAGAATCAGGAACTAAAAATCAAGTTCAGAAAGATGTACTGGATGATGGGAAGGAACTCCCATCTCTCACTACACAATAAATTACTCATATATAAACAGATACTGCGCCCCATCTGGACCTATGGGATACAGCTCTGGGGTTGTGCGAAAAAATCAAATACAGGGTGGGGCAAAACAAACAGTGCAGTTTAAAAAGGGCTATAAAAAAAAACGGCGCAACATAGAAAAATGCGGTTTGTTTTATTTGATTCAGTATTTCACCCCATTTGTTTATTCAAGTTTTAAAGATTACATCAGCAAGATGATGGCCTTCAGCAGCAATGCACTGATGGAGGCGATTTCTGAAACTTTCGACAGCCTTCTGGCACATATCGACTGGAATTGTGGCGATTTCCTCTCTAATTCGTGTCTTCAGCTCTTCCAAAGTGTGAGGACGATGTTTAAAAACCTTTTCCTTGAGGTAGCCCCACAGGAAAAAATCGCAGATGCTCAAATCTGGTGATCTCGCGGGCCACCCCAGGTCACCCCTCAGAGAGACGAGGCGCGCAGGGAACATCTGCCGCAGTTTCGTCATCGAAATGATCGCTGTGTGGGCCGTAGCCCCATCTTGTTGGAACCAGATATCCCCCAGATCTTGTTCTCCAGCCAACTGCTCCAATTCTGGCTCAAAAAACGTTTCCAGCATGGAAACATAACGCTGAGCATTGACAGTTGTGGTTCGCCCATCCTCCTCAAAAAAGTAAGGCCCAATCACCCCGAATTTCGAAATGGCACACCACACAGTAACTTTCGGGGAGTGGAGAGGTCTCTCGTGAAGTTGTCGTGGATTAGTGTCACTCCAATAGCGAAAATTTTGTTTGTTCACGGCTCCAGACAGATGGAAGTGAGCTTCGTCACTAGAGAAAAAAGTTGACCTTGGTGGGATACGGTTTAGCATTTCTTGGGCGCGATTAACACGGTTTTGAAAGTCTGGGGGCATTAACTCCTGAACAATCATCATCTTGTAGGGATGGAACGTTAAATCTTCATGCAAAATTCTCCTTAGCGAGCGGTTAGACATGTTCAATGCTGTTGCATGCTTACGGGCAGAGCGCCTAGGCGAATGTTCGACAGCTGCTCTCACAGTAGCCACATTTTCTGGTGTTCGAACCGTTTTTGGTCTTCCCATACCCCTAGGCCTTGTTGTGGATCCAGTTTCTTCCAATGCACGAACCCAAGCCGCGATAACATTGCGATGAGGGACGGGATCTCGACGTGGAATGTTGAAGTGCAGCCGGAAGGCCCGCTGGGTGGCGATGAAAGAACGGCCGCTTTCGAAAAACGTGCGGACAGCGAAGCCTCGATGCTCTCCGGTCCAAACCATGGTAGTGACTGAAAATGGGGTGAGTGGCCGGACACAATGAGACCCCTCCCAGGTTCCTACCACTTCCACGAAGGATTTAGTCACCCTTCAAAACTGCACTGTTTGTTTTGCCCCACCCTGTATTAAAACAATCCAAACCCGACAAAATATAATATTGAGAAGTATAGTACGGGCCCCCTGGTTCATGCGGAATGATGATATTCATCGAGACTTGAGGGTAGAAACGGTCACCGAAATTATCGCCAAATATGCAAGGAAGCACGAACATCGCCTCCACAAACACGAGAACCTGGAGATGCTCAACGTTTTAAACAACGAAGGAGAGCTTCGGCGACTCAAGAGAAATAAACCTCTGGACCTAATTGTGCTGTGCAAATAGTGCAAGTGTAATCCAGTGTTTTTAACTGTTCTTGATACAAGTATGGGCCAGGTTTTGCTGTAAACCTCCACCCCCCCTAGTGAGCTTATCATGAAATGAAATATTGCTAGATGAATTGTACTATGTTTCAGTTGCAATAAATAAATCACGAAAAAAAAAAAAAAAAAAAAAAAAAAATTTATTAAATAAGGGCTGAGGGGAAAAACGATCAGGTTCCATTTTTGGTCGAAATGGCGCTTTTGGCGGTTTTAGATAGGTGGTGGGGAGTAGATTGCACATGTGTATTGAAACAGGGGAAAATGAACATGTAGCAGATGCACTAAATGATCATTTTTCCAACATTGGACAACGGATAGCCCTATCTACCGGAAACGTCGAGGAATCCTGGATACCTTCGGATCGCTGGGACACGGTAAGTTTTTTAAATGTATCCCAGGAGGAGGTGGGCAGAACCTTAGACAGTTTTAGTGGAGGTTCGGCTCCTGGTAAGGACGGTATCACCACCACAGTGTTGAAAAAGTGTAAAGAGCTAATTCTCGAACCACTAGCATTCATAGTGAATGCATCGTTCAAGGAAAATGTATTCCCTGACAATTACAAACAAGCCCTTGTAACCCCACTCTTCAAGAAGGGTGATCCTTCGGATAGAAATAACTACCGTCCGATTTCGTTACTCCCTGTCATAGGGAAAATAATTGAGAAAATAGCGAAAACATTCCTTGTTGAGTATCTAGAGCAAAACAGTCTTCTCAATGCACGACAGTTTGGATTCAGGAAGGGCAAGAGTACGGACGACGCGATTGGTCTTCAGATGCTGGAAATCTGCACACTCCTTGATTCTGGTCAGAAGGTGATCGGTATATATATGGACTTGATAAAGGCATTCGACACCATCTCACATGTGAAGCTGGTCCGAGCCATAGAGAATTCGGGGATCAGCAAAGGGTTTGTCAAATGGTCAGCTAGCTATCTTGAAAACAGAAAGCAATTTGTGAAAATCGGGACAACAATTAGCAAAGAACAAGACTGTTGTTTTGGTATTCCTCAAGGAACGTGTCTGGGCCCAGTATATTTCATCCTTTACATCAACCAACTGTTGGAGAAAGACCTTGATGGAACATGCATTTCCTTCGCCGATGATACATCATTAATAGTTGCTGGTGGAAACTGGGAGATAGCAAAGGGAAAAGCAGAGAGAAGCCTAGGCGGAATCGTGGATTGTCTGGCCGATCTTGGGATGAAGTTGAACTTCGACAAAACTCATTACGTCGCCTTCGTGCTGCCCAATAACAGAGTTCCTGCCTTGGGCTTGCTGAAATGTCATGCAGCGGATTGCTCACTGGGATCATCATGCAGCTGCCTGGGAGTGTCTCAGGTAACCAGTATCCGGTACCTCGGCGTCGACATTGACCAGCATCTAAGATGGGATCAGCACGTGAGTCAGATGGTCGCCAGGCTGCGAAAACTTCTGTATGTATGTAGGGAGATAAGGAACTTTTTGCCATTGCGTGCTAAGCGTATGTTTTATTTTGCAATGATCCAGTCACTCTTGATTTATGGTGTGTCGGGCTGGGGTGGTTGCAGAAAGGAGTTGGTAGAGACATTGTTCCTCATCCAGAAGAGGTTGATAAAGGTTTTGCTGAGAAAGGGCTTGAGATATCCGACGGCTGCAATTTTCCAAGAACTTGGCGTCCCTACAGTGCACGAGCTGATCGAGAGAGCCACGATAATTAAGGCGTTTCGGGAGAAAGCTGATGGTAAATTGGGTATTATTAGAGGAACGGTTACTAGAGCCAGTGATCGGTCGTTCATCAAGCCTCCATTCCGCTTGACTTCTACTGGGCAGAAATGCTTCGACTACAGGGGTGCCCTGTTGTTCAACGGTCTACCTCATACTCTGCGAGGGATTCAGTCACTCTCAGCTTTCAAAAAAGGACTAAAGAAACTTTCCATCAAGGCATAATTCCCTTGCCTTCCTCCAGCATTATTTATTCATTTGCTGTCATCTGTTTCATTTGGAAGTTCACACCGCTTGACTTATTTGCTAAAATGATTGTTTTTCTTTACTTTGCATTCCGTCATTGGATTCATTTAGGAGCTTTTACCATTTATTTTACTTGCCCCAATTATTGGGTTTTCTGTATTTTGTAGGTATTA
Organism: Stenodema calcarata; assembly: GCA_963920205.1. Taxonomy (NCBI): domain Eukaryota; kingdom Metazoa; phylum Arthropoda; class Insecta; order Hemiptera; family Miridae; genus Stenodema; species Stenodema calcarata. The sequence goes on from OY986065.1 coordinate 9,276,328, forward strand.
TGTAATTTTTTTAATTATTATGTAATTTTTTTTTTTTCTTTGAACATTTACAATTCAACTCCTCCCCTCAGCACGAGCTACGCTCAAAGAGGGGAGTAGCATTTGCAATTACTGTTAGTACTCAATTTTGTAATTTTCTAAATAAATGCATTTCAAAAAAAAAAAAAAAAAAAAAAAACATCCAACCGGAGAAAAACAAGGGTGTAGAATCAGGCTCTTATGAAGAAAGGCTCAGAGTCCGAGCGTTTACGTGGAAAAGCGATCAGGGTCCGAATCCCTCCTACCTAGTGATGGGCGATATACCACAAAATATTTGATACCATTACTCGATACTAGTATCGAAACAAATATTCGAAACAAATAGGCAAACTTGTTCTTATTTTTTCTTCCTTTTTAGCGAAGAAAATTTATCGAAGAAAATGTAGCTATTGTTCTCGGTCCAAAATTTTTAAAATGGGCAGAATCGGACCACTCTTAGAAAGGGTTTTGGGGAGTTTTATGGGGGGGGGGGGGGATTCCTCATAAATTCTAAAAATGGATCATTCTGACAAGTGACACCTCATATTAAAGGTATTTTTATGCTGAATACGATGGTGAAATCAGAATTGCAATATCTCATATATTTCAAAATGGAGCAATTTGAAGATGAAGAAACGTGGTTGTTACTAGATATGATCTTCATGGTTATTCTGCTCTAATCTGATGACGAAATGCGATATCGCAATTCTGACTTCACCATCGTGTTGTAATGTCCAAAAGCTGAGGGGGGTTTTGTGGATGTGGGGGGGGGGTGGTTCACTCATCAATTCCAAAAATGAAACGGTCTGTCAAGCGACACCTCATTTTCAAGGTTTTTACACGCTGAATAAGATGGGGAAGTCAGAATTGCTATATCTTATTCCGCTCTCAAACTGGAGCACTTTGAAGATGAAGAAACGTGGTTGATACTTGAGATGTTCTTCATGGACATCATGTTCTTTAATAGTTATTTAAGACGTTTTACATGAAACCAATGTTTTCTTAGAAACTTCGCTCTTATAGTCATGCTGCATGACTGGGGATTTTTCCTAGTAGTCTCTAGCAATCAAAAACCACCTTTTACCATAAAAACAACCTCGTATTGTCACCCAAACCATTTCTGGTCCTTGCAATGAAATATTATTTCAACATATTTCCCTTTCACAAAACCTGACCCAGAAACCTACAGGGGGGAATCTTAATAGCCTCTGGAAGTTGGTAAAACAACTGGAGCTCACAGAGGAGCTCTAATGGCATGGAGGGCACAATAGAGAGTTCCAAGGAGATGAGTCCGCTTCGATAGGACCGCCTTAAAGTTCGATGACCGTCTTATCTACCTCAGCCGGACTCATCAGTCTTAAAGATAGGGCGTCCTTAGAGTGAGGATCCGTTTGGTCCTATCGCAAAGTAACCTTACATGTGGATAATATGGATAATAGTGATTGGTTCTCTCGCCGGTGTCAGTGTTTGTTCGCCAGTTGCCGAGTTTACTGAGAACTGCGCTGGCTGAGTTGTCTAGTATAAAATCCAAGTCCAAGAGTTTGTTGAGGTGAACGTGTACAAAACGGAAAAAACGTCGTTGCTTAACGTCACTCTTAGATAGATAACGCTATTAACGTCACTCTAGAACTAAGCGTGTTTGGGCTCATCGGGTTAGCATTTGGTCCTGCTCGCCCTAGGATAAGCCCTCAACAGCTAGTCTTATCGAAGCGGACTTATCGCCTGGAACTCTCTACTAGATCAAATTAGGTCCAGGTGCTTTACTTACAGCAATCCTCCCAACATCACAAATATCTCGATTGAACAAGGGGTCAACTCACGTAGTGATTGTGCGCCGAGTCCATGTGAGAGACGGCGTGGCTCGTCGTCGGAAACGCCTCTTTGCAGATTTTACACGTGAAACACGAACTTTCCTGCGCCTGTCGGTGCGCCGTCGTCACGTGATTCCGAAGCATCGAGCGCCGTATGAAAGTCTTCCCGCACCACTCGCACTTGTGTTTCGTGCCACCGCCTTCAGTTTTCACGTGGCTCCTAGTGAATACACGAATAAATAAAGACCGTCACATCAAACTAATTCACAACTTCGGGGGTAGTAAACATCCGTAGACCAAGTAGAACCCTAGACAGAGCTCTGCAAAAACAGGCCAATTTTCCAATAATTGCAAATTTTTTGTTAAGGTAATTTTTCTAGTTTCCTACCGGCCAAACTCCTGGTCCTACAAAAAGGCCGTGAGAGACGACTTTGAAGACAATTTAATACGCTTTAATTAAAGATCAGAGTGGTGCTTCTTTTCTCAAAAACTAACAAAAAACCGAAAAGCGGGAAACCGGTATTCTAGACCCAATTGTATTGAAATGTGCACGGCCTCTCAAAGGGGTTTTATATAATAGTATTGTGCTTTACTTCTTAAATTTATTTTTGGCCTTTGTCTGCACCGTTGTGTGATCTAAAACCACGGACAAAGGTCTTTTCAGATTCCTGAATCTCACTAAACGTATCATGCGTAAACCACCATATTTTGATGGACATTCCGTTCACCTGAGATAATTAAACCGAAAAGGCGTTGAAATTCAGACTCACTTCATGTGGTATTTGAGTGCGACGAGAGACGGCAGTGTTTTACCGCACTCTTCGCAATTCGCCGATCCCTCGTCATCGACCGTCTCGGGGTCTCCGCTCCACTCGTCCTCATGCTCTTCAACCGTGTGACGGTAGTGTTTCCACTCGGACGGAAAGGACTTGCCGCAGAAGGTACATTCGCCTGGAAGAATCGAAATAGGTTCTAGAAGGTCTTAAGAAAGTCCAAACAGGTCCTTAATACATGTCTAAAACTCTGCAAATTCTTGACACAACGGTTTATTATCTTCCTTGTGCAGATCACCCTTCTGTCTAGATCACTAGGTCCAAATGTCAAGATCGTAAATGTTAGATTAATATTTATTATCAATTATCACTAATTATTAACAATTTTATCAAGTAGGTACCTAGTGAAAATTATTATAATTTATTGTTAGGTATTAATAATTTGTATTTATTAATAATAATTATTATTATTAATTATGATTAATTAATACGATATAATTCTGGGGTTTTTAATACTACGTCGGTAATAATTTTTCTATAAAAGAAGTACCTACCAACAAACATTCGAAATTACCTTCATTTCCGTAGCACGAAACGCACCTCAGAACAACAAACTCGACATCATTTTAGCCATATGATGTTCCAAAGAGCTTGTTAGTATGAAAATGGACCTGTATTTCAACAATTTGAGTCACGATCGTGTTGTGAGGCACAATCTTTGAGCCGTCATTGTGAACGAACGGCTGGTCGTACAAAGCTGCGGATGGTCTTAAAAAATTCTACGGAACAAACTCTATCTAAATATGAAATAAAAAACATACCGTTCTATATGAATTTTTCGAGATATGAGATTTTCAAGTTTTCAAAATTCGTTTTGAACCCCTTCCCCTTGACCTAGGGTTATGAAAAGTTTCGAGGACCATTGTGGGGTTGGTCGAAACCCATAAAAAAAATTTCGTAATTTTAACTCAACGCTAACTGGGCAAAGTGGCGCGGACGGCGTACGGCGTACGGCGTACGGCGGACGGACGGATTTTTTTTTATTCGATTTTCTGAATCTACGTATCTTGAAACGTAAACCAACAAATTTTGAGGGGGGGTTAAAAAAATTTTTTCTTTGGGCGATTCCAATGGTTCATTATCGAAGATAATAAACCAAAAGGGCTTCAAGAGAGGATTAACAAGATCCTAAGGGTTAAATAAAATAGGTCCTTTAGACTGGACTGAAAATGATCTTAAATGAGATTCAATTAGGTCCTTAGGAAAGATTTACATAGGTCCTTAATACAGGTATAAAAAGGGCTTCAATTGATATTTGGACAAGATCCCAAGGGTTAAATAAGTTCTTGAGACAGAACTGAAAAGGACGTCTCAATCGAGGTTTGACAAGGTTCTTAGGAAAGGTCTAAATAGATCCTTGATACAGGACGAGAATGAACCTGAAAAGAGGTTTCACAAGGTCCTTATGAATATTCTGAATAGGTCTTTTACGAGGGTCATCCAGAAAGTAAGTCTACAACATTTTTAAAAAATGCAAAATGCGTATAAGTATTTGATACGTCACAAATGTACTTAACTATTTTTCAACATAGTCGCCCTGAACTTCGATGCATTTCTGTAGACGGGGACGAGCTTTTGGTTTATTATCTTCGACAATGAACCATTGGAATCGCCCGAAGAAAAAAAAACTCTGCAAATTCTTGACACAACGGTTTATTATCTTCCTTGTGCAGATCACCCTTCTGTCTATACCAGACTGTGTTGCAAATCGGCACCATACCATATTCTCACCGTACTCATACCATACCATACGAATTTCTTTCCTATCATACCATACTGTACTATACCAAATCATACATACAATAATATACCATACCATACTCATACCATGTCATACAAACCGAGTGAATATTGAAATGTCATCCATTTCTGACCTATATTTAAAATTTCAAGTATCTAGCTCATCATCAAAATTTAATTTGTTTAAATAAATAGGTATTATTTAAACAATGTTACAGACAAGAAAACGAGTGAATATTGCATTGTGATCCAGTTCTGAACTATTTTTAAAATTTCAAGTCGACAGCTCATCATCAAAATTTAATTTGAATTATTACAAAAAGGTTTTATTTAAACAATTTTACAGATGAGAAACCGAGTGAATATTGCAATGTGGTCTATCCCCGACTCACGGTTAAAATTTCTAGACTGTAGTTTACCGGGAAGATGAAAAACGTAGTTTTAATCTGGGCGTCTGGCGGTTGACCCACATGACAGCCGTTTTCGACGCGAAAGTTTAGTGTTTTTCCTAAACCTTTGCGCGCTCACTGTGAACGAACGGCTGGTCGCACAAAAATCCAATTGGTCTTAAAAGGTTCGTAATTTTTCAGGTCATTCGAAAGTGAACTAAAACTTACACGGTTCAGTCAAATATTTTGAGATATGACATCGTCGAAATTTTAAATTTCGTTTTGAACCCCTTCCCCTTGACCTAGGGTTATGAAAAGTTTCGAGGATCATTGTGGGGCTGGTCCAAACCCAGAAACCAAATTTTGTAATTTTAGCTCAACGCTAACTGGGCAAAGTGCCACGGACGGCGTACGGCGGACGGACGGATTTTTTTTTATTCGATTTTCTGAATCTACGTATCTTGAAACGCAAACCAACAAATTTTGAGGGGGGGTTAAAAAATTTTTTTCTTTGGGCGATTCCAATGGTTCATTATCGAAGATAATAAACCAAAAATTTAAAATTTTTTTAGTGATCTGTACAAAGAAGATAATGAACCGTTGTGTCAAGAATTTGCAGAGTTTTGGTTTATTATCTTCGATAATGAACCATTGGAATCGCCCAAAGAAAAATATTTTTTAACCCCCCCCCCCCCCCCCCCTCAAAATTTGTTGGTTTACGTTTCAAGATACGTAGATTCAGAAAATCGAATAAAAACAAAACCGTCCGTCCGCGGCACTTTGCCCAGTTAGCTTTGAGCTAAAATTCCGAAATTTTTGTCACGGGTTCCGACCAACCCCACAATGATCCTCGAAACTTTTCATAGCCCTAGGTCAAGGGGAAGGGGTTCAAAAATAATTTTGAAATTTTGAAAATTTCAAAACTCGAAAAATTCTCAGCTAACGGTATGTTTTTCTTTCATATTTAGATAGAGTTTATTCCTTAGAATTGTTTAAGACCATCCACAGCTTTGTACCACCAGCCGTTCGTTCACAATGACGGCTCAAAGGTTGAGCCTGTTAACATGGTCGTGAATCAAACGGTTGAAATAAAGGTCAATTTTCATACTAGGGAGCTGTTTGGAACATCATATGGTTTTAGTGATGTCGAGTTTTTTGTTCTGAGGTACGTTTCGTGCTACGGAAATGAAGGTAATTTCGAATGTTTGTTGGTAGGTACTTCTTTTATAGAAAAATTATTACCGACGTAGTATTAAAAACCCCAGAATTATATCGTATTAATTAATCATAATTAATAATAGTCATTATTAATAATAAATACAAATTATTAATACCTAACAACAAATTATAATAATTTTCACTAGGTACCTACTTGATAAAATTATTAATAATTAGTGATAATTCATAATAACAATTAATCTAACATTTAGGATCTAGACATTTAGACCTAGTGATCTAGACAGAAGGGTGATCTGTACAAAGAAGATAATGAACCGTTGTGTCAAGAATTTGCAGAGTTTTTGATACCAGTGTCGTATACCTCTCCCGCCAACTCCTTTAGCCACTTCTTCACAGCTTGCTCGACTTCGTCGTCGTTGGAAAATCTTTTCCCATCCAAAAACTCTTTCAATTTGGTAAAGAGGTGGAAATCTGACGGCGACAAGTAGGGTGAGTAAGGGGGGTGGGTGATGATATCCCATCCAAAGGAATCAAGCAGGTCCTGAGTGCGGCGCGCGGTGTGAGGCCTGGCGTTGTCGTGAAGCAGGCAGACTCCACGGGTCAACATCCCTCTTCGTCGGTTTTGAATGTTTCGTTTCAGCTTTTTTAGGGTATTGCAGTAAACCTCTGCATTGATGGTTGTGCCTTTAATCATAAAGTCAACCAAAAGGACCCCCTTTCGATCCCAAAACACTGAAGCCATCACCTTTCCTGCTGAATGCTGCGTCTTGAACTTTTTGGTGGCTGGTGAAGTCGAATGTCGCTACTGAAGTGATTGCCTTTTGGATTCAGATAGTGGCATACCCAGGTTTCATCTCCTGTCACGATCGAATCCAAAAACGACTCTCCCTCAACCTCAAAACGGGCCAAAAATTCGCGCGCAGCAAGAACGCGATTTTCACGGTCTCAGCCGTGAGCATTCTGGGCACCCATCTCGCGCAAAGTTTTTTGTAACCAAGTTTTTCGGAATCAATTTCACCAATGAGACTTCGACTAACGTCTGGAAAAAACTCGTGAAGTACCTCGAGTGTCATACGGCGGTCAGCTCTCAGTTTTTCTCCGACGTTTTGCAAGAGTTCGTCCGAAATCACTGACGGTCGCCCAATAAAAAACGGAGGTATAGAGTGAGAGAGTCTATTTCCACGAAAATAATGAGTACAATTGTTAAATCGATTTCGACGATTTAACAATTGTACTCATTATTTTCGTGGATTGATTGATTGATTGACTCGTTTATTCACAATCTGTACAAATGTTAGGGCTATATAGCCCTCTCTTCCACACTGCACAGAAACTAAGTGGTAATTTTTCTTACAAGTCAGGTAGGTACTTACTTAAAATAAATTACATAATGATTCTTCTTTTCTAAAATTATAATTACACTAGTTCTATTTTAATCTGGTTCCAAAAGTATCCTAGGTTTTTTATTTTATTTTTAGCTGTATTTTTGCAGTAGCATGTCGGTAATAGCAGTTTTAAACGTTTTCAGTGAATGGTTTGTGTTGAAGTGATGTTGATGCATATTAAAAAATTTTATTCCTTTAACTATAAATGCCCCGGCGTAGAAAGATGTATTGCATGTAGGTATTTCAATTAATTTGTCAGCATTACGGGTATTTTTCGTATGCACCGCAACCCGTCGAACAAGTTGTTCGGCGAGATACGGCGGCTTACCAAATTTTACAAGTTTGAACATTAGAGTAGCTATGGAGAGTTGCAGTCGTTCTTCTTGGAAATAGACTCTCTCACTCTATACCTCCGTTTTTTATTGAAATGGTTTTCCACAACCTCGTCGCGTGTGATCTAATTCGTGACGGTCGCCCACTTCTTGCCTCGTCGTGTGTCTCAGTTCGGCTTTCTCGGAACAATCTAACCCACTTCGTGACATGTTGTCGACTCATTACATCGCTGCCATAAACTTCCACAAGCTTCCGATGGATATTCGCGGCGGTATTGTTTTGCAAAGTCAAAAACCGGATGACCGCACGGATCTCGCAAGGACGCGAGGTGGCGGGAGCGCGCGTCGACCTCTCCATTTCAAACATTTATTGCAACTGACCTGATGGTCTCAAAATAACGGGATACCTCTTAATGTGAGCGTTAGGATACCCCTTACATGCCAGGGGTTCCGACCCTTCACAAAAAAATTCCCTCTCTACCTAGGAGCCCTTGTAACCTTACTTTCAGGATGACCCACGTAGACTAAGTAGGACGTCTTAGTAAAAGGCTCACAAGGTCAACTATTACAAACAGGTGTGGTAGTTACTACTGTCATTATTTGTTATCTAAATTGCGTCTCGACACCATATGTTCAAATTCCATTTTATTTCTCTTTATTTCTCAGAATTCATTAATCCGTGTTTTATGATGAATAAAGCCTTACATTACTAAAGGTTTACTTTTACAACAATAACGCAACGCTAATAAATGCTACTCATCCTTTCGAGCGGCTCAGTATGGATTTCAAGGGCCCTCTGCCGTCTCGATCCAGAAATAAGTACCTATCTGTTGACAATTATTGACGAATTTTCAAGGTTTCCCTTTGCCTATCCTTGTCCCGATATTCGTTCACCGACTGTGATTGAATGCCTTGCCAACCTATTTACAACATTCGGGTTGCCAGCTTACGTTCACACTGACCGCGGTACTTCATTCTCCTCAAAAGAAATCTAAGATTTCCTCCATTCCCGAGGAGTGGCCACCTCCATGACTACTCCTTACAATCCTGCTGGAAATGGGCAAATTGAGCGGGAGAACGGCACGATTTGGAGGACTATCTCACTCGCCATTAAACAGAGGAATCTGGATATGCAAGATTGGGAGGATGTTCTTCCAGATTCACTTCATGCTATCCGATCGCTCTTGTGTACTGCGACCAACGAAACCCCTCACGAACGAATGTTCAAGCATCACAGGAGATCAGCTAACGGCTGTTCTCTACCGTCTTGGCTCATTCCATAATCCAAGGTCCTGGGAAACGACCGTAGCACTGAAACATTTGGCCCCAAATGGCGAGCCATTCTTACAGCTTCCACCGAACTCCGAAGTGTCCCAAGATGGCGAACTCGGACAGAGCGAACCGGACAAGCTGTACCGTGCAGCTGTCCTAGACCACTCTATCAATGCGGAGTCTACTTCACATGTACCGCTTGAAGAGGTGGTGAGACGATCGTCGCATCCCCGAGCGTCTCAAAGACTATGAGCTAAACTATTGATGGGTGGAAGAATGTGGTAGTTACTACTGTAATTATTTGTTATCTAAATTGCGTCTTGATACCCTGTTCAAATTACATTTTATTTTTCTCAAAATGATTAATTTCTCAGAATTTATTAATCCGTGTTTTATGATGAATAAAGCCTTACATTACTAAAGGTTTAATTGTACAACAACAGGACAAGAAAATAACTACGCATTCAAATCCTTGACTGCGGCTCATGGCGTCATTGGAATATTTAGTGGCACCTCGACGAATGTAATTGGAATAATAAAGAGTTAGCGCTCACCTTTGAGGGTTCCAGTATGGTATTTCATGTGGAATTGGAGTCTGTGCTCAGACGAGAAAGCGCGAGGGCACAAAGCGCACTTTATCGACAGCTCCTCGGATGAAACCGGACAACTGTCGAATAAAAACCGTTCATTGAGTCACAAAGAATTTTGAACGAATAACTAGTTAGTTGAGATTGGAACGTTCAAATAAATGAATTGAATGCTACGACGTACTTGTGATCTGGTAGTGCGAGGACTGAGGAAACGTGTTCGCCACACTTCTCACAGAAGACCTGAGACAAATAATATGAAAAAATGAATAAATAAATAAATAATAAAATATAAATCAGCATGGTTCAATAATAAACCCCCTCTACTTATCTAAGATGGTCTATCATGGTTTTAAAAGGTCCTCAGGACAGGCCTGAATAAGTCCTTAAGAATGACATCTAAATGACGTCTAATTTGGTCTTTAAGGCAGGTCTGAAAAGAGAGGTGCAACAAGGTTCTTAGGAAATGTGTAAATAGGTCCTCAAGACGGAATCAAAAAGGTCATCTTAATTGAGGTTTATTCAGAGAACGTCTAAATAGGTCCTCAAGAAGGACGTCTTAATGGCGATTCAACATGCCCTAAGTAGGTCCTTGAGGACGTCTTAATCAAGGACTAACAAGGTCCTTAGAAAAGTTCTAAGTAGGTGTAGTTAAGAAAGCCACCGCTGCTACTCACCCCCTGAATCTCGTCTTCCTCCTCCTCCTGCAGAGGTTCAAACTCCTTGTGCATCTGGAAATGGTCAAAGAGCTCCTGAGGGCCGCTGTAATAGTCGTCACAGAGGATGCACTGGAAGAAGTTCTCGACCCCGTGGGACAGAGCGTGGTCCGTCGCTGAGCTGTGAGTCCGGAGGCCGGCGCCGCAGAGGCGACACATGAACGGCTAAATGGTCCCAACAAACAACATCCTTATACAGTTCGCCTCGTCTTCTCAATTATTCACAGCAATTTAGAGCGAATTTTATGTTTCACAGGCCAACAACGACATTGATATTAGTTCCCCAAGTAAACTATCGATTTGCTAAAGACGCAAAACCAGCTATTGTCATCAAAAATCAAAATTAACTTCCAAGTCGGTCTTGCTGACCCTGCAGAAAAAGCTTCTCAAAAGCTGCCAATCTGGCATTACATCAAAATTACCTGTATTTTTTCCGAGATTCCCCTGACAAATACCGTGATTATAAAAGAAATTAATTCATCAGCAAAGCCAGGTGTCAGCTGATCCCTTTGTACAAAGCGAAATTTGGGCCAAAGCTCGTTATAGGCTGTTAACATGGGGATGGGTCAAAATGAATAAACTTTTTCAAAGATTCCCCTGACAAATACCGTGTGTTTAAAAAAATCAATTCATTCGCTAAGCACAGGGCCAGTCTGTCTTGCTGATCTATTGGGACAAAGCGAGCTTTGGGTCAAAGCTCCTCCGATGATGTTAATGTGGGGAAGGGTCAAAATGAATTGTCTTTCTCAAATATTCTCCTGACAAATACCGTGCGTTTAAAAAAACCAATTAATTGTCCCGATCCGGTGTCAGTCTGTCTTGCTGATCCCTCGGAACAACGAGAGAGAGAGAGAGATTTTTTATTTACCGTCACAAAACAGTAATTGTATGACAATGGTCAGTAAGTACATAAACAACAACACTAGTACAACTGGACACTGTTACAGTTCCAAGGATTTCAGGGTACTGGGGAGAGTGACAAAACAATAAGGCGAGTGGCACAAGTCGCAGCAATCATACATTTCATACTCGAATATCACAGCGGGAGCTTAGGGTGAAAGCTCCTCAGATCATGATAATGCGGCAATGGATCTCCTGATAAATACCGTGTTTTCCAAACTATTAATTCAATGGCCAAGCCCGGTGTCAGTTTGTCTTGCTGATCCCTCAGATAATACTGATCTGGCAATGGATCAAACGTATCCCACTTCTTCAGAGATTCCCCTGATAAAAACCGTGTTTAGAAAAACCTCAGTTCATAGGCAAAGCACGGTGTTCGTCTTGCTGATCCCTCAGAACAAAGCTGATGATGTAACAATGGATCAAAATTACCCGACTTTTTTCAGAGACTCTCTTGGCAAATATATTTGTACAAAAAACAATCATTTAAACAAACATTTTGTATGCATTTATTTGATTTTCCGCTGTCTTGTTATTTCTTTACTATACGTCAAGTATTTAATATGAATATTTTCGAAAGTGGAATCCAAATTTCGTATTAGTCTTTATTAAGGAGGGCCCATCACCACTTGGACTCCATTTCTATACCTCCCTCTTCGATATTCTACGTTAAAATCAAGTACTTCTTCTGTATGCTGCCGGAAAATTGATGCATCGTACGTACCCAGAGAAATCAAACCACCAAAAGGTTAAAAAACGTTTAAAATTTATATGAATCGGTACAAAAACATCGACTTACGATACATCAAGGGCGTCTGATATCGATGTTTCCGATATCCCTCCCTAGTTCTCTACGTTGCAGAGGCCCATAACTCCATTTCTACACCTCGCTGTGGATATTTTACGTTGTACTAGTGTATTTTTTCCGTCTGCTATTAAAAAATTGACGTGGTATGTACGTGGAGGACGACTGATATACCGGACAAAAATATCGCATACGTTACATCAAGGGCGCCTGATATCGGTATTTCCAATATCCACCTCTAGTTCTCTACATTGTGTACTTCTCAACTCCATTTCCTTCTATTAAGTTCTCCAGGTCCGAATAATGTCGAAGTACCAACTTTTTTCAACACTCAACTCGGCTCCTCATAGACTAGCGTGATGTAAAATATTGTGCTATTGAAAACGGCTCAAAAGCGCCGTTGTATCTTTCAAAAGCTCCTTGAAAAGTACTCATTTTGAGAATGAAATGAGGAAGAACGCTATAGTTTGATTCGTGTCCCAATCCCTCACGTTCAATTACAACTAACTCCGTTGAAAGTCATCCATTTCACATTCTCCCCCCAATCGGAAAGCGAATAACAAACTGGTAATAAATACAGCATTTAAATGACGTTGAATCTGATATTTCTTAGTTCAAATGTTTATTTTACTTCTTTTTCAAAGGACGTTGGGATCGGAGACAAATCAAACTTCAATCGCTCTTTGGAGTTTCAAAACCAATTTTATTTATATTTTTCTTTAAATCGTCACATATTCGACAAAATCGAGACCTTGAATAACATCGACAAAATCACGAGGAAAAAAAAACAAAGATATATTCAGAAGAAAAAAAAGGTTTCTGGTGTTGAAAATTGAAGAGACTTCTCGAAACAAACGTAACAAAATGTACAAATCCATGGATTAAAGTGATAATTCATAAATGTACATCAGAATTGCTAATCCCAAGAATGTGAATCCAATCTGCGTGTTCATAGAAGTACACGTACGATTTTTTTAGATTCGCAGATACTATGTATAGTATGGACATTCTTTAGATTTGCAGATACTATACATAGTATCTGCGAATCTAAAGAATGTCCATGTAATCTGCTAATTCATAGATGTACAACTAATCTGCTAATCCCAAAAATGTACATCTAATCTGCTAATTCATAGATGTACATCAAATCTGATAATTCCAAGAATGTACATCCAATCTGCCAATTTACAGATGTACATCTAATCTGCCAATTTATAGCTGTACATCCTATCTGCTATTCCTAAGAATGTGAATCCAATCTGTAATGACTGGTTTGCTGAGTTTCCCCTGAAACCCGGGGAGGTTAGGCAATTACGCACGAACCAGGAGATTTTTTTTTTTTTTTTTTTTTACACGGGAAGGGGGAAGGAACAACTTAGCAAACCGTTACACTCCCACCTTCAAACAGCACCCGGTATGCCAGGTTGTTGTTGATAGAAAAAGGGGGACTGAAAGTAGTATGGAGTTCCAATCCAGGAATATCAACTGGAAAACTCCAAGGTATGGTTAACCTCCATCGTAATGGTACTACTGCAATTTACTACTTGTGGAGAACTATGCTCCTAGAAGCATGGATATTGGCAGGAGATATAAAAAAGATAATTGAAAATAGAAAAAACCCAATGAATAATAGAGGCATGCAAATGAAGAATAGAGAGAGAAAGGTATTGAAGAATAGTGAGAGAAAGCTATTGAAAAATGCCAATATAAATGGTTATACGCTCTAAAAAAAAAATAAAAAAAAGCGGAGGAGGTACCGAGGCATAGCCAGCACGTACCTACCAACCATGCTCTGCTATCGTGTAATGAATGGTTTGCCGAGTTTCCCCTGGACCCCGGGGAGGTTATGCAATTACGCCCTACCCAGGGTTTTTTTTTTACACAGGAAGGAACAACTTAGCAAACCGTTACAAATCAGCTAATTCATAAGCGTACATTGTATCAGATAAATTGCACCAGATTCTGCTAATCCCAAGAGTGTACATCTAATCTGCTTATTCATAGATGCCCATCTAATTTGCTAATCCCAAAATGTGAATCCAATCTGCTAATCCTACGACTGTACATCTAATCTGCTAATTCATAGATGTATATCCAATTTGATAAATGTACATCTAATCTGCTAATCCCAAGAATGTATAATGGATATTATGCAATCTGCTAATATCAAGAATGTACATCCAATCTGCAAATTCATAGATGTACATCCAATCTGCTAACACCAAGAATGTACCTACATCCAATCATCTATATCGTAGATAATATTATACATCCAATCTGCTAATACTAAGAATGTACATCCAGTCTGTTAATTCATAGATGTACATCCAACCTGCTAATATCAAGAATGTAAAACCATGATGTTAATGCATTCTACTCTAATCCATGGATTGAAGTGATCCTAGTCAACTTTGTTTTTACATTCAAGTTTTAAACCCTGGATTCGGCCATTTAACTTCTGGGATTTCGATTTTGAACGCTTCCCTATGTATTTATAATAGTCCAGGAGCCATGCACAAAAAACTCTTGACACAATGGTTTATTATCTTCTCTTTGTACAGATTCTCAAATGTGAACTAAAAACTATAGGTACCTACCGTTCCATACTTTTTTGAAATAAGACTTTTTCAAAATGTCTAAATTCGTTTTGAACCCATACAAGAAAAAAAAAGGCAAAAACGTTTTTCTTTTCTTTTTTGCGTATTAATCGAAACGTATGCGTCCTACAGAAAATATCACACGTATCTTTTTTAATGAATATTAAATTCCGCGTCGGATGGATGGCGTTTCAAACATTGAAATCAGTCCAGCCCTAATCGCCCGTCGAAGATAGGCGATCTTGTCCAACTTCGCAGAAAAGTTGACAACGATCGACTTCTAACGCCTGTAGATCGGGAAAGACTGCTCCTGAAAGTTGTAGGAAATCTGATTTTGTATCAGATGCGTTTTGAAATTTGAAATTCGCTCACTCAGTGCTGAGATATAGATTATAAACCAGAAAAGGTCGTAGAGCCAGATTTCCTCTTTAGTAGGTACCACTAATTTTTAATTTTGTTGATTACCAACCCAGTCAAGTCTTCATTTATGAAGAGAATTTTAGCTCAAATATAGGTTTTGGGTATTAAATATCATCCGTATGTTGAGAACACTTCAAACCAGTCCAGGGATGGGGGTGGGATTTTTTTCCCGGACTGTTATTGGTTTTTTTGCTCATATATCCTAAACCATGTGATTGAGCGCAAATCATAGGGTAAACCGCGTGAAAGTGCCTTAAATTTCCTTTAAATCCATTGGTAAAAACAAGTAAAATTTCTCAAAATGTAAAATTATTATTATACGCATATACAGGGTGTCTAGTGTAAGTATGTAACAAACTCAAGGAATCGATTTTACAGGTAATTTGCAACAAAAAATGCCTCGTAGAGTTTTTGTCTTACTCAACTAAAAATCCGACTTATTTCACTTTTAAGACCTTGTCTCGACCTTGTCTCTGTAAAACGTAAACCTATCTAAACGCTGTAAAGCTAACTCCCTTAAATTATTATGTAGAATAGAATCTGAAGATACCGTTGGAAAGAGCGCTAAATTTCCTATCTCTTTGATACAAAATTTAAAAATTTGAAGATATTCTTAAAATAACCGTTTTTTCTTTAGTTGTTCGCTTTGTTATTACGGAGGACATTCGGCAGGCACTTCTTAGGAAAAACTTGCCCAGAATCTCAGCTTTCCAACGGTATAATTATTTTTATTTTTTAGGGGGAACTTTGTTGAGAAAATTGAGTTTTTTTTTTATTTTTTTTTTTATTTTTTATTTTTTTTAAATATAATAGAACTTTATTGCAAAAACAAAGCATTACAGTTGGAATAATTTTATAACAACAACGGGTAACATGGCACATGAGAGGGAGGTGTAGTCCATTGACTTACTCCCATTACAAAAAGTATATATAAGCAGTTGTACTGGTGACTAGAAAAGAGAAGAGAAGACTAGGGTGATCTAGGCATTAGGGTTGGGCATTGACGAGGAATTTGAAGATATTCTTAAAATAACCGTTTTTTCTTTAGTTGTTCGCTTTGTTATTACGGAGGACATTCGGCAGGCACTTCTTAGGAAAAACTTGCCCAGAATCTCAGCTTTCCAACGGTATAATTATTTTTATTTTTTAGGGGGAACTTTGTTGAGAAAATTGAGTTTGTATACGAAAAAACGTGTATTTTCAGGCACATTTCAGGCGAATTTTCACTCTGAATCGAATGGTGACATACCCAGACCTGCCTAGCAACGAATTAAATGAGTTTTTAGTCGCAATATCCTCCGTTCTCGCGGACGCAGAGGTTCGCTTGTCTTAATTAATTATTAGTAAATAATCAATAGTACTAAAGCGTTACGGCCTTTTCTGGTTCATAATCCATATCTCAGTACTTGAAAGAGCGAATTTCAAAACGCTTCTGATACACAATCATATTTCCTACAGCAGTCATTCTCGACCTACAGCCGTTAAAAGTTGAGGGTTGTCAACTTTTCAGCGAAGTTGGACAAAATCGCCTATCTTCGACGGACGATTGCTGCTGAACCACTGCACCGATTTCAATGTTTGAGACGCAGAATTTAATATTCGTTGAATAAGTGACGATAACATTCTCTGGATGTTTCGAGTTATACGCAGTTGAGCCCCCCCCCCCCCCGCCCGTAAAGTGCTCAATGTCCTCGTATTCTAAAACCCTCTACCATCCCAAAACAATTCCTCAAAGGTTCCAATAACTGGGGAATTGACTCCAGGTCAAATGTTCGTGGCTCCTAAACTATAAGGCTTCGAAATCAACACTGACTCCAGTAAACATTACGAGTTTTAGTTTTATTTAATTGTTATTTTTGAAAAGTCAAAATCTGCTCAACTCGGAACCGGTTGCGGGTTCGAGCTCCCGATTCGATTTTCCTTAAGGAGGTGAAATTTATGTTTTACCTCCTCGCCGTTTATCGAGCCGTCGAGGTCGAGCATGTCCGCGAGGACGTAGTCTTCATTTTCAGACCCTGCAAATAAAAGACGTTGGTAGGAAAATTACGTACAAACGTAACAACATAGTAGGTGTGGCCATATTCATCTACGTATAGAAGATATTTTATTAAAATTTTTAGGAGTTGTTACAGGTAAATCGATGTAACTTTTAGTCATAGAACTTTTGTAAATACTGCACAAAAAAAAAAAATTAACCATATTTCAAAAAAAAATCCACAGTCATTCAACATGGCTGTAAAAAGCGAATTTTCGAAGAAATAACAGATTTTGTAAAAAATTCTCCATTTTACGTACTGGTTTTATAACTTTTTTTTTCTTTTTTTTGCTGAGTAACACTTCAGTTTATAGATTTTTCAATGAACACGATGGTGAAGTCAGAATTGCAATATTTCATTTCGCTATCAGAAAATTAAGAAAAACTTCATATATATATATATATATATATATAGCTTTACTTCTCTACAATAGTTCGTTAGTTTAATGTAAGACATTTTCACTTCTACATGTAATCTCACATGAATAGGGCTTTGTTCCATTGCCGAAACGTCGTGAGAAAATAAACACGAAAAAAGACTAGCTTGGTCATTTGAATACAACCTGCTTCAATACACTAGTCAACCCCATCAACACACACATATATATTGCAAATAGAAAATGAAATGGAGATCACATTTAAAGCGAAAATCATAGAAAAATATACCAAAAATATTTCGGCTGGTTATATATATATATATAAGTTAGGGTAGGTTCTTTAGGAGTCGGCTTTTTAAAAAAGGTTGAAATGAATTTAGGCGAAACGAACTTTATTCACGGAATTACACAGACTTTAAATTGTGACAATAAAGTTATTGGAACACTTGGAACAAATTACGCGGAACACACACAGGGTCGGTCGGTTACAGTAGCAGGCCGAGAACTGAAGGCTCGGGGCCTGCCCACGTTGGTTTTATAGTGTGCATGGCTGCGTCAGCAGTAATGGTAGGTCGGGTACTATAACTCTTCCCTCCCTGTAGATAAAATTGAAATTTAGTAGAAATTTCAATTTTTCAGTTTCGACGAGCAATCATGACACACTATACAACTTTACAATAATATAAAAGGATATGCACACAAATAGGTATAAATTACGTGGTTAGCAATAGTTGTGACATGATTAACAATAAACAGAGGTTGGCACGACAATAGTGAGACAATACTATGCTAGCTTTACAATTTACGTGAGATAACTCGAAGGAATTTTAAGTTTACATTTCGACATTAATTCCAAACATGATACTTGATAACAAATGAACAATTTACATGAACAATTTACAACATAATTTTCGAGCTAAGTTTCGAGCTGGTTTTAGACATTATCTCGGGAAATTTGAATGTTTCTTCTATGTTTATAAAAACGGTATCCAGTGTACGCGAAGAATGATATGAGAGCAACGTATAAAAGAATTGTCCAGGCGCTAGGGGAAAGGTGATTCAATACAAGTTCTCGTGTACTAGGTATGGGAATTGAAGGAGGTGATAGTTGTTTTAAGTTTCTGAGTTTCATCAACGCTGTAGGTTTCTTGTTGAAATCCCAAGACTGTTTTTGGAACATGACCATAGAGGGGGTATGGCTACTATAGGTGGATGGGGTGGTTAAGGTTTGGTTCCTATATTCTATCGTGCTGTTGCCTGGAAGATGCCGAAAAGGGATTTAAACTGTATATTACCCTGGTCAATAATTTTTATCTGATCTTCGTAGGGGAATAAGAAGACGTAACGATTAGCCTCTTCTAGGAGTTCTATATGGTTGTTTTGTAGATTTAGTTGTATTAAATCACAACGACCGTTCAAACCCTTAGTGAGTATGTCTAACTCGCAGTCGTTTTCGCTGGTTAGCTGAAGACTATTCTGACACAAGTAGTAGTTACGTCCATATTCACACGGATTCTTAAGGAATCGTAGGTCGGTTGTGGATTTTAGAGCGTATTTGGTGGTGGGTAGGATAGTAGCATAGAAATTTGGAATGAAGGTTGGTAGTGGTTGAAGGAGAATCAAATCGAACTGAGTAGTATGGAGGATGGGGACATCTAAGAAATAGATGATTTCCTCAGAGCTTATGAAGCATTTCACTTTTATGTGATTTTGGATCTCCCAGAGTGATTCTTCTTCAAAGAGGGGCAAACTGTTACCATAGAATGTATAAGACTCCTAAGGATTTGTCGTAGGGTTTCTGGTTTGATAATACTTGGGTGGAGTTTACCTAATTTGCAGAAAGTTATCGAATTTTCTATGTCTTGAGTTGGATCTGAAATTATTTGTAATAGCAGTTGATTGTGTTCTAGCGCGTTTTCTACTTTTCCTACCTGGGTTGCAAAGGAGCTTGCTTCCCTCAATCGCTCTATTTCCGAAGCCAAAATGTCGTGGTTGTAATTAATATTCGAAATAGTTTCATTCAATTCAGTGACAAATTCTTCATTGATTGAGTAATGGTGACTAATTTGTTGGGACAGTATTTCTTGGTTTGTATGCAGGTGGTGAAGAATTTGATTAAATTTTTCCTCGTCGTTGGCGTCTAAGTTTCCTGTAATGAATTTAACTACAGAGCCTAGGCCGTTTAGCAATCCTCGCCTCTGACGGCGGGGTAAGGTTGATGCAAACAATCGTCCTTCAATAGTTTTTAGCATATGTTCGATCATTTGAATTCGGGATCGGACAACTTTTTGAAGTTCGCTATCTTCATCTATTACTTTGATGATATCATGGAAATGGGTCTTAATTTGGTTCACTTGGTTAAGTATTTCTCCTAATTGGTAGTAGTGCGTGATGGTATGATAATGGTTGATCATTCGGGCAGAACCTAATCGTATGGGTAATAAGCCTAAGTTGGATGTAATATTTTCGAATTCCAGTCCTTGGATCATGAGTAAGGTCGGAAGCGTTAGGAGGATAATGGCAGCAGGTTGGCGGTCCATGATTAGGTGGGTCGTGGTGAATTGGTGTCGTCCTGAAACGAGGATAAGGAACTAGAGTCGGAACTGGAGCTGGACGGTGGTGATCGGTATGGTTTTTGGGGGATGGGTATTCTAGATATAGATCTCGATTTCAGGTCTATTTCGGGGGGCATTGGCAGCGCTTTTCTCGGCTTCCTGATGGGAAAAGCCGGTAGTTGAGGAGTAGTTATTGATGGCCGTGGAGAATTGGTCGGGTGAGGGCTTCCTGGTCCTTGAGGGGAAACAGATTGGGAAGAGGATTCGAATGGCGGAGGAGAGGGTACTTGTTCTAGCAATTTTGAGAGGTCCTTACAATTCCGTTTAGGGACGGGGGTTGTGAAACTGGTTACTGAGGGGGTTTTTAAACTAGAATGCCTAGGTTGGGTCGTATTCTGGAACGGAGTATAAGGTGGCGGTTTGGGGAGAATTTTGAGGTGGGACTTGGATTCTGTCCTCAGAGGAAGATTCCGAAGGTGGAACCCTGGCACGGGGGTAGTCTGTCGTGGGGAAACTGACTTCTGATGGGGAATAGCTTGAAGAGCTTGAGTCTATGTTAGGGAGTTTTTGAAGTTTCCTAGGTCTTTTGATATTGGCCATGTGAATCTTCTGTTGGGTATTAGCATGACGGGGCTGTATTTGTGCGGTGTGCCTCAATTCATCAATGGATATTACGATTTCAGGGTTGTATCGGTGTTTTGTCTTGCTCAGAAGTTGTTTGGTCTGAACATAAACAGTGTCAGGAAGTTCAGGAGGATCTTCCCGGGTGGAATTTCTGTTTTCTATTATTCTCTCTTTTAGCTGATCGCCACGTTCCCTAAGATTTTGGTAGAGGGCTTTCATTTTTTCGCGGTGTTTTGCGAGATAGTCGTTAGCAAGGCGTTCTTCCAGGTTTACTTTGAGGAGGGAGTCGTCCGAAATGTGACCTTGAACTACTTCAAAGGGAGTTAGAGAGGTCGCCGAGTGAATCGAGTTATTATAGGCTATTAGGGCATAATGCACACGTGTCTCTACGTCGTCCTTTTTGAACACTTCTTGACAATTCAAAAGCCGAAGATGTTCTATAATTGTTGAGTGGAATCGTTCAATGGGACCATTCGAGTCGGGATGTTGACTGGATATAAAATGGATATCAATGTTGTGGTTGGTTAATAATTCTTTAACGAGAGACGAATTCAATTCGGCTCCGTTGTCGGAAATAAGTTTTTTGGGGACGCCATGATGTGAGAAGTATTTCAGGAGGACTTTAACCACATCGAGACTGGTATTGGTGGGTACCATGTACATTTGGGCGTATTTGGAGAAGGGGTCAAAAATTGTGAGGAATTTTGTCTCATCTATTGTTATCTTGTCGATATGTAAGGTTTCGAAGGGCCGGGACGGTGTTGGAGTTACGTTGTACTTTATTTTAAGGGGATTCCTCTCGTATTTGGTGCGTAGGCAGACATCGCATTGGTTAACGAAGTTCTGGATAGTTTTCTTCTGGTTGGGCCAGAAGTATCTTCGTTTAAGGTGTTCATAAGTTTCAGGACTACCTCGGTGATTGGTTTTGCCTACGTGATAAGCCTTAATAAGTTCCTGGACGTCGTCCTCAGACTCAATATCTTCTAGTAATGTGGAAAACTTGGCCATCAAGAGCTCAGATTCCTTGAAGGTTCGAGTCATAATGGCAGCAAATCTCTGGAAGAATTTGTTGTCTGGATCATTGTGGAAATAGATGCCATAATGGACCTTGGGTCTGACGTATTCCCTAATGAATTCGACAACGTCCTTCTCTAGGTGGTAATGAGATAATTCCACTGTGGTGCGGGTTTTGGTGGAATTAAAAAACGTTTGATAGAGGGTTTCCTAGGGAGCGCTGTTACCAACTTGAAAATTATTTGGTTTATTGCATGATTAACGGGACCTTCTCTGGTGGGGATCGTAAATGTTTGGATAGTGGGGGGAGCAGTTTCGGCTTGTACGTCAAGGGACAGGTGATCTTCAAGATCCCTTTGTCTCGATCGCGAGAATTCTCCCAATATTGCGGCAATTGCTCGATCTTCTTCCTCTGTAGTTAACTGAGGGGGAAGAAGTTCGTCCAGTTGTACGTTTTCGAGCAATTGGGCTGCATCGACCGGTGGCGTGGAGGGCTGAGCTGTTGGATCTGAGTCCAAGTTGTTTAGCTCGATTCGGGAAAGAGCGTCGGCTACATGGTTTGAATTCCCGGGCTTGTATCGTATGTCATAGTTGAAGGCACTTATTTTTAACCTCCATCGGTATAATTTGGAGTTTGGATCTTTCATATTGAAAAGCCATTGAAGGGGCTTATGATCCGTAAATAAAATGAACTTCTGTCCGTACAAGTAAGGACGGAAGGCTCTGAGAGCGTTGAGTACGGCCAGGAGTTCCTTTTCATTTGTAGCTTTTTCCTCTCCGTTTCCGACAATGTTCTACTGGTATAGGCTATTGGGAGGTCCGAACCATTGATTTCTTGGCTCAGGACGGCGCCTGTGGCAAAACCACTAGCATCGCATGTCACTCGAAACTGTTTTTGGAAATCTGGATATTGTAGGATGGGGTCGTTACAAAGGAGGGTTGTGCAGTGTTTGAAGCTCTTTTCAAATTCGGGTGAACTAGGCGTAATTTTACTATTTTTCTTTAAAGCGGAGGTGAGGGGTTTAGTGAGGGTTGCGAAACCTTTGATAAATCGACGGTAATAACCCAGAAGTCCCAAAAATCGTTTAATTTCAGTTCTATTCCGGGGAATTGGAAAGCTTTCTATCGCACGTATCTTCTCCGGGTTTGGTTTGACACCATCGGCAGTGACTACGTGGCCTAGGTACGCCAATTCTCTTTTAAGAAACTCGGTTTTGTCAGGCTGAATTTTAAGGTTGGCTTCCCGCAGACGATCGAAAGTCTGTCTCAAACGAACAATGTGCTCTTGAAGGCTAGTTGAGAATATAAGGATGTCGTCTAGATAAACCAGACATATCTCATTATTCAACCCTCTCAAACAATTATTCATCATTCGCTGAAAAGTAGCTGGGGCATTGCACAAGCCAAAAGGCATCCTTAAATATTCATAATGCTGAGTTTCAGTGGAAAAGGCTGTTTTGGGAATGGATTGCTCATCTAGTTCGATCTGATGGAATCCTTGAGCCAAATCTAGAGTTGAAAAATAACTGCAACGGCCAAGTTTGTCCAGAAGCTCCGAAATGTTGGGGAGCGGAAATCGATCAGAAATCGTGGACTCGTTGAGTTTTCGAAAGTCAATGACAAGGCGGAATTTCGTCTTTCCGGACGCATCCATTTTCTTTGGTACAATCCAAAGGGGAGCGTTATAAGGGGAGTTGGAAGGGCGGATGATTTTTTGAGCAAGTAGTTTATCAATTTGCTTTGCCACTTCTTCCCTATATACGTGAGGATACCTGTAAGGTTTGATGAAGATGGGAATTTCGTCCTTGGTACGAATGTGGTGTTTTACCTCATTCGTGAAGGTCAGGGGGCCTTCATCCTCTTGGAAAAGATCCGCATAGTCAAGAATTAGACTTTTAATGGCTTTTTCTTCTTCTAGATTCAAGTGGTCAAGTCGAAACTTTGAAAAGTCAATCCATCGCTTTTGACGTCTATAAATTTTTGGGGAGCTATCAAGATTATTTAGGGTTGGTTCCGAATCGATAAACTGGCCTTCTGGAATTGGTTCAGCATTCAACGGATGGTTTAAATACAACCTTACTGGTTCTTCCTGTTGATTAGTCACATGAACGAAAGCCTGAGAGTTTTCTACATGGACAATGCAAGTTGGGATTTGCAATCCTGGGAAGGATATCGAGTCGATTAAGGCTTCACCGTTTTCTATATTATCAACTTCTACCTTGACTTGTTGGATAGACCTCGCGTCAATTAGGAAGGATTCTACTCTTCCCTTTGGGCATCCAGTTGAAAAGTAAAGGGGGATGTTGACCTGAGGTGTCCTAAGAAGGTTATTTTCCAAGTCGACAGACGCTTTAAGAGCTTTCAAATTGTCCAGTCCTAAGAGCAGCTGAAATTTGGTATGAAAGTCGAATAGTCTAAAAGGAAGATTCAGGTTTTTCTGATTGAAGAGTTCACCGCAGGGGAGCATGGCTAATTGGGTGATTTTTGAATCTCCGTGAGCTGTGACTACTACGCCAGTGGCAGGTTTTAATTTTTTGTTGAAATATTTATTTGCGATTTCGGATAAAATGAAGGACCTAGTGGAACCTGTGTCTACAAGAAATTTCATTCCGGTTTTTGGACAAATTATAAAAGGTAGTTCATTTGAAATGTGATTAAATTCAATGACTTCAGATTTTTGCGTTTGGTTGGGAGCGAATTTAGTTTGGTTTGAAGCAAATTTAGGTTGATTGGAAGCAATTTTAGTTTGGTTGGGAGCAAATTTGGTTTGATTGGAAGCAAATTTAGTTTGGATGGGAGCAAATTTAGTTTGATTGGAAGCAAATTTAGTTTGGATGGGAGCAAATTTAGTTAGGTTGGGGGTTAATTTAGTTATGACTGGGTTTGGGTTTGATCGTGGCCTACTTCTAAAAAAGAACTAGTTTCCTGTTTGTCTTGTTCAGATTCGATTCCTGATTCTCGCATGTTTACTTCTTCAAATTTCTGCATTAATTCGGTGTCGTAATATACCGGTGCCTGTAAAAATGGATCATACACATAATAACCTGAGTTTTGTTCTACCCTTTTGTCGTACTGTTCACCTTCGCATTCCGTTTGGTCACACGCATCTAGGGTATACGTGTTTCCTTGTGGTCTAGACTGAAAATTTGTTTTATACTGACCCTGATAGGGTTTTCTAGGGGAATTTTGGCCGAAATTGTTAGGTTTATAGGGTTGTTGTTGGAAGGGCGGTCTGGGGTATTGGAAGGGTGGTCTCGGGTATTGGAAGGGTGGTCTGGGGTGTTGAGTTTGGTAGGAGGGTCGCCAAGGTTCGCTGTTAGCTTGGGGATTACTAGGTTTGGATGATGGACCTGGTTTTGGTTTGTTCCGGAATTGGAACTCATTGGACAGGATTGCGATGCACTCCGTCAGGGATTTCGGACTTCTCGCTCGGATCAACGATCCTACCGAGTCCTCCAGTCCTGTGATAAAGACACGCAAGGCCAGCCCTTGCACGAAAGATATAAGTTCGTGCGAGCTCTGTTCCTTCTGGAGCGCAGCAATAATGTTGTTTAGGACGGTTTCCAGCCGTGTATGGAATTCAAAACAGGTTTCACCCTGTTTTTGGCTGAGGCGGGCAAGTTCTGTTGTTAAGGTAAACTTGTCCCGACGGTCACCGTACGACTCCAACAATACCTTCCGGAGTTCTTCCCAATTTTTAGGATCTGCTGCGAAAACTCGTCTTGCAGCATCACCCTTAATTCTCGAAAGTACCCCTTCGAACAACAGGTCATTTTGGAAGGTATTCCGACCCGTTTTGTCGAAAAAGTGATCAAACAGTTTATCACTGACGGAGATGAATCTTGTTAATACAAGGGGGTCTCGAGCGTTAAATTCTGGGAGGAGAGCGAAATGAGATTCCTTTAGTGGGGGAATTTCAGGGAAAGGGGATGGAATTATAGGTTTTCTCTGGATGGGAGTTTGGTCAGAGGTCCCTTGGGCAGAAATGTCAGCAAGACCTTCCATTGTTGGTGATTGTTCGGGCCTACGAATAGAGTTAAACCAATCTATGTATGGATCGGGCCTCGAACGGGGTAATTTAATTGATTTCGGAATTTTGGACAACCCTGTACAGTTAAAAGAAAATTTTTAAATTGAAGTAATTAGGTTAGGCAAAAATAGGTAATTAGGTTCCTGAAAAATATAAAGTGAATAAAGTTCCTTACGTACTAACAATTTAGACAGAATAATATGGCTTAAATTTAAATGAAGAAGGTTTAATTGAAGATGACGTCGAAGGTCGAGTTTAAAAGGCTGGGAGTCAGCTGAAGAGTTGTAGATAAGAGTGATGAGATGAGAGGCGGAGATGGACTGCGTGGGAGGTTTTCTTTTTGCTAAGGTGAGCTTCGCTCGAGATATGATGAAATCCTTCGCACGTTGACGATTTCAATTCAAAAGTATTATTCTTGTTGCGATCTTTCGCACGTTGAAATAAAAAGTTTATTTATTTTATTTATTTATTTTTTTTTTTTTTGTTATTACTTGGAATTTATTTAGTTTACTTTTCCTTGTTACTTATTTCTACAAGCGGGGCGTGCTTGGCTTCAAGGGTCAGGGCAGACGGAAATGAAGACTTCGAAAACCGATCTGGGCGTGATCGGGCTAGGGAACCTATATAAGTCTAACTGCTTACAGGTACCCTAGGAGTCTGGCTTACTACTGTTTGATAGTATACCTGGTGGTTCCGGTTGTTGTTCTTGCGTTCGTTCCTGTGTTCCGTGTTCGGTAGTCCTTCGTCCTGGTCGTCAGCGAAGGCGGGCGTGTTGATTTGCTGATTCCAACTACACTCAATCCTTTTCGAAAGCACTTCGGACACTTGAAGAGTTCGACGATTATCGCGAAAACACTACGCGGATAATTTGCGAGTCGAAACTGGGTCTTCAAATATGTCCTTCCAAGACTTGCGCCAGTTAGGGTAGGTTCTTTAGGAGTCGGCTTTTTAAAAAAGGTTGAAATGAATTTAGGCGAAACGAACTTTATTCACGGAATTACACAGACTTTAAATTGTGACAATAAAGTTATTGGAACACTTGGAACAAATTACGCGGAACACACACAGGGTCGGTCGGTTACAGTAGCAGGCCGAGAACTGAAGGCTCGGGGCCTGCCCACGTTGGTTTTATAGTGTGCATGGCTGCGTCAGCAGTAATGGTAGGTCGGGTACTATAACTTATATATATATAAAGTTGTCGGAAATTCAAGTTTTAAAAATTCGATAGTTCGTTAAAAATTCGATAGTAAGTCGTGAATTTACCGAAGATTTTTTCAGAAAAATCAAGTTTTTGCTTTTATTTTGAAAAGTGTTGAAAGTAGTATAAAACCCTCTATTAGTGCCCTGTTATTCAAATCTCCCCCCCCCCCCCCAACTGGCTTGTTTTTGAAATAATTGCACGGGATTTAACCCTTCTGAATGAATACATTGAAGAGTTTAATGTAGCAAGTAAGTGCTATACCTATCGTTTCCAGAGCCTCCGCTCCGACGGTTACCGTCTCGTTGCCTCGTTCTTCGTCTTCTTCGCGGTTTGGGTTGAGGAAGTGGTCGCCGGTGAGTCTGACGGAGTTGCCGTCACCGAAGAGGCTTAACTTGCCGTCGGGGCAGCAAGGACACTCGCCTGAAGCTTCTTTATCGTGGATTTCTGCGGACAATTCGAAAGAGGAGACATTCAAGGTTTAAATGGTCGGTCTATACGAAGTCTGTGTCTGTAATAAACAATACAATGGTACAAGGCGCTGGTACAATTAGGCTCAATCTAACAGAAAATCCAACATTCATCTCAAGGCTGAGCCACTTTCCTTAACCAATCAATGAGGCGAGCCATACTTTAGATAGAGGAGCATGGGTTGCATGCAGCTTGCAGTCCAAAAGACCGAGATAATAATGCTGATGGCCTGACAGTACTCATGCAAGAGATCTAATTTCAGGCGGGCCTGGACCCACGTGCTTACCCCATAGGTTTCAGTATGGTTTCACAAAACAACACTCAACTATTGATCAAGTCCACAGAATCACAAGGATAATCGAGAGAGCGCTGAAAGAAAGAAAAGTCTGCTCTGCCGTTTTTCTGGATGTCACCCAGGCGTACGACAAAGTATGGCATGCAGTGCTAGTTTACAAGCTTCATAAAATGCTACATACAAGCTATGCAGCACTTCTTGAGTCATATCTTGCTGACCGATACTTTCGAGTTAAACATGATGACGCTTTTTCAGAACCCAAAAAGATCCATGCTGGTATGCCTCAAGGCAGCGTATTGCGATCCCTACTTTTCTTGCTATATACCAGCGTCTTGCCAGAAATTGAAGAAAACACAACTGCCACTTTTGCAGATGATACAGCAGTCCTGGCAATTGGTGAAACCAATAATGAGTCAGTAAATAAACTAAACCGATCCATCTCTTGCATTCACACCTGGACAAACAAATGGAGAATCAGACTAAATGAGGCAAAATCAGTGCACGTTGACTTCACTAATAAGCAATGCACCTATGTGCCTACTTACCTCAATGGCCAGGCAATCCCACATGCTAATGAAGTAAAATATTTTGATGCCAAACTGAGATGGAAAGAGCATGTAAAGAAGAAAAAAAATCGAGCTCACAGTAAACTTCAGAAAAATGTACTGGCTTATCCTGTAAAAACAAGTCCTGATACCCGTATGGACTTATGGTGCACAATTGTGAAGATGCACTTCACCTAGCAATCGCAACATTCTGCGTTCATGCACTGATGCATACAGATACTTTCGTAACGACCGATTACACTACGAGCTTCGAGTGGAATCCGTCAATGAGGTCATACGCAACCAAGCCATCAACTACTTAATGATGCTACAAGATCACGTCAACGAGGATGTTTAAAACCGACTCCTACACACAGATGATCGATCTAAGATTAAAACGTACCTAACTGCATGAGCTTGCTCAACTAATGTGATGACGTCTGAACAATATAAGACTAAGTGATGTACTTTAGTTTTAAACATTTAATTTAAAATTCAACATAAGAAATACACATACATTAAAAAAAAAAAAAAAAAAAAAAAAAAAAAAAAAGTGCACATGGTTGACAGGAGGCACGGGAAAGTGGACTTATACACTACCATATCCCTGACAGGCTATGGATACTTCCGGTCCTACTTGAAAGAGGATTTATCCTACATAGTCCAAATCAGGTGAAAACAAACTCCGAAATAAAGCTGAATATGTGATTCTGGGGTGGATTAGGTCAAGAGAACAAGGGTTAGAGGGGTTTTAGTAACTGAAACTTCCTTTTCAAGATTTTCCCACTGTTACCCTTGGAAAAAAGTAGTCATCTTAAGGCTGAGCTATTTTACCAATATTTTACCGAATTCGAGCCTGTTTGTAAGGTCCAAAAAGAAAGGAAATCCTCAAGCGACATCAAGAATCACAGACCTATCAGCATTGCTCTCACTTTGGGCTATAGTATTTGGGAAGTTACTGCTGCCTGAGCTGCCGCGCCATCTATAGCCTTTCCTAGCGAGCAGTTCGGATTCTGGTCAGAGCACTCCAGCCTTGAAAAATTACACAGAGTGGTAGATTCGGTACTCACGATATTGGAGACCAAGAGCGTTTGTCTAGGGCTATTTCTGGACATGGACAAAAGACACTCTCGAGGAGAAAGGGTCATTTAAAAACTAAAGAAAAAATTTCGGCGCCTTTTGGTGGATCTAAGAGATTTGTGACGTGGATGTCACTAAAAGGACCTGTCTGAGCCAGCGCCCACTAACCCCCTAACCTACCCTCCCGCGGCCCCTCTCCTTCAGAGAGACTGCAGAGATGATCAGTTACGTTACGATCGAGGCATCGTACAAGTTCTCTCCCGTCCCCCTATTTGAAGTATTTCTAATTATACTAATTGTATAAATAAAAGTATTTTGGGCTGCAAGTTTTAAAATATTTATTTTATACCCCGTCACCCGCCTCCAATGCTGAAGGTTTTCCAGCAAACTCGAACGAGCAGGGACGGTTTTTCCCTAGTGATAGGTATGTCCCTTAAAACATAAAAATTTTAAAACTTGCAGCCCAAAATACCCTTCCGCCCTTTTTCAACGGAGGGGGAGTGTGACGTGGATGTCACTAAAAGGACCTGTCTGAGCCAGCGCCCACTAACCCCCTTACCTACCCTCCCGCGGCCCCTCTCCTTCAGAGAGACTGCAGAGATGATCAGTTACATTACGATCGAGGCATCGCACAAGTTCTCTCCCGTCCCCCTATTTGAAGTATTTCTAATTATACTAATTGTATAAATAAACCCAGTTTCCCCCCTTACTTTTCGTAATCTATGACTTCCACCTCATCGTCCACTACTAAGGTACATGAATCGTAATATCCAGATATCCCATATTTCAGATTTGAATATTCAATGTCGACTCGCAAAGAAAACTTGGTTGCATTCGCCAGGCGATTTGATCGAGACAGTTCGAGAAGGTGATAGCAGGCGCGACAGGTGGCAAGGGGTGGCGAGGGGGGGGGGGGGGGGATCGACGCGACGAAGCCAGGATCCGATCCGTGTTGATGGTGTTAGGTTGAAGTCGGAAGATGAAACCGATAGCGGATCCTCGGCTATCGTCATTATCGCACTGACCGCATTGAATCATCACAACACTTCACTCCCCAACACGCCCGAACATACAAAATCCAAAACCAAAACAAAAATCCCCAGTCATGCAGCATGACTATAAGAGCGAATTTTCGAAGGAGTAATTAGTTTTATGTAAAACATCTTCATTAAAGAACATGTTCGCCATGAAGAACATCTCAAGTAACAACCACGTTTCTTCATCTTCAAAGTGCTCCAATTTGAGAGCGGAATAAGATATCGAAATTCTGACTCCCCCATCTTATTCAGCGTGTAAAAACCTTAAAAATGAGGTGTCACTTGACAGACCGTTTCATTTTTGAAATTTATCGGTGAACCTCCCCCCCCCCCCCCCCCCCAACATCCCCAAAACCCCCCTTAGCTTTTGGACATTACAACGCTGAACACGACGGAGAAGTGAGAATTGCGATATCGCATTACGTCATCAGATTAGACCAGATTAACCATGAAGAACGTATTCTTCACCTTCAAAGTACTCAAGATTGCGAACGAAATTAGGGATCGCAATTCTGACTACCCCATCTTATTCAGCGTGTGAAAACCTTTAAAATGAGGTGTCACTTGTCAGACTTTCATTTTTTGAGTGATCCCCCCCTCCCCTCCACCCAAACTCGCCAAACCCCCCTCAGCTTTTGTACATTTCAACGCTGAACACGATGATGAAGTCAGAATTGAGATATCGCATTCCGTCATCAGATTAGAGCAGAATAACCACGAAGATCATTTCAAGTAAAACCACGTTTCTTCATCTTCAAAATGCTCCAGTTTGGAAATGAAATGAGATATCGCAATTCTGATTTCACCATCGTGTTCAGCATGAAGAAACCTTTAAAATGAGGTGTCACATGTCAGACTGTTTCAAATTTGGACTTCATGGGTAATTTTCCCCCCCCCTTAAAACTCCCCTACACCCCCCTTAGAGTGGCCCGATTATGCCCATCTTCGAACTTAGCCTGTCGATTGCCAAGACAGATTTTGTGTGCAAATTTGAACTTTTTATCTCAATTCTATCGAGAGTTATCGTCTGGAATGACACATACATAAATACATAAATATATTTAAAAAAATACATAAATACATAAAGTGTTATGATCTTGATGACTAGTGGAAGTATATGGATGCGTTGAATGACCAAATACTAGTCGGTGGTGTGAAGGATTTTTATTCTGTTGTCTTTATTATGTTGTTTTTATTCTGTTTATGTCTGTTGTTACCGTACGCTATCCCCTGTTCAAAATCCCCGATGTGACATTTACCTCATCTCATAATATATCCACATGAATAGGGCCCAGTTCCTGGGCAGAAACGTCGTGGAATAAAAAACCTTCACACCACCGACTAGTATTTGGTCATTCAACGCATCTAAATACATAAATAAAGTAAAGTAAAAAGTAAAGTAAGCAACCATTTCAGGTTGAATTTTCGTCCGACTGCCGTTTTTGGCGTCGCGGACGTCATCGGCTGTCCACCTAGGTGGATCAGAATTCATAAATACATAAATATATAAATACATAAATTTTCTTCTCGGGCTGACGACGCTGTACAGCGAAAATTTCCACTTTTTCCAAATGGAGTAAGTGTTTTCTATACTTTTCTATAATTTTCATCCTCCTGTTCGTGCATTCAAGTTCATATTTCACGCGAGTGTCTTTAGTCTCACCAATCCATCGTATAAATACATAAATATATACATGATTTTTTGTGTCTTTTGGCAGTGAATTCAGGATGGTCTGAAACGGATTTTGGTATAAACATTTTGCGTAGAACAATAGCTTCCTTTTCTTCGAAAATTCGCTAAAAGAAAAGAAAATCAGCTTGTGGCGTGAACAGGCACCAAGGCCTACTGGCCTGATTCAACTCTGTACTATCAGACATTTTCTATAGGATTGTGCAATAATCTAATCTGCTGGATAGGACCGTCAAAAACCGTACAGGTCTCTCTGAATCCCACAATCTGGCATTCGAGTCCTGGTCACAAACTCTTCACGGTCCCTTAAATGACTATTGTAATTATAGCAGTTAAGATGAGTTTGAAACAAACCTTTTCTTTTAGAGTCATACGATTTCTTAAAATTGTCGTCTGCCGCCGTGCAGATCTCGACGAGGTAAAAAGCCGAATTGAGCCGCTCGATGCACGGGCGGCAGACCTGTTTTGGGAGGTCATCCGTCATTTTGATTTTGACGGGGAGGCTCGCGCAGATCTTTTCGGCCAACATCATGTTCTGGAAGGCGGAAGAGAGCAAAAAATCAATAAATCGATTGATTGAACGAATAAAAGAAAAGGAAATAATTAGCTTAAGGAGACTTTTTGGTATCAATAATCGGAATTGGGGACAATAAATATTGCGCCGGCGGCGGGAATCGAAGTCCTGACCGCTGATCGACAATACGCGAGCTGGGTACCTGCAGATGCAGCTGGTGAGGCCCATAACAATTACCGTAGGTCTATTTTTAAACTATAATAAACCAATTTCCAAGTGGTATAAATAATTGAAAATAAATATTTTTAAAACACAAAACAAATCTGTGAAGAAAAAAAAAACAGTAAAATTTCGTTTGAAATCCACTCAATAGATCGAATAAGGCGAGAAATACTCACTTTTCCTTCTCTCGAGTAGATGAAGACCGTGTTTCGAGCAGGTAGAGCGCACAAGCGGCATGTCAGTTTCGTCGATGACGTTCCAAACGGGCGATGAGTGACGTGGGAAGTAGGCAAGAGGTTCTTCCCAAGGGACAGACCGCTCGACGAGAGCGAGTCTTGGAGGATGTTCTGGGATAAGACTGGAAAATGGTGAATAAGACTGGATCAGATGAGGGAAATCAACAATTACCATGATTCCTTAATAATATTTAAATAAAAAATCCACAGCATGGCTATGAGAGCGAATTTTCGAAGAAATAACTGGTTTTAAAAAACTCCCCAAACCCCTCTCAGCTTATAGATTTTTCAACGCTGAACAATGATATCTCATTCAGTTATCAGATTAAAGGTAGACTGACCATGAAAACATCTCAAAGATCAACCACGTTTCTTCATCTTCAAAGTGCTCTAGTTTGAGAACGGAATAGGATATCGCACCCCCCCCCCCCCCACTATTCTTAGAGTGGCCCGATTCTGCCCGTCTTCGAGCTTTTTGATTTGCAAATTTGAGCTTTTACTCGTATCTCAATTTTATCGAGAGTTACCGTCCGGATTGACACGTACATGAATATCAAAATAAATATAATTTTTATAAATAAATGAAAACACATAATTTTTTCTGTCTTTTGGCAGTGGATTCAGGATGGTCTGAAACGGATTTTTGTATAAACATTTTTCGGAAATACGAGTTTTGAAAAATTTGAACCGAGAACAATAGCTTAATTTTCCTCGGAAATTCGCTAAAAGTGGGTTTTTTCATGTTGTCCACACTATAAAAAGTTCAGCCATGGCCTTTTGAGTGGCGATCATCACTCTGCCACCGATAATCCGTTAAGCTCTTTTTTCAAACCCTACATTCTGCCACCGATTTCGAGGGGAAAAGTTCTACATTCTGCCACCTACGAATTACGGGGAAATGTAACCGTTCTCTGTAACTGTTCTCCGAGGGGAACAGCTATACATTCTTTCACCAAGGAATAACGGGGAAATATAACCGCTCTCAAGCTGCTATTACCATTAATTTATTTGGGCAACCAGTTACAACAGGAACATAAAGGTGTCTAACAACAACAATAGCTGTAACACCACAAATACCACGTCCACTTGATCTACATGTCCAACTAATATATATGGTACTAATCAGTTGATTGGGGGATGTTTTTATTCCGCAACCACGTCCACTTGATCTACATGTCCTACTAATCTATATGGTACTAATCAGTTGATTGGAGGATGCTTTTATTCCGCAACCACGTCCACTTGATCTACATGTCCAACTAATATATATGGTACTAATCAGTTGATTGGGGGATGTTTTTATTCCGCAACCACGTCCACTTGATCTACATGTCCTACTAATCTATATGGTACTAATCAGTTGATTGGAGGATGCTTTTATTCCGCAACCACGTCCACTTGATCTACATGTCCTACTAATCTATATGGTACTAATCAGTTGATTGGGGGATGTTTTTTTTCCGCAACCACGTCCACTTGATCTACATGTCCAACTAATATATATGGTACTAATCAGTTGATTGGAGGATGTTTTTATTCCGCAACCACGTCCACTTGATCTACATGTCCTACTAATCTATATGGTACTAATCAGTTGATTGGGGGATGTTTTTATTCCGCAACCACGTCCACTTGATCTACATGTCCTACTAATCTATATGGTACTAATCAGTTGATGGGGGGGGGGATGTTTTTATTCTGCAACCACGTCCACTTGATCTACATTTCCTACTAATCTATATGGTACTAATCAGTTGATTGGGGGATGTTTTTATTCCGCAACCACGTCCACTTGATCTACATGTCCTACTAATCTATATGGTACTAATCAGTTGATTGGGGGATGTTTTTATTCCGCAACCACGTCCACTTAATCTATATGTTCAACTAATCCGTATGGTACTAATCAGTTGATGGGGGGAATAATCAAGTCCTTCTATAAACCAAAGGTGGCACTTACGTCTTCAAGCTCTCTTTCTTGTTGACTTGGGCGATCATGGCAATGTTCAGTTTTCGATACCCTGATGACTGCAGACGTAGAACAATTGGTAGTCAGAGCACTATCGCAGCTCCTGACACCGTTGCGGGTAAACGAAAACACTCGAAGCACAGTATTTGCGAACCTACGCGTGAGGTCACAACTCTCAATTGTTCCGCCATGTCGAGCTGCCAGTTACTGAGCAAAGTGAGGCGCTGTCACTGGTTCCAGGGAGGTGGCAGAATGTCACGTTCACACAGGCGGCAGAATGTAGAAGTCGCTAATCACCTCGTCACAATAGATCGGCGGCAGAGTGTCTTGCGCCCCTTTTGAGCGAATTTTACAAAAACCTCCAGAGCTGACCATGGACCTGCCCTCTGAATAAGGCTCCAGGGGTCCCTTAGCTGATCAGGGACATGTCCCCTGAAAATGATCAGCGACATGTCCCATGAAAATGATCAGGGATCTATCCCCTGAAATAGGCTCCACTCAGATGATCAGAGAACTATCCCCTGCAATAGATTCCCCTCAAATGGCAAGGGTTGATGATGAATGGTTTCCTGAGTTTCCCTGTAACCCGGGGAGGTTAGGCAATTACGCCCGACCCAGAGGGATTTTCTGGTCTGCTTTCAGAGAGGCGGCCACGCTCTCAGATTCGGCCTCACTCCCACCCTCAAACAACACCTGGTATGGCAGGTTGTTGTTGATAGAAAAAAGGGGGACTGAAAGTAGTATGGAGTTCCAATCCAGGAATATCAACTAAAAACTCCAAGGTATGGCTAACCTCCATCGTAATGGTACTACTGCAAATTTATTACTTCTGGAGAACTATGCTCCTACAAGCATGGATATTGGCAGGGGATGGAAAAAAGAAAAATTAAAATAGAAGAATAGAATAATAGAGGGATAGAAATGAGAAAATTGAAGAATGAAGAGAGAAATATATTGAAAAAGGCCAATATTAATGCTTAAACGCCTTGAAGAGATCGTGAAAGCTCTAAAACAAAATAGTGGAGGAGGTACCGGAGATAGCCAGCACATACCTACCAACCACGTTCTGCTACCATGTGATGAATGGTTTGCTGAGTCCCCCTGTAACCCGGGGAGGTTAGGCAATTACGCCCAGGGACTTGCCCTCAGCATAAAGCCCCAGGGTTCCCTCAGCAGGACTGGGTCCAGCTTCCTGAATATGGAAGAATAGACTTCAGACCTCTGCTGAAGCCTTCTTATAAACATTTTCAGCGTTCTTCTACAAACAAAACTCACTTTTGGGGTCCAGAGCCCTCGCAGGCCTCCGATTGACGGCGAACGTCGTTGCTGCTGACGGTAGCTCCGGATTGATACACGGCACCGCCGTCCTCTTGAGTAGCGTCGTTGTGTTCTTCACAAACTGATCGGATCTGGAAAATGAATTAAAAACTTTGCAAAAGGTTTATTATCATCTATGCGCAGACCTTTCTCTCTAGATCA
Source organism: Stenodema calcarata (assembly GCA_963920205.1). NCBI lineage: Eukaryota > Metazoa > Arthropoda > Insecta > Hemiptera > Miridae > Stenodema > Stenodema calcarata. The sequence continues at coordinate 9,312,683 of OY986065.1, forward strand.
CCAAATGTCAGGTTAATTACTATTATGAATTAATATTGATTATTAATAATTTTATCAAGCAGTGAAAATTATTATTAATTATTGTTAGTTATTAATAATTTTTATTGACATTTTACCTACGTCTTTACTTTGGTAGGCCCATGGACTCGAAAACCGTTGCGTTATAAAATACCTACGTCGGCAATTATTTTTCTATAAAAGATGTACCTACCAACAAACATTCGAAATTACCTTCTTTCCGTAGCACGAAAAGTACCTACCTCAGAACAAACCAATAAATATACACCCCAAAAACCATCTGATGCTCCAAACAGCTGAACATTGGCCTGTATTTCAACCGTTTGATTCACGATCGTGTTGACAAGTTTATATCGGCTCAACCTTTGACCCCACATTATGAACGAATGGCTGGTCGTACGAAGCTGCGGACGGTCTCAAGAATTTCTAACAAATAAACGCTAACCAAATGTGAACTAAAACTACACCGCTCTATTTGAATTTTACGAGATATGAATTTTAAAAATTTGTTTTGAACCCCTTCCCTTTGACCTAGGGTTATGAAAAGCTTCGAGGATCATTGTGGGGTTGGTCCGAACCCGCAAACCAAACTTCGTAATTTTAGCATAACGCTAACTGGGCAAAGTGCCGCATAGGGACAGATTTTTTTATTCGATTTTCTGAATCTACGTATCTTGAAACGTAAACCCTCAAATTTTGAGGGGTGATTAAAAATTTGTTTTCTTTGGTCGATTCGAATTATTGAAGATAAACCAAAAAACTGCAAATTTGAAGAGTGGGTGTATACATGCAGCATGACCATATGAGAGAATATTTTAGATCATGAAAACCCATTTTAACCTACATTAACTACTGTTTTTTATTAAAACATCCTCCTATCCGAATTTGTACCCTACAGATATATGCAGCATGACCATATGAGCGAATGTTTAGGGGGTAATACCCGTTTGGGCCCCAGTTCACTACTTTATCGACCGTTGTTCGTCGTTTTCGCACGATTGCCCATTATTGTCCCCCGAAGGGTTAGCACTGATTTACGCTTGACTAAAAACTAACTGTAAGCCAAATTCCGGACAACACATTTTTCGACGACAGCTCGCGAACCCCTGAGTCTACCGTTGGGGACCACTGCTCAAGTGCAATAAGTGTATGTTACATAGAATCCAGATCAAGGGGGCGAGGCAATGAGTAGCTTTAAGCGAAATCATCGGAACAATTCTGATCCACCTAGGTGGACAGCCGATGACGTCCGCGACGCCAAAGACGGCAGTTGGACGAAAATTCAACCTGAAATGGTTGCTTACTTTACTTTTTTTTACTTTTTACTTAGAATCCATTTTAAAGTCGTCCGTAATACAAAATAACGAAGTTACGGCTTCGAAAAACTTACTTGAAATGGTCGCTGCAAATGGCCGTACCGGGAGCGCCGACGTTGACCGGGAGGTTCGACCTGGCGTCAGCTGAGAGCCTCGAGGCGATCCTCCTGCAGTACAGGACCCACTGGTGGCACCGGATGTCCTCGTCGGGAAACTCGAAATACGTCTGGGAAAAACGCAAGATTGGCTCATCCGTCATAAAATTTGTACCAGCAACAACATACGTTGCATGTTGTGTTTAAGTGGTGGAATTAATCAAATGAATCGCTGGTCCTGTGCGTCTATTTAGATGCAGATGAGGCGTTTTTTGAGGCGATCCTTCACAGTAAGCCCTTCACACCCAATTGGAGTCAACTTGATGAGTTGTACCTACCTTGTCCGCGTGAGTGCTCTTCTTGTTCTCGCACGTCGGCACAGCACAAACCACTTCAGGGGCCTGCAGAATTAGAACGAAAACTCGCTATTAAATCAATGCAATATTCAAGTAAATCCATAGAAGAATAGATTGTATCAGGGACTCAGGATGGGGCCGATTTCCATCAGCTGCACTGAAACCTGGACTTATTGTGTGGATCCTGTAGACCAACCTTTAAGCTCTGGGTCCAGTCCACTCTCTCCACCAGACAGGTGATCCCCCTACAAGGTTGTTTGCCGACACAATCTGTGTCTGTACCGTCGAGCTTCAAGTGCTGGATACTCAAAGAGGAGGTGAGCCACAGTTTCGTCCTCCTCTCCGCAAGGTGGTGCCATTGTCCACTTCCCGAAACTTTGTGCTGGGATGTCTTCGCTGCAAGGGCCTTTAGTGCTTCCTGGCTATGAGTACCTTCCTTCCTCTAAATCTCCTCCTCATACCACCATCATAGATTTCAACCCCCATATCCTACCACAGTCTCTTTAAGTACTCATAAGTGCTCTCTTTGCCCATGCACACACTGATTTTGGTTCCAAGCGAGCTTACATCTAGTATTATGCCTAGATATTTGGCCTCTACCCTTACACCTACCCTTTCTCCTGACATCCCCAAGCTCCAGGATTCTAGGGTGATACGCTTCCTGGTGAAGAGAACAGCCACTATTTAGGATTGACGCGCAGACTGATTTTGGTTCCAAGCGAGCTTGCATCTAGTATTATGCCTAGATATTTGGCCTCTCCCCTTACACCTACCCTTTCTCCTGACATCCCCAAGCTCCAGGATTCTAGGGTGATACGCTTCCTGGTGAAGAGAACAGCCACTATTTAGGATTGACGTGCAGTCCCTCCTCACCACCCCACGCATCCACGACTCCCAGGATTGCCTATGCCAGCTCCTGAATCGTAATCTGAAACGTGCCCTGGATAAGTATCACTAGGTCATCCGCCTATCCCTGTCAATAATAATATATATGAGGGAAGATATTATCTTCCCTCACTCAGTTTGGATATGGCGGTCAACGACCAGGTCCCACAACAGAGGTGACAGAACTCCCTCCTGTAGACAAAACCTAGTCGTTGTTACCACTACCCTTTCCTCGAACATTGAAACCTCCAGTGTGTGGTGCCCTAGCCTGGTTCTCACCCAGTCACACAGGGTTTTACCAACCCCGTGACTGCCTAATGCTATGACCATGGACCCAAATGAGGAGTTGCTGAACACACTATACTAGTAAACCAGTCATAAATCAACACACTATTCAAGTAAATCAATAATAAATCAACGCAATATCAAAGTAGATCAATAATACTGTGGTTTACAAAAAAAGTGTATGCAAGCATAATATGCATAATGTGTGTGCAAACATAATTATACATAATATTATTATGCATGAAACCCATATGTTTTGGGGTCACTGATTCCGAATCCAAAGTCGGATGACCTTCATTGGGTCAGGATTAAAGTCTTTTGAAGATCAAATCGGTGAAATGTAAAATTTTTTTCCGATTTTTGACATTTTCATGTCTTTCATATGGCACATAACAAAAAAATCGTCACGAAAAATCGTCACGAAATTTGCTCACGAAAATTGTCCCAAGTCGCCACAATGATGATTATGACCATCAGAAGTGAAGTTGGAATTAGGTAGGTACTTTACAGTTTGTTATGTCTTTGCTATGGCACACAAACAAAAAAATCGTCACGAAATTTGCTCACGAAAATTGTCCCAAGTCGCCACAATGATGATTATGACCATCAGAAGTGAAGTTGTTCGTTATTGGAATTAGGTAGGTACTTTACAGTTTGATATTACTTCCCAGTTTCGGCCCTGATCATCCTAGAAAGCTGATACTCGGTATACAAACTCTTGAGGGAACTCTAAATTCGAATTATGATATGCGCATGACTTGATACGAAGTTTGTTTGCACGCAATATGAAAATGTCTCAATGTGTTGCAGACTCGTATGCAAGCGTTTACTTTGGCGTTTCATATGACTTTGTGAATACAAAAGCTGAACATTTTCTTCTCATAACCCCCAATCGGGTTCTTATAAAAAAATTTTAAAATCACTTAACGATGAAAAATATTTAATTTTGTACATGGATTTTGTACATAAGTTTCTGATTTCACATATGACTTTTGTTTATGTCTACAAGGTCATCTCAACGTCAAATTGGAGGAAATGATCCAAAAACCTGAAAAAATGTGTAAATATTTTTCCGAGATTCTCTCAAGGTGGTTGGTATGTGAGACCGAATACTAACCTCTCAGTGAACTTTACTAGCTATAGCCGAAGAGATGACCTTGACGAGGACCTTGTTAAGGCAAACAAAGGTAATTTTTAAATTAAACAACATCAAAAAACCATTTTCCCCGATTTGACCTTCAAATGACCTTACACCTGACCCGCTGAAGGTCAACCGACCTCAGATTTGAAATCAGCGACCCCAAAAACAGTAAGACATATTCTTTATAATATTAATATACATATTATATAATATATAATATGTATATATATTATATATACATATTATGTATATATATTTTTAAACCCGTGTAATTAATCAACACATTAATCTAGTTAAATCAATATGGAATAAAGTCAATTTTAAATCGTCAACTTACAGGAGCATTTTGCACAATTTGGTTTTGCTCGCTGAGAAAATAATCGATGACTTTCTGTTGTTCGTTGATGTTCCTTTTGTTGCTCGTGATGTCTCTAAAAAATAATAATAATAATAACAATATTAATACGACAAAATACAAAACCGTTTTAATAACAACGTACTCAATTATTCATAGTTGAATAAATTAATAATTTAAATTCCTTGATAAGAAAACAAGAGCTTGAAAGCTCCTCTTGTTATATGTGACAATCAGGAGGTGTTCAGCCGAATAGGAGGAGCAGATGAAGATTGTTGAGCTCCTTGTTTTGTACATAATCTGTTGGTTTTTATTCCAGGTATTTCAAGGCCTCTACAATACCTGTATAGATAAAAGCAAACAGACCTGAGATCAAGTGAAATCCCGCTCTCGAGCTCGACTCGTCGCTTCAAGTCGAGAAAAGTCTCGTTCGGGCGGATCTGAAGAGTGAATTTGTCACCGTTGTTGTTTTTGACGACGAGCTTCATTTTTCAAGAACTCTCCTCGGGTTTTGGAAATCTGAAAAAAAAGAGACAAAAATCTAAATTTAAAAGCTGATATGCGCAGAAGTAAAGGCTGCTGAAGATAAATAACAGGCTCCTAATCAGCTGAGAGACCTCCAGAGCTAATTTCTTTAATTTTCTATGAGAAAAGTTGATATTAGCAGAAGATGAGGCTACTGTGGAGCTGCTGAAGACAAATAACAGGCTCTTCATCAGCTGAGGGAGCTGCAGAGCAAATTTCTTCAATGTTCAACTCAGAATGCTGATATTTGCAAGAGAACAGGTTCCTGGAGACAAATAACAGGGTCTCCATCAGCTGAAGAAGCTATAGAGGTCATTTTACTCATTTTCAACTTGAAAAGATGACATTTACAGGAAAAGGTGCTCTTGAGGGGCTGTGACTACAAATAACAGACTCTTCAACAGCTGAGCCAGCTCTAGGGCCGATTTCTTCAATTTTCAACTTTGAAAGCTGATATTTGCAAGAGAACAGGCTCCTGTTCTTAGTAGACGCTACTAATCTACCTAAAAAGCTGACATTTTCTGAAAAAGGTGTTCCTAAGGTGCTGCTGAAGACAAATTGCAGACTCTTCATCAGCTGAGGAAGCTCTACAACTAAAAAAAGAAACAACTCGTTCAATGTACTATGTCTTTATGTAAAACAATTTTCTGGTTTTATAATAAATTAGCCGTCACCCGTGCGTTGCATCTTACTTGCTTATCAGCTGATCATACTTGCAATTGAATTTTTCGTGCAAAGTCGGGGAAATAGAAAAAGCAATTAGCAAAGTTAACTCTGACTTTGCCCAACTTTCCTCATGGTGCTCTGACCATGGTATGGTCACGAACGCCATTAAGAGTAAGGCCATGATATTGGGCAACCCCAAGTTGTAGGCGAAAATTGGTAGACAGTCCATCCCACCAATCTTAATCAGGGACTCCTCACTCGAAATAGTCACGGAGTTCAAAAATTTAGGCATAATGATGACGGACGCCCTCAATTGGAAAGTTCAGGTCTCCGAGACCTGTAAGAAAATATTCAAAAGCCTATATCAGCTAAGACGACTAGCCATCGATTTTCCACGGCACGTAAGAGCCCAATTGGCTCAAGCGTTGCTCGTTCCATATTTCGAGTATGCTTCACTTGCATACTGCGACTTAACCATTGAACGGATGGATTTATTACAAAAAGGTCTGAACTCTGTCGTCCGGTCGTTTTTCGGTTGCGACTAGACGTTCACGTTACTCCATACTATAAAAAACTAGGCTGGCTCAAAATTCCAGAAAGGAAAGGATTATCAATCGCAACTATGCTTTTCAAACTGTTGAAATTCCGTAAACCGGCCTATCTTTACAACGAATACCAATTTCTTGGCCACATACATACCATATCAACCCCGTAATGCAGCTTCCAGCCTCGAAATGCCACACCATAATACCATCCTACTTAGCAAATCATTCCTTCTTCAATTTATAAAACTGTTCAATAATAATGTAGAGCTATTCGATTTATCAAAATGGCTTTAAGAAAATCTTGTTAAAAACTTACGAAGTTTGACTGTGTTTTTTGGCTCATTGAAGTGATGAGAGGTTTGTACCTACTTTATTTTATTAGTTTATTTTCATCGCATTATTTATTATTCGCGACTACTAATCGATGTCTATACACGATAGCACAAGAATTATTGTTACTATTGTTATTTGTACAGGGATGGAGTTTCAGCGATGAACAGATGGAAGTTAAAGCCAACGTGAAATTTTAGAACATTTGCCAACTTTGCTTGACAGTGGCTCGCTTACGCATATTTGTAATAATTATGCGTTCCAACGTGATGTAGTTAATTATTACTACATCACGTTGGAACGCTTGACAACGGAGAGAAGTTACCTGTGTCGCCATAAAGGAAAGCCTCATGAAATCTAATATAGAGAGAAACCATCCCTGCAATTTGCTGATAGCAATGGAGCAATCCCTTTCAAAATCGGTTCAGCGAAGCACAAACTAACTTTATATACCTAATAGATGTTGTCTCGATTTTTTGCCGTGTAACACCTCAGTTTTCTTCGATAGATTTTTCTTTCATCGCTGAACACGATGGTGAAGTCAGAATTGCGATATGAGATTAGAGCAGACTAACCATGAAGAGTAACAAGCACGTTTCTTCATCTTCAAAGTGCTCTAGTTTGAGAACGGAATAGGATATCGCGATTCTGACTCCACGATCGTGTTCAGTGTAAAAAAAACTTCAATATCCGCCATGAAAATTCTATAAACTTAGGTGTTACTCGGCAAAAAAAAGGAGACAAAATGTATTATAAAGCCAGTAAAATGGAGACATGTTACATAAAACCCGTTATTTTTTCAAAAATACGCTTTTATAGCCATGCTGCAAACTGTCGATTTTTCAGTGTCTTCTGGCAGTGATCTGGAACCGAATTCGGTATAACCATTTTTTGGAAATTCGAGTTTTACAATTTATGGACCGAGAGCGATAGCATCCTTTACTTCGAAAATTCGTCCAAACTGACGAAACAAATCTTGTGAAAACAGAAATAGAAAATGTCAGTAAGTTGAGTGCTATTTACGATTTTCATCACCCATAAGTTGCTCCGCTCACAATTCTGTTTTCATCGCCACTTCGGAGTGTCGAACTCCGCTCATTTCGACCGTTTTTAACTTTCATTTCGATCGGTTTAGCCAACTTTTCGTCGACTCTTGAATAACAGTCAAAACAACCGAAATCGTAAATAAACACACAGAAACGGACACTTTTGGCCGTTTTGTTTGACGTGCCTCGTCGATTGGGCCTGTTTTGTCGGTTGAGGAAATCCAGTGCTAGAGGAATCTCGAGATTGGAAATATTTTTGATTTAGTCACCTCTTGTGCGACTCACTTACCACATTTCCGGGACTCGCAACAGAAAAAAACCAAATACACCGCTTCGCTTCGAAGGGAGTTTCGGACTTAGCGGAAGTCAAGACTTGATGTGTCGAAAATGGGGTAAAAACTCGGGACGGTTTATGTAGAATTTAAGTTGAAAATTCGAAAATAAATTGGTTTCGGTTGTGCAAATACTATAATAATGGAGGCTTCGGGGTGTAAATATGGAGGGGAAAAAAGATGGCGGAGATTAGGGCAGTATTGCCAATACACGGGGGGGAGAAAATTAGATTCACGAAGAAGTGATTGACCCTGTGTGGTGGTGAGTACTTTTGAATAGAGACGTTTTGCTGTCACCCGAGTGGAGCTGGCCTCCAAGAGGTCCACCTCAAGGCCTTCCTCCACCTCGAGGACTTCCTCCACCTCTCACCACGAGGCCTTCCTCCACCTCAAGTCATCACTCATAGTTCATCCTTATTCTCAGCCTGAGATGCAACTGTAGTCCATTATAAGATCCGAATGCCACCTGTGGATCATAAAAATTTCCTCACAAGCCTTTGAAAGATACGTTTTTACAAAAATGTTAAAATGCAGAACAATTTACCTAATTTATGGAACGTATAGAGTATGCTTCTCTTGTGTTTTCTATAGTATCCATAACAAAACCCTGAAAGTGACCTCATGATGGCAGCACTGAACGCTCGACAAGACAGGAATGGGTATCAAACTACAAAACATCGATTACTCAAAATCGATTAATATTTCCACTGATTAATCGATACGTCGATCAAGCGACTTCAATGAAACCGATTAATCGATACAACTAATGGACAACTTTTTTGTTAAATAATAAGCAAATTTTGCAGAATGCCCTCAGACCGCCCTTTTTGGAGGCAACAGCAAACGAACGAACAATTCAATAAGGTTGAGGTAGTAAACGTGAAGGACTGAGGCAGGTAATAATATTATGTTCCGCTAGGTTGTATTTACACGTTCTGAGGGAGTGGGGACGGGTTATAGGCAACTGAAAACTGTTGCAACAATATAGAATCGATTGTGGAAAAGTAAAACATTGGCAAATTCATAAATGAATTAACTCTCACTAAGAAAAGGTTAATCAGAAAAAAGTTAATAATCGTGATTACAGCATCGATTACCACATCGTGCATAGCAAACATCGATTAAAAATACACAATTTCTTTTGTGAATCAATCGATTAATCGATACCCAGATCTCAACAACTAATCAGGGATCTTCAGATATTTGATATCGATATTCATCCTCGATATCGATACAGCGATATTATCTTATTTTATTATTAAGTATTAAAATTTAATACATAATTTTATTATTAAGTATTAAAATTTAATACATAATTTTATTATTAAGTATTAAAAATTAATACATAATTTTATTATTAAGTATTTAATACTTAATAAGATGGGATATCATAATAAAAAATATCAGATATTGTGGGACGAACAATATTTATGCAGGCCAACCTAATGAGATAATTTACTAAGATGATTTACCTAAACTATATTCATTAGATAATAATATTATATTCATATATTATTATTATGAATATATTATATCATTCACTTGGACCTGGAAATGAACCCCATCATTTCTTCCCGGGCTGACGACGCTGTAAAGCGAAAATTTCCACTTTCATCTAGTTTTTCCAAATTTACGTAAGTGTTTGCTATAATTTTCATCCTCCTGTACGTTCATAAGATAATATATTCACAAGTCATTTAAATGCAGTAACATTAATAATTAACCATTTAATGAAAAATTACTAAGAAAATAAACAATATATTAAACAGGAAGTACATGGAGCCTAATAAAAGAATATTCCAGTTCGAGAAAAATCGGCTGTTTGAACAATTGTTAGGTACGCCTAATGAAATTACTCATAAATATGATTTATTAGAGCCATTCCTCTTCACTTAAACTACCCAGGAAAGTCAATTTGATCAAGTACTTCCCAGAAAGGCGGTTTCTATCCTGGGTAAATATATGATTCATATAAGTGAAGCGAATAAAGCGAATATATGATTCATATAAGTGAATATATGATTCCTCCTGCCTTCCAGAATAGGCGTTCACATGGCACAGAAGTAGCCATGTTTAGTAAGCATTGGCGTGCTTGCTTAAGAGGACTTAACGGGTTCGCCAGAGGTTAAAATAAAAGGGTAATTATAAAAAGGGTAATTAAATAAAAGGGTAAAAGGGTAACGATAATCTTTCGATATCACGATATGATCGCATTTCCGATATCGGAAATATCGATATTCATTGATATCGATAATACCGGAACATCCCCACCTCCACTAGGGTTGGGACATCGGAAAGAAAATATCGATATTCGATACTATCGGATAAACAAACGGTGACTATCGATATTTAGCGATATATCGTTAAAATCCAAGCGATATATTGGTTAAAATAATTTTCACTTAACTATTTTGTGTGATAGGTACACTGCTCAAGATGAAATACTGAAGAAATCACACTGGTTAAATGTAAAAGAATTTATTACAGGAGAAGAATAATACAATGTAAATATCAAATATAAAATCAATGTAAAATGTCACTAATATAATTAGGTATTTTGTATAAAATTTTTAACTACAATATATAAAGAGTATCAAAAATAAAAATTGATGAAAAAATGAAAATTATGTCCCCCAAAATTCTCTACCCAGAGACCCCAAGAATATTAATTCGCGTGGTCAGGTTTTAATCGGCTTTTTTCAGCTGATAAAACCTCGCCAGCTGTTGAAAAAAGCCTTTCTGCTGGAACAGAAGTTCCAACAACGGAAAGGTATTTCCTGGCCAATTCCTGAAGTGGAGAGTTTGGTGGGGAAATTTCCTTCCAAATTTTGAAGGGATTGTCGCCCAAGCTTCCTGGCGGCACTCGCAGGTATGACGACAGATCTTCGGACAATTTCTCACACTCCATTGACATTCTCTTCTTTTTCAGCTTCCAAGTTTCTTGAACAATGGTGTTGTGTTGACTCCAAAGCGAAAATTCTGAATCTAAAAATGTAAAAATTAATGTTTATTATGGGAATACTACATTAGGTATGTTAACAGTTTCTTTAAGAATGATTACAAACCTGCCACTTGAGTAGAGGTTGAGTCTGAGTCAGATGAATCCTTCTCGCTCTCAATCTGAGAAATCAGGAGGCTTATTTTTCTGATCACAGAAGCCTTAGCATGTGGGTCCCGAAAATAAGCATCCTTAAACCTCGGATCGAGTAAAGTACTGATGGCAAGAGCTGTCGTCATTTCAATTAGCGAAAATCTCTTCTTCATCTCACCAAGTAAGCATTCTTTTAATTTTTGTGCCAATTCCCCTTTTGGCACTAACGATGACAATGTTGTTCCAATGTTGTAGACCAGGGGAGTCACAATACTGCTAGTTGTGCATTTCTCCCCAGAAATTTCCCTTGTAGCAAACTCCAGGGGCTTGAACACTTCTAAAATTTCCTTAAGGTCTTCAACCTGTCGAGCAGCAATCATATCGGGAGCTGTAGAATTTTCCATGAGCACACTGTTGACTTGCGAGCGAAGTTCCAGGAAACGGAACCATCCCTAACCATCCACACATCACTTTTACCTTTAGGTGGTGACATAATCTCAAAGAAGACAAGAAATGTAATTTTAGAATCGAGATTCGAGAGCAAATAAAACACACTACACAAAACTGAAACTGTGGAAGCGAACACTGGGTCACCCCAGTCTGGGTGACCATAGTGTGTGTTTGCTTTTCTACAGCTTTCTTGCTCACGGCATTCTTCCACGATGGATGAGACAAGAGGAAAAGACCTATTTTTCTATCGGATCACTGGAAAAAGCCTATTTCTTTAACAAAAATTTTGATCGACTGATTTGATCCTAATTTTGTACTGACAAAAAAGACAATATATCGTCAATACGACAATGTCGATGAAAAATATCGCCAATTCATCACCGATATATCGATATATCGCGTTTCGATGTCCCAACCCTCCACTACCTTGAAGGTAGTACCTTCACTTAGAGATGGGTCGTAGTTGAAGGTAGTACCTTACTTAGAGATGGGTCGTTCCAGAGATTGTGTGGAACCGTTACGATCGTTCCGTTCCAGGGAAGTAACGGTTCCTTTTTTCGTTCCGTTACCGGTTTCGTTCCAAAAACTTCTTGTCTACTCCTATCTCTACGACCATGGAAGAAGACTTCTTGTCTACTCCTTTCTTCCATGCTCTACGACCTATCCGGTCGTTTTTCTTTTTGTTACGGACCGTAACTTACGGATTCATTCCAGAAACGTTCAGTTATGTTCTCGCTTCTCGTCAATTTCTGGGGCATGAATGGAACGATAAAGCTATAATAATATTATAGCTTTATCGTTCCATTACATATTATGTTCCCTTTATGCTTGTAATGATTCTATCTTTACATTCAAAAAGTACCTAGTATTCCTTTTATAAAAAAATGTAGATCATTTCGTATAAAAATTATTACTTAGCTAGGCACTTGCCTAGCTTGCCTATCAAACTTGCCTATCGAACGTTATAAATAAAATTTATTTACTGAATAATGATTTATTCAAAATCTTGAATATTTATTGAATCCGTGATTTTTTATCAATCAGCACAGTATATTTTGAATTCAGGTGTGGAATCAAACAAAATTTCATGAAATGAAATACAGAGATATATTGCATTCATAGAAAATGTGAGAAGAAAACGTGAGTAACAGAATCATAATTAGAAAATTATTTAAACCAAAGTTAAGGCTTCGCTAAGCTTTTTTAATAAAATTATTGTTTGAAATTTAGTTCCAAAATTAAAAAAAAAAAAAAATAGAAGGGTATCACTTCATGAACTCAGCATTTGCATTCAAAAACAATAACATTTTGGTCTTCTGAGAAGAAAGACGCGTGCGTCGGTCGTTGATCATCAGTCCCGCTTTGGAGAATACTCGCTCGCAAGGCACGGAATAATAATAAGAGAACACAAAAAATCGTCTTCAAGAATCAATAATAGAATAATAAACGAATAGGAAAAATTAATGAAAAAAAGGAACCTAATTTATTCTATGAATAAAACAATACCTCTATATAATTTATCCGGGATCCATTCCGGATCGTAACGGAAAAAATACCCGATCCCGCCCTGGATCGGAACGGTACGTGGAACCGGTGGAACGGCCCATCTCTACTTAAAATGGGAGTGGGAACCGATCCGAACCGATCCCACAGCGGATCCGTTCCTTTTATTGTTACGCCCGGAACGGTCCACCACTAGTTTCCAGTGAGACTTCAGGTTTGGCGTTTCGTTCCAGGTGGAACGGAAAAACTCAGCAAGCGTAACGGTACGTATGGTTCCTTTTGTGTAACCGTTCCCCGTTCCGTTACAGCTGGAACGGTCCATCTCTACCTTCACTACGGTAGTGACACTTAGGGATGCAATATCGGAGAAAACTATCGATATATCGACTATCGATACTTTAGAAATATATCGAAATAGTAATTTGATATATCGGTAAAAAATATCGATATTTCGATATATCGGTCTTCGATATAATATAATAGCTTCTTCTTCTCCTTTCTCGTTTTAATTGTCCTAGCAGACGGCCATGTTGGACATAGGTGAGGTAATATTTGATTTCTTTTTATTGGTAATTTCGTTTATAGGCGGATGTTATTGTCGGTAATGTAGTCGTAGAGTCTGTCGAGTGGTCGTTTCGTAATCTTGTATGGTGTTTACGCGGATGAGAAGGTCGCCGAAGAGCAGTTGATTGCATTTTGCATTACAGCAAAATGAGGAAGGTTTCACGTTAGAGGGTTGGTTATCCTCCCGTAAAGTTTGCTCTGTCCCTTCCATTTCCTTTTCCAACCCAGTGTAGCTCCATGTTGTTCTCCACGCTGGAGTGGTTCGCAAAATTGTAATTTTACAAGTGCTCTAAGGCGGATGGATGGATGCTCTTCTTCTTCTTCCGCTTGTTACCTTTATTTCTTCTTCCAGGTGCTCATTTTTGTTGCCAAGGGTGTCCGTGATAGGATACGATCTACAGTGGACCAGAACCTTCAGGTTCAGCAGAAAAATTCTCAAAACTATCAGTCAAAGGGAAGGTCAAGGATAGAAGCCTTAGGGCGAAGAAACTTGTTGGCTACTCATTGGACATTAAATGCGATATAATATACCTAATAATATTTATACATTTATGCAAACATAATATATTTTTATTATTATATATCGGACCCGATAGTGCCAGTTTGATATCGATATTCCGATATATCGGGATAAAAAATATCGGTAATAAACATCGATATATCGCAAGAAAAATATCGGCTATTTCGATATATCGATATTTTTTATACATCCCTAGTGACACTACCTTAGTGGTGGGCGTTATTGCTACTTTTCCATAACGGTACGTTACGTTAGTTATGAAAAAATAACCGTTATTTTTTTCGGTTACAAAATAACCGTTATTTCTTTTCTGCTAACCTACAAAAATAATCGTTTCGTTTTTCAGTTACTTCCTACATGATAGTTTTTTTCCGTTTCTCGCCATTTTTTTCGGTTACAAAATAACCGTTATTTCTTTTCTGCTAACCTACAAAAATAATCGTTTCGTTTTTCAGTTACTTCCTACATGATAGTTTTTTTCCGTTTCTCTCTATTTTTCGGTTGTCAGGTTATTCCGAGCACGCCACTTTTGATAAATAGCAGTTTTGCTAGTAAAATTGAACGTTAACTACTGCGATTCTTGTTTTGAAAAAAATGTTGGGGTAAAAAAATCTTTTTTAATTTAGCTCCATGGCACTTCCACATTTTACGATGTAATTTACTCTACTCCTTTTTCTGTTGATATAACATTCCCAGTCAAAAAATTCTTTGTTGCTTATGGATGTATTATTTTTATACCTCTTCTGCTCTTCTCAAACTACGAGTATCTATAACGCACTGAGTTTTTTGAAAATTATATTTATGTATAGTTTAAAAAGTCTCCTACACGAATATTATCGCAGTGATTCGTGAAGAAAACCTAGAGGATAAAATATCATTTCTACCCGATAATTAGATTGTATAAATACGAGATTGTACGATATAAATATATTGTCTTTTGTTCAATGCTAAGTTGCACTAGATATTGTCTTTTGTTCAATGCTAAGTTGCACTAGATACAATAATTTCTACAAGCCATTCTATAAAAATGAAGACCGGTCAACTTTGGAATTGATGTTTACACCATCCTATTCTTTAACCCCTAAAATCTTTTAAACGCTATCCTTCGTGCAATTTAATGTGGGATTCTCTATGTGGGCAAACCGATACTCCTCCAAGGTGAAGAAAGCTGCGGATGGTCTTAAAAAATTCTACGGAACAAACTCTATCTAAATATCAAATAAAAAACATACCATTCCATATGAATTTTTCGAGATATGAAATTTTCAAAATTTCAAAATTCGTTTTGAACCCCTTCCCCTTGACCTAGGGTTATGAAAAGTTTCGAGGACCATTGTGGGGTTGGTCGAAACCCCTAAAAAAAATTTCGTAATTTTAACTCAACGCTAACTGGGCAAAGTGGCGCGGACGGCGGACGGCGTACGACGTACGGACGGATTTTTTTTTTTTATTCGATTTTCTGAATCTACGTATCTTGAAACGTAAACCAACAAATTTTGAGGGGGGGTTAACATTTTTTTTTCTTTGGGCGATTCCAATGGTTCATTATCGAAGATAATAAACCAAAAGTGGTCCAGACATAAGTCTGCCAGGATGGGGGAAATTGGAGCTCCCATAAAAATATTAATGAAATAGAATAACCGAAAAGAAATCGAGAACCTTACCTGAGTACAGCTACAGCCAGAAAAACGAGCCTCAACAGTTATGCGTTATAATATAACGCATGCGTTATTTTACAGGTCACGTTTTTTTCGGTTATTCCATAACCGAAACAAAGTGGCGCGGACGGCGTACGGCGGACGGCGTACGGCGGACGGCGTACGGCGGACGGACGGATTTTTTTTTATTCGATTTTCTGAATCTACGTATCTTGAAACGTAAACCAACAAATTTTGAGGGGGGGTTAAAAAATTTTTTTCTTTGGGCGATTCCAATGGTTCATTATCGAAGATAATAAACCAAAAAACGTAACCTGTAAAATAACTGAAAAACTTCGAATAACAGAATAACCACTGTTATGTAACGGTTACATTGTAACCGATGCGCTGAGGCGATAACGTTTCGATTTTCGCTTACAAATACGAACGTTTGAACAAAAGAAGAACATGATGAAGGATCACTGATGTTTCTTCATCAGCTGTCGACAGTATGGGAGTGACAATTTATTGTGATTGTGAGGCCAGAATAGCCGCAATATAGGAGCGAAACAAAATTTTAGGTGGTTTTATAACCGTTATTTTATCAATTGAATAACGGTTATAACGGTTATTTTAAAATAACCGGTTATTCATAACAGTTTCAGGTTATGCGACCCACCTCTACACTACCTCCATAACCTCCACGTAGTATAGTAGGGTTTTCTGTGACCTCCACTACCGCCACCATCCTCTTCTCGTCTGCTCGACACGACTGTTTTCCCACGTTTGAATTTTCAACGTTTTGAACGTAGTTTTGATTTCAAAACGCAGTTATCTGATCGGTTTTCCTCTTGTTTCTTCAAAACCCGTTTCGGTCGTTTCAATTCGTGTCGATCTCGTTGAAATCAAGTCTTTTGTTTCCTCAGTGAAGCCGCTTCGCCGCCGAGAGGGTCCCGACACATTCCGCCTTAATCTCACATTGTCTCACATCAATCCCACACACGTACCTACTAACTGGTAGTACTACACGCCACACGACACAAAATGGTACGTACTAAACTTGAGTTACAGTAAGATAAGTGTAAGTTATTTACAAACAACGAAACGCCTCACGCGGTCTCCATGTGCCGTTTGGGCTCAACTCACGTGGGACTGTTGTGTAGTTTTGAGGTTAACTTAGCTAGATAGTTGTTTTGATGTTGACACTCGTCAGTTTTTGGCTCGTAAAATTCAAACTACTCGTCGTACAGAAAATTTCACTAGCACCTAAATGGAAGAACATTAAATTTGGCGTCAAATGACTCCTTGAACATAAAATTTTGTTTAGCGGTTAGGTGAGAATCTCAACTTGAAGACGATTGAATTTTTCCATTTCGGCTGAGTGCGTTGTGCAATCACATTTTGGCGGCTGTAACTCGAAAACGGCTGTTCCAATCGAAAAAAACCCATGATCTAAGTTGCAGAGCATTTAATTTTGCGTTTAAGGAGCACCATCACGTAAAATGAAGAATTTCCATAACAAAACGAGTGTTTTTGACACTTTTTACAGTTTATGGCTCATAAAATCTAAGCTATGCGTCGTACGGAAAATTTCACTCACATCAGAATTGAAGAACATTTAATTCGGCGTCGAATGAATCTTTTCAACATCAAATTTGGTTTAGCGGTTTGGTCAGAATCTCAACTCAAAGACGAGCGAATTTTTCCATTTCGGCTGGAAAGAGCGTGGTGCGCTCACTTTTGTTGTAGTCAGGTTTACAAACAAGGAAACGTTTGATAAGCTCACCATGTGCCGGTTGTGCTCAACTCACGTGTGACTAACTTGTCAGTACTTAGGTTAACTAAATAGCCTGTTTAGATCGAAGAACCCAAAAACCGCGAAATGTTGGCACTCTTAGTTCTTGGCTCATAACATCTAAATCTCTCGTGGAATACGAAATTTCACTCCGAATGGCATTAAATTCTGCGTCGAATGACCCCTCCAACGGTGACTAGTACAATACTACCGTTGTAAATTGATGTGGCTCCTAAAATGCCGAATTTGATGCTCTACAACTTTCATTATCTGACATTTTTCGTTTGGAAGAACCGTTTTCGAATTAACACCGTTTGTAAATGAGCGCACAACGCCCGAACCCCTGAACCGAATTAAACGTTTAAGAAGTCATTCGATGTGGAATTCTTAGCTCTTTAATTTGTTTGCGAGTGAAATTTTATGTACGACGCTTAGTTTAGATTTTACGAGCCAAAAAATGAAAAATTGCCATAATTCATATGATTTGTTGCAGTATAAAATGTCATTTCAGCCGCCTACTCACACATTTGGTTGGCGTGTCGTTTGCCGGTATTTCAAAAATCCTTTTTGTCTTAGACAAACTGAATAAGTTTCAGTTGAATTTCCTTCGTTCATCTAATTGTTTATTTCGTATTTCCTGCGACGCAGACTGAAGAAGTGAACCCGAAAGCGTACCCTCTGGCCGACGCCGCTCTGACGGTGAAGATCCTCAATTTGGTTCAGCAGGCGATGCACTACAAGCAGCTGCGCAAAGGCGCTAACGAAGGTAATAATGAGAATATTCGGGAAAAAAAACGTGCAATAGTCTAAAACCTATCATAGTTTAAAAGGCATTTATTTAGTAAAGTAAAGTAAGCAACCATTTCAGGTTGAATTTTCGTCCAACTGCCGTTTCCGGCGTCGCGGACGTCATCGGCTGTCCACCTAGGTGGATCAGAATTGTTCCGATGATTTCGCTTAAAGCTACTCATTGCCTCGCCCCCTTGAGTTGAGAGGGGTTCGCCGTACAGAAGCGTGAAAGATTACTTGGACGGGACCCGCCCACCGGCGGTCACCCATCCAAGTAATAACCACGCCCGACGTCGCCTAACTTCCGTGATCTTACGAGTACGGGTTCTTTGCGACGCCTGCCCCGTACGGCTCATTTATTTAGTATATAAACCATCAATTCACAAGCCATATTTTAGTCTACAAGCTACTATTTGCTTGTGAACTAATCGCTTGTAGACAAATTAATGGTTTGTGGACTGATGAATAGCTTATAGGCTAATATATGCCTTATATGCTATTGAATGGCATATAACCTGATAAATGGCATGTGTGCACACAAATTACTTATAGAGTAGAAATGCCTTTTAGACTGATATGTGAATAATTGGTTATTGGCTCAAGAATCCTCCTAATGTAGGCAATTAAAAAGTCTTCCCTTGGTCTCTTACAGTATTAAATATCTTGTAGACTATTGAATTCAAAAGTCATTCGTCAGTTTAGTAGCCATTTATCAGCACACAAGCTCTTAGTTCACCAGCCATTTATTAGTGTACAAGCCAATTACGAGTATAAGTTCTAACCAAAGCTAATAATTACAATTATTGTAATTTCTAGCCAATTATTAGTTCTAAAGCCATTTTATAGTCGACAAGGAATTTATTCGTCTATACGCCTGTTAATAGTGTACAAGCCATTTATTAGTCTACAAGGCGACAAATGTATACATGCCATTCATCAGTTCACAGGCCATCATATCAGAAGCCATTTAATAGTCTACGAGGCATTTATTAGTCTGTACGCCTTTTAATAGCTTACAAGCCATTTATTAGTCTACATGGCGTATATCAGTGTTGAAGACCAAGGGAAGAGTTTTTAATTAAACTAAGAGGATTGTTGGGGTAGAAACCAATTATTCATATATTAGTCTACAGACTAGAGAAGAGATAAGGCATTTATTAGTCTTATTAGGCATTTATTAGTCGGTTCTCCACACTGGAAAGTGAAATGCTAGCTTATTTTAGTATAACGCTAACAAACAGGGTGTAAAAGATTCCAAAATTGTAATAATATCCAAACACACAAATAATTCAAACCATACTCCAAAACCACGTCACTCAGAATAACAATTTCAATGCTGAGTTTCGTTTGGTAGCAATCATTGGGTTACTACCTTCCACTAACGAAAGAGGGGACAGCATCGCTGTAGTGCCACAAGCTTTAATTAAACGTTTAATTAATCGCACTTTTCCCCTGCCAAACTTCCTCTAATTAAGACCCTCATGCCTCATATTCACTTATTTCAATGTCCGGATATTCAGTATGTTTTGCTTCTAATTTCGTCTCCAGCTACCAAAACCCTCAACAGAGGTCTTTCAGAGTTCATCGTGATGGCTGCCGACGCGGAGCCCCTCGAGATCCTCCTCCATCTCCCGCTGCTCTGCGAGGACAAGAACGTCCCATACGTGTTCGTACGTTCTAAACAGGGTGAGTTGTTAGCGGTAAATTATTATTTATAGCTAGCGTATTATTTATATTATATACGTAAACTCACAAACCTGAAGGTACGCAGAGTAAGTCGAATCCCCCCCCCCCCCCCCCAACACTTCGTGTAAAAATCACCCAAGCCTTGCTTAACTGAATAAGAAGAACATGGCAAGGGTGAAGACCAGGGGTTTTGAACTAATACAGCGTGTAACGCGAGTGGTGTCTGACAGCTCTCCTACGTGTTCTTCATTTAATTTCCGACCAAAGTGTCTCTTATCCTTTTTTTTATCCACTCAAAATCCAACTTTTTCCAGTTTTAAGAGTTTTTCGTTTTTTTCGACCTTACTTCACTAAAAGTGCCAAAACTCCCTTAATTTGCACTGAAATATAAATTTGAGGATATCGTTGGAAATAGCGTTAAATTTCCTGTCTCTCCGATGCCTAACACATTGGGTGGAGTGAATAAAAACGAGTAAAAGCTCATACTCGTCCCATTTTGAGTAAATGCTTGCGTCGGAGTGAATAAAAGCTAGGCTTTACTTGTCCGCAAGTAAACACTCGCATTTGTGACGAGTAAATACTCGTTCAGCAAGGTCAGCGTAAAAAAACGAGGCAATACTTCATTTGGTGTGAATAAAAACTAGTATTTACTAAAGGCAACGAGTAAACTCTTGAATTTTCGCAAGGTTAGTCAGCTGGTAGCTCGCGAGAGAAAACTTGTCGGATTTAGATGTTTGAGGAGGCCAGTAGGCTAATTTAAGTGGTGCGTTTTTCCTTCTTTATTCTTGCGATGTCTCAGCTCGTCGGGGTTCGGTCGGTTAAGTAAGCTTTATCGTGATCGGAGGGATATTATGAAGAAACTTCTAAGATCTGAAAATGCGAATGTGGACTTTTTGACGGAGGCGCTTCTGCCTCCAACGGACGAGGAAACACGGGGGGGGGGGGGGCGTTTCCTGTAGGGAAAAGGATGGAGGTATTTCTCCGGTATAGGGTTTCCTACTCCTTTCATGCGACCCCAAACAGATTTTGAGACAGGATAATATCATAAGGATTATATTATAACACTACATTGCAAGGAGAGAGTCGTCATAGAACGCAAAAGTGCAGCGGATTTTTTTTTCCGATTTTCTGAATCTACGTATCTTGAAACGTAAACCAACAAATTTTGACATGGGGTTAAAAAAATTACTACAGCTGTTAGGGCGGGAGCACGGTGAACAGCTGTTTTATTGCGGGAATCCATAATCTAAACAAAAAACTAGTAAACCCTCGCAAGGTCAGCACAATTTCAAGGAGGTATGCCTTGCGAGTAATACCTTGTTTTTATTCACCCAAAATTCGAGCATTTGCTAAGACTCGCGAGTAAATACTTGCGAGGCTACTCTCACAAGGCAATACTTCTTTTTATTCACTCCACCCATTATGTTTAGGTGGAACTCAGGTGTGCAAATAGAGTCTGAAAAGTAAATTTTGTCAAAATCTCAAAATTGCCTATTTTTTAAACGATTGGTAATCTTATTAATTCTTATAGCAGGACTGTGAGGGTGTGCTAAACAATGCACCAAAAGGTCAGCTTTCTAACGGACTCATCAAAACTTTTTTTGCTGTTTAACTAAGAGAGAAAATTAGGTTTAAATGCGAAAAAACGGGGTTTTCTCGGACTAGATCTTGGGGTTTTCAACCTGTGAGTTTTGAGTTATCTTTGTGGTAATTTTTTACGCTTAGTCACTCTGAATTTACCGACGAACGGGTATTTGCAGTGGACGAAACGGAAGACATATTGAGCAAGCTGTGAACTAAATTAGTGATATGGTCGAAAAAAAAACTTTCATTGTTCAATTATTCTTTTCAATGCCCTAAACTGAAAATAACGATGAATATTATGACAATATTAATGAAGAAGAGAAGAAGAAGAAGAATGATATTGATAATAGTAAATAACGATAAAATGAAAATAGATAGGTACTGAGAGTGTCACCCTTCGACTCAGAGAGTTTTTCATTTTAGGGCAGGGGTGTTGACATTGAGAAGAATAATTGAACTAGGTATGGAAGTTTTAATTTTTTCGACCATATTACTAAATTCAGTTCACAAGTTGCTCAAAATGTCTTCCGTTTCGTCCAATGTAAATACCGTAGAAATCAGCGTGAAAAATTACCACAACGATGAATCAAAACTCACTAGTTCACAAAGGTACATTTGTCATGAAAAGCCCAAAATTCAGCCAAAAAAACACGTTTTTCGCATCCAAACCTAATTTTCTCTCTTAGTTCAACATCAAAAAAAGTTTTTTTTAGTCCGTTAGAAAGCTGACCTTTTGGCGCATTTTTTAGCATACCTCCACAGTTCTCCTATAAGAATTGATAAAATTACAAGCATTTAAAAAACAGGTGAGTTTGAGACAAAATACACTTTTCAGGCTCCATTTGCACTCCTGAGGTCCACCTAAACGTAGTTTGGTAGGCATCAGAGAGACAGGAAATTTAAAACTAATTCCAACCGTATCCTCAAATTTGAATTTCAGAGCAAACTGAGGGAGTTATATCAATTTTAGTGAAATACGGTCGAAAACACGAAAAAAATCCTAAAATTGAAAAAAGTCGGATTTTGAGTGGATAAAAAAAAGAGACACTTTTGGTCGGACATTAAGTGTAGAACGCGTAGGAGAACTATTACTAACTTCAAGTTAATCGGTCAAGGCAGTAACTTCAAAAACCCTTTAGTCTTGGCTAGATGAACAAGAAGACCATGGTAAAGGGTTTTTGAAGTTATATAACTCGGCTCCCTCTAGACCTAGCGACATTCAGAGCTGTTTTCTATTATCCACACCGAGAAGACCCATACCAAATTTGATCGACTGTGGCCTAAATTTCAGTTTTTCGTTCCTCAATTTTTCTTGGGTTGAGATAATGGGTTAAATCTTTCAAATGGCACCGACAAAGAAATTTATTTAAAAAAATGTACAACATTTCAAGTCGTTTGGTCCTTTCACCCAGTCTGTAGACTCGTCAAAGTGGACAATGTTAGCCAACAATTTCTGTTTTTCTAAAAGTTTTTTGGGCTGAGATAATAGGTTAAATCTATTAAAAAGCTCTGTCTCAAGCTTAAACGAAACACTGTGCAAAATTTCAAGTCAATCGGTGAAGGTGGAGAAGCTGTAGCCGTGACTGTCTGAAGGGTTTTTCGCCATTACCGTAGTTCTTACACGGTAAGGGCTAAAACCCGGCTGTTTGAAGTTACATAACTCGGCTCCCTTTAAACCTAGCGAGTTGAACCTTTTAGGTTTTTCTATTATCCACAACAAGAAGATCCAAACCAAATTTTAAGTTGTTCGGTCAAATAGGAGCCGAGGTATGGATACCTGGAAAATGCGTTTCGTGACGTGTTCGGTAAACATACACTCGGCTACCGCGTTCCTAGATCCCTTCATATAAAACTATATTATTATTCTCGTTAATACACATGTTTTCTTCTTCATTATAATTCAATTTTTACAACTTTTTGGACGTTTTCGATTCAAATTTTCGACTCGTGCCCATCACATACCGTTGTCACTCTGTTTTAACCGCCTTCTTCAGTTCTTAGCGAATTTTCGAAGAAATGGAAGCTATTGTTTTCGGTCCAAAATTTTTAAAACTCGAGTTTCCAACAAAAAAATGTAGGTATACCATAATCCGTTCCAGACTATCCTGAATTCACTGCCAGAAGACACCAAAAATCATATGTCGTCGCTGTAGTTCTTACATACCATGATAGACCATAGAATCTATAATAACATTATAGATTCTATGGTCTCTTATGGTATGTATTATGATATTATCTTATCAGCTGAGCATAAAAACTGATTCACCTATCCAAACCTATTATTTAATAAAACGTTGATAACGACGCTTCGGATCATATGGGATTCTGGAAGCTACAGTTTCATTGGATCGTGTTGGAAAATATGAATACAGGCGCTGTATACAGGGTTGTCCTTAACTATAGTGGATAATATCATATTATGAATTTTAATTCTTTATTGTGAGGGAGTTTGAAAAACTGAAAACCCGTGTTTCCTATTTTAGATTTGGATTCCACGTAAAATTTCATGAAAATTTGACCCCTCAAACGATTTTTTCGGTCGCACTCAACCCACGCTGTGAGCCCGCCAAGATTGGGCCAAAATTCAGTTGAGCGGCTGAGGGGTCAAATTTTTATGAATCTTTATTACGTAGAATTTTCATGAATCTTTATTACGTAGAATCCAAATCTAAAATAAAAAAAGTGGGTTCCCATTCGAAAAAACGAAGTTGGTGTATTGGGTCAATTTGGCACAGTCGGAGAAAATTGAAAATAGCGCAGTTGAATGCAGGATAAAAAAATAGGAAACACGGATTTTTCAGTTATTTCAAATTCATATCCACTAGTTAAGGACACACCTGTATACACACACCCACGTGTCATTCCAGATGATAACTCTTGATAGAATTGAGATAAAATGTTCAAATTTGCACAAACAATATGTCTTGGCAATCGAAAGGCCTACTTCGTACTAAGACTACCTAAATTTACAACCAGTAAAATAGAGACTTAGGACCTGTTGTACTTCGAAAATTCACTCTTATTGCCATGCTGCACGTTTATTCTTGTTTCCAGCTTTGGGCCGAGCCTGCGGCGTCTCCCGTCCGATCATCGCCTGCTCCGTGACGATTAACGAGGGCTCTCAACTGAAACCTCAGATCACGACGATCCAACAAGACATCGAGCGTCTTCTCGTTTGATGTGATGCCATTGTTTTGCTTTCAAGATGAAAAAAGTACATAAAATCATAAGTTGTACATATTTTTAATGTTTTCAAACAGAATACAACCATTTTTTTCTTTTCTTTCAAGATTTACTCAAGTTCATCAAAACCTACTGTCTACAGTTGACAGTAACTCTACAATCAGAATCAAAACGTTAAATGGGGTGTTTGCCGACAAAAAATCGGGTGTCATGTTTCGAAATCTTAATTGGTGTTTTCGCAACCCACCCCCCCCCCCCCCAATAGTGGGAAACTAAGCAACTTTAGGTACATACCAACTATTTTTCCATTTTACTTCACAAAAGTCTTTAGGCTAATATCAAGTATATCAACAGACAACGGTTTTGCACTCTTACTTAACTGTATAAAACCCTTTCTATATACACATATGATTTTTGGTATATATGCGTATGTGTCATTCCAGATGTGATGGAATTGACATAAAATGTTCAAATTTGCTCAACAAATACGTCACAATCGAAAGGTCTATTTCGTAGATGGGCAGAACCAGGCCACTCTAAGGGGTTTTAGGGGAATCACTATCAATTACCCATCAAATCCCCAAATGAAACTATCTGACTAGTGATACATCATTTTAAAGAGTTTTCAATGCTGAACACGCTGGTGAAGTCAGAATTGCGGTATCTCATTCCATTCTCAAACTTGAGCACTTTGAAGATGAAGAAATGTGGTTGTTACTTGAGAGGTTCTTCACTGTTCACCTGCTCTATTGTAATAGCGGAACGAAATATTGCAATTCTGACTTCACCATCGTGTTCGGCGTTGCAAAATCTATAATAATAATGCAAAATCCTCAGTAGGTACGAGTATATTATACCTACTGAGGAGTTACTGTTACTCAGCAAAAAAGGAGACGAAATTTGTTGTAAAACCAGGTATTTCTCCGTGAATCCGCCGTATAGCCATGCTGCTTTACTAGATTTTAATGTTTAAGGGCCGGTTCATCAATCAGCCGTATAAACCGGTGGGTAACAATTCGCCGAATAACACTGTTCGACGAATAAAATAGTAGCAGTGTTTATAACTGTTCATCCAACGAAGTTTATTGAACGAATAAGTGTTTGTCGAATAAGGTCAGAATCGATTTTTTTTATCGAGAAGGTGCTGTAACCATAGTGTTACCTTCCAGTTTCTGTGAATTCTGAGTAGATTGTTGTTTACTTTCTACGTTCGGTGGTTAGTTCGTTGCTACGAAAAAGTTTTAATTTGAAGGAAGAGAACGAGAACACCATGGACAAAGGTATGTAAATTGATGTTATCCTGGTCGAATCGCCCTGCTCCGTGTACAATTACCTACGTAATATTTCAATAAATATTCTGTTTGGCTTTATTCTAGCGAAGCGGCAGAGATCGGCAAATTTTTCAGAGGCTGATTCGAAGCTATTAGTTAAATTGGCGAACCAGTTCAAGCATAGCTTCGAATCAGCCTCTGAAAAATTTGCCGATCTCTGCCACTTCGCTAGAATAAAGCCAAGCAGAATACCTATTTATTGAAATATTACGTAGGTAATTGTACACGGAGCAGGGCGACTCGACCAGGATAACATCAATTTACTTACCTTTGTCCATGGTGTTCTCGTTCTCTTCCTTCAAAATTAAAACTTATTCGCGACGAACTAACCACCAAACGAAAATAAACCACCACTTTTATCCTTGAAAATAAAAAAACGGACGCGCAAACGAACAAATCGAAAGCCAGCTCCTCGCTGCTGAAGCCGATCTTCGCATCAAATTGTTACAGGAGGAGAAGTTTAAAATGAATAAAGTTTCCAATATTCTTTCAAGCCATGATGTTTTAGTACTTTTTATTACATAATATACAAATAACCCTATACATAATAGGCATAAGCATAATTATTACATTATTTGCACTCAAAGTGCCGCCATTTTGACTCGTCTATTCGCCGAATAAAGCCTTGTTCGGAGGTTTCAACGGTCCAATAACTTTATACTCCGAATACATCCTATTCTCCCAATAACTCAACTTGATGAACAGTCATATGAGATCTATTCGTCGAATACGGCTACTCGCCGAATAAGATGGCGCTATTCGTCGAATAAATGCCATTGATGAACCGGCCCTTAGTGTAAAAAAAAAACTGGTCGAAAATGGTCTTCTACAGAAGGGAAATTGGCCTTGTTCTGAGCTTTTGTCGGGGCCTGCTGTTCAGTGTGATCTTTGATGATCCTGCTGGTCCGTCGTGATCTAGTAAGATCATGAAGGATCACACTGCAGGGAGTACCGGCAAAGGTGCAGAACAAGGTCAATTTGAGCACTAGACGAAGAAGGTTTCGAAGCCTCTACCTTGAAAACTAGAGGTTTAGGAGAGAAATGGGTGCCAGATCACAATTTCACGTGGATTCTGAGTTGCAGAATACGAATATGGAGCTGGACCCATAAAAGTTCTTTTTTAAACCCCAGAAAATTCGGAAAATCCTCGATTTTCAGGTTTAAATGGATTCAACACAAAATATAAAAGTGATGGAGAAAATCCTGTTTTAAATTCTGATTGTGCATTAAGTTTCCTTTAAGAAACAGTTTCTAGTTTTTTTTAGTAGCAAAAATGGTAGGTATTCAATTGGTCATGGAGGGTGGGAGGGCTGCGGGTCTGAAGCTTAACCCCCAATACGGCACCTGCTTCCTCAGCGATTTCTCACTACCAAATCCTAATGAAGAATTCAATTTTTCACGAATCCAATCCCATCATTAGAAGTAGAATAGAAAATGTTTCTTGAAGTAAATTTAATGGAAAATCAGAAATTGATATCAGATTTACTCCATCGCTTTTATATTTTGTGTTGATCAACATGATCACACCTAACCGGAGGCCACGGCATTGTAGGAGAGAAACGGGACATAAATCCACCAGATCATAATTATGAATGGTTTTTGGTGCTGGATTTTAGGTGAAATATTGAGTTTTGGCAAAAAGTTCTCTTTTAGGGTGGTCACAAGACCTGGGTGGTCACAAGAGCTGAGTGTACACTTGAGTGTTAACTAATTCCGTCAATTCAACATGAAAATTAACAATAAAATCGAGAAATCAACTCGAAGAACGAGCAAGGAATACGGCTGAGCTCGAACGTACCCTCCGTCCCTCCATTCCTTCTCGATGTCGCCCCCGAATGAAACCTTCCCGCTCTGTTTTGTTGGCAGCGCTGCCTGCTCCTCCCCCACTCCATCGTTCCACCGACAACCTTCAAATCCTCGAGTTTCGATAGAAAATCAATAGAATCAACTTCTTTCGAGTTCCAACCCCCGTATTCGATTGAACGAGTAGGTTTTGTTCGACTCTTCCCCTTAACCGTGCAATTTCCACTCACTCCAAAACCCTCGCCAGTTTTTTCGGCTTCAAACACCAAATCTTTCGACTCAGTCCAGAACCTCCTTCGGGGGAATAACGTAAATTTTGTTGTTCGATTTCGAATAACAGACGGCGAAAAACGTTTTCGAGGCTTCGCTAATCGACGTCATTTTTTGGTTACGTTTCTTTTTCTTCCTCTCGTCGTGAAGTTTTTGAGTGTCCACCAAAGTGGATACTTGCTCTGAGAGTTCCGCCAATCAATCACAATTCCTCGATTTAAAGGAAATCTGAGCAGTTGGGACCTCAAGGTAAGAAGACGACTTCGTATTAGGTATCTGTTACAATTGTGCTGGGGGGGGGGGGGGGGCATGTTCGTATTGCCCACCGTGAACTTGTGCAACCCACATCCCCCCCCCCCCCCCTTCGTTTTGGGACCTGTGGTTGTGTGATTGACGTCAAAATTCGTCGTTTGTTGGGAGTCGGAGGACGTAGGGCGAGTTTAACCTAATTTTGACCACCCAAATTGTGCCTGGTTTGGTTTTTCGTTGATATCGCGTGATGTGTTGTACCTACAAAACAACTTACTGACACCGAAAATGTAGACAATTAAATTCTCTACAAAAAACGCCTCTATCATATTTTTGGTACAATTCGTGGTTTACGAGATAGTCGCGTTTTTGATGATGCTGAACCCAATAATAATATTCATCATTATAATGTTCTTCATAATGATATTATGATCGTAGCTGTGATTTTCCCACATTTTGACGCAATTTCGACTCTAATCTGCTCGTTCCTTCGTTTTGAGACTGAATAACGTGGAAGATGGTGCTTTTGGTTCATGGTTTCGCTGATATCTCGTGACGTGTTGTACCTAAGAAAACACTTACCGACTCCGAAAATGGGGACAATTAAATTATCTACAAAATTCGTTTCAATAATGTTTTTGGTACAATTCGTAGTTGACAAGATAATCGCGTTTTTTGACGATACTGGTGCCAAACTCTGACACTTCGCACGATCTGTGACGATCTGACTGTTCGTAGCTGTGATTTTTTTTTTTTTTCACATTTTATCGACGTTCGGTCCGAACATTTTGTCTCAATTTCGACGTCAAATCCGCTCGTTCCTTAAGTTTTGAGACTAAATAACGTGGGAAGAGGTCAAAAGATGCTGCCTCGTTTTGGTTTTTCGCTGATGTCTCGTGATTTGTTGAACTTACCTACGATAAATTATTTATTTAATTGAACATACCTTCTCTCAAATATGGAAGTAGGCAGTAGCGGTGCGTGGGCTCTGAAAATGGTGGGCCACCGAATTCGGAACACAAATTAACAGCTTTTTCTACAAAATTCCTGTAAATGTTTTCCAACAGGAGTCTTCTTATGAGAAATGGGTGTATTTTAATCAACCGCAGCTCTTAGCAAGTCAGAATGTAAGCTCTGTGTTCGCAGTAGTTCTGACCAGTACCCGGGATTACCAGTAGCTATAGCTTCATACGAGGAGGTGGCTGCGGGGCAATCCCACCAACCCATCCACTTCCAAAAATAAAATATGTACAAAAATGTGTGAAGACAACGTAAAAAAATATGAGTAATGTCGTTAGATAGGTAGCCACCACCACTTTCAGAGTACACAAGAAAGAGATCACGAGTTAGGACCATAACATTATGACTGAAGAGTATAGCGACTAGATTATTCATGGCTAGAGTAATGACTAGAACCAAAGTACTACAGAAATGACTAAGTAAAGACTAACGAGATTAATGGCAGACAAAAGAAATAAGAACTAGAGTAAAGGTAAAAAAATTAAAAGACTGAGGGAACGAAAAAAAGCAAATAGGTACCAAACTTTATTGTACGAAGTAAAAATATTTCAACGTTTTAAGCTCAATAAGTACAGTAACTGTAAAATGAAGACACTAATACTGACAAAGGAATTCCATTAAACAACTCAGGAATTAAAATTTATAAGTGAAATCCAGCCTTTGTTCTTTTAGAGATGAGAAGTACTCTATGACTTTCTTATTGAAATCAGAAAAATTAGCAATCATTTCCTTCTCTACTGACAACATCGTCAAAGCATTAAGTCTCTCTTGGGTCATAGTTGATCAAATAAACGTTTTTATTCTTTTAAGGGTAGAAAAACAACGCTCAGCTTCTGCAGAAGTCATTGGAATTTTAATCAATAATGTTAGTAGTTTCTCAGTTTCAGAATAGGTATCAACTAAATTATTGTTGTGCAAAAACAACAGAAATGGTATTGCGCCTATGAAATGAGTAAAATCGGTTCTCTGATAAATTGTCACCAATTCAGTTTTAAGTTTCCAAGATTCTAGGATAGAGTAAGCAGTGACCGTGTTTTCAAAATCTTCAGTTGGAAAACGTTTTGAAAAATTCGGAAAACTGGCAGTATCAAGCAGTTTTGAAGCTGCGAAATGCCCCCTGCACGAATATCTGCTTCTAGCTTGAGCTATGATAATATCACACACCTCCACCTCCAGTACCTACTTATCTGTGTATGTTGACGTTGATCAATCCACAAGACCACAGACAGGACACAACGCACTTAATTACCACAAAAAAAAAATCCAAATCTGTCACGGAAACTCGAATCCGAATGGGAACATACAAAATTATAACCTAAGCAGAAAACTGAATACTCAACATAGTAACAGAATGGCGAAATTGATTCACAAGTTGTACTATCGAGATGACAGGATGAATTGAAGCAATCGAATCGATTGTGAACACAAACGATTTTTTGATGGAAATGTGGGGACGGGGCCGAAAAGAGGCGTGGCTTACCGAATTTTTACTCTACTGAGCATGTGCTGACGGGCCACTTTTCTCCGTTTCCGTGGCAACACCGGGGCACTGGGCCCCCTCAGTTTCAGAAGCGTAGGTTTCGATTTCGATTGCAAGACATCGATTACTGTAGCTATATTCCGATGAAATGCTCAAATATCCATTATGGATACTCCGTCTTCTTCTTCTTCCCAGTTACTTGTCTTGGCCACAGCCATGCCAGACATAGGTTGGGACAGAGAGAGAGAGAGAACTCTGTCGAGTCGCTGTTTACTTCGTGAAAAATGCTAAAATGCTAGGTGCAGTATAGGGAAGAAAATTCAAATGCCAACTGGTTGGCTTTTTTTTTTTTTTTTTTTTTTTTTTTTTTTTTTTTTTTTTTAGTTTTGTGTTTCTGGATGCCGGGGCAGTGGCCCAAGTGGCCTTATGGACGCAACGCCCCTGGAAGTAGGAAACCTCAACCGTAATATACCTACGTCATGTAGGTATAAACTTTGACCCTGTTATCAACTATTTAGGCTAAATCTGGAGATGTACAGAATTCGAAAATGTCTTGCTTAGTCAATTTCAGTTCGCACCAAGATTGGACATTTGACAACCATATTATGGGTCGTGCTCACTGAAAAAGTCAGTTTCGAGTTTGACTTTTGAAAAAAGTAAAAGTGTACCTATAAATCGAACTGAAAAAAATCACAGATCCTCTCTATATCGTATGTATTGAAAATGTTGGTGGACAGGTCGATGACACCAAATTTGTCTGCATTTTTCAATGTAGGACCTCCTCATAGGCAGACAACAATAATTTTTCCTTAAACAATTATCTTCAAACGGGATTCAGTATCAAAAAATATTGGTTCAATATACCTACTTAACTGAATTCAAATTTTAACTCATCTTGAACAGTTCACATGTAGGTAAGTATTTAAAATAATAAAATATTAGATACCTAATATAATCATAATACTTGGAACTTCAATCATATAAATGAGCTCAGCCTTGTTACAGTCTTAGTTACATGACTAATAGAATGAGATCAAGTCGAGCATTCGGCATATAGTATAAATACAATATATTGTATAGTATATATATTATATTATAATATATATACTATACAATATATTGTATTGTAATATATTACACGTTCAATATAAAATTCAACGAGGAACTCTCTCAATAAAAATAGTAGAAAACCAGAATTTTTAGGCTGGGTACGTTTATAGGCACATTCCAATGGAAAATTTTCAACTACAATGGATAGATTCAGAATGCTCTAGAACTGATTTTGATCTAAACATTTTCAAAAATTCGCCCTTTCAGGCCCATTGCAATAGGAAAAATTGAAGCGAAAATTCGCTGAAACGTAAATTGATTGCCTTCTTCCTCATCGTCCTGTCCTCTAATTTTCGGGAGAGGACAGGTTGACGATGAACAGGTCAATTTTGATTCGCCAGTTTTTCTCATATATTTTACATTATGAAAACCTTATTCCTAAATTCGGCATATGAAATGAAACTAGCCCGTTCGGCTCACAATAAAAATGCCATGAGAAAAATTCGTTTCGTGTTTACGTTATCAATCAACTCTATATACATAAACATAATATGTATAATATTAAAAATTATATTTAATATATTATAATTTATAATTTTTGGTGTCTTTTGGCAGTGGATTCAGGATGGTCTGAAACGGATTTTTTCGAGAATTCGAGTTTTTAAAATTTTGGACCGAGAACAATAGCTACATTTTCCTCGAAAATTCGCTAAAAGGTTCTTGATAAAAAAATATACCACAATTTAAGACCTCCCCCAGCTCTCAAGTCATTATTGGGGCGCCATAACTGGTCTGGACATCACTTGTGCCCCTTTCTATGAGAATCACCCATGTGCATCGTTGCACCACTATACAGCTATACACTATACCACTATAACATACAGCAATATCTGACGAGTAGACCCTCAACATTACAACGGCCCATTCTTTGCCCATTTCGACGCTTTATTTCACGAATACATTACTATGGTCAACAATGGGACATCCTTAACGATCCGAACCAGAGAGTCCCATTAGGCG
The DNA here is from genome assembly GCA_963920205.1 of Stenodema calcarata. Lineage (NCBI taxonomy): Eukaryota > Metazoa > Arthropoda > Insecta > Hemiptera > Miridae > Stenodema > Stenodema calcarata. The sequence goes on from OY986065.1 coordinate 9,345,603, forward strand.
CCTCCAGGGGGGTTTCGGTGGCATGTTTTCGAACTGCTACTGGACACGATTACCTGAGAAAGCATCTTCACCGCATTGGGCTGGCAGATGACCCACTGTGCCCCCTCTGTGATTCTGACGAAGAGATGACATCAACCCATCTCGAAACGTGCCCGGCCCTAGAAGATGCACGACTATCAATGCTGACGACTGAGTGCCGGTGGGAACGAACCGCTGCGCTCTACTGGGCTGCTCGAGAGCGCATGGCACAATTGCCGTAACCGCGCCGTGGCATAGTTTTGGGCTAATTTTTGCAATGTCTCCATTTTTGTGCGCAATTATCTCGTTAACTAGATCTCTACAGGAAAAAGTGTAGGAACGTTTTCTGTAGGGAATTTAATTGTTTACATTTTCGGTGGCAGTAAGTTTTTCGTAGGTGCAACCCATCACGGGATCAAGCCGCCCCTAACCATCTCAAGCCGTCCCTAACAGTCTCTAGTCACTCCTAACGATCTTTAGCCGCCCCAAACCAGCTCTGGACACCCCTAACAATCTCTAGCAGCACCTAGTCTGCTAGAGATCTAGTCCTCTGGGTTGTTAAAAGTTGACTAAAAGTAAAATTTACTCTTAGTCAACTTTTAACAACCCAGAGGACTAGATCTCTAGCAGACTAGGAAATATTTAATATTTCCCTGTAATAGTTGAGTAAACGTAAATAATTCGCTGTAAAAATTGACTAAACGTACATATTTCCCTGTAGTAGAAAAAGTCAGCAAACTCAAGAATTTAAACTGATAAAAACATGAGTAATATAAATAAATTGGCGCAGTTCATTCTCACCACCCAATTGGCCTTCTATGAGCAACGGACGGGCGATGCTGGTGTTGTCCAACTTCCGGGGAAAAAACGCCATCACCCTCAGTGTTTCCCAATTGTCAATGTGTCAATGTCTCCCAATTGACAGTTGACAAAAGTCAAATTTTGCTGTAAAAGTTGATTAAAAGTAAATAAGTTGCTGTTAGGGAGGACTAGAGATGATTATGGCGGCTAGGGATTGAAATATTTCTCTGTAGAACTAGGGCCCTAACCAATATTTCGCTGTGAAAGTCCGGCAGAAACCTCACCACAATCAAGGACAGATGCAGCTCATTCTCACGAATCATCTGAATAATATCCACGAATAATGTAAATACATTGGCGCAGTTTATTCTCACGCAACGGACGAGCGATGGTGTTGTCCAACTTCTCTGTAATGTCAATTCGATTTTAATCCTAAACATACGTTTCATAACGAATCTAAGTCGTTTTTAATCTCAAAAACGCTTTTATTACGAACAAGGAAAGTTATTTTTAGGGCGCAAACCGTCTTGGTAACGTTGAAATTGGTTGATTACAATGGGATTAACGTCAAAGGCTCGTTGTGATTAAATTTGGTTGTGGGGGCGAGGGAAGTATTTAAAAGTGTGAGATGGACGGGGGTTTTTCAGTTGAATCGAATTCGATGTGGTTGACGGGAACTCATCCTTGCATTCTGTCGTTGCCGAGGTCAGTATGAAGGCTGATTCAGTGGCGGAGGTGTGGGGAAGGTACCTTGTGGCGGTAGATGTAGTTATAAGGGTCTGTTGGACAATAAGGGTCTGTAGGTGAACAATACGGAATTATTTGAGGATAGAGCTGGTCAGGGGTGTCTAGAGGTGGTTAGGAGTGGCTAGAGGTAGTTAGGGGGAGGATAGAGTTGGTTAGGGGTGTCTAGAGATAGTTAGGAGTGGTTAGGGGCCATTTCAAAATTATTCGCCTGTCACATGAAGATTGTGCTTCAACGTGGCTCAACAGGTGGCTCTTAAACGATGTGATCTATAGGTGTAAGATGATTACAATTCTTAACTTATGTTGCCAATATTTGTTTAATTATTTAATTTAATTAATTAATAAACCCCTGTTTTCTATCCCCCTAGACCTGTCACATGGCAACTCTCCGAAGTTCACATCACTTTTTCACAAACTAAATGGACGATTTTAATATTTAGAAAAGGCTCAACCATTCAATTATACCTTGAATTACATGGATAATTTTTGATTCGGGCCAATTTACAAGTTTAGCTACTGATTTATTATTTTTTATGTGTGTCACATGGGTTTTACCTATCTCCCTAGAACGTTTTCAAATCATCAGCTGGACGCCTGAAAACAAGGAATTTTGTGTTCCCTGGTAGGTACTTGCAACAATGACAACCTGCCGTTGGGTCAGCCATATTTCTAGTTGCTTGGTGCTGTTGAAAGAAGTTTTTTTTTTTTTTTTTTTTTTTTTTAAGGAATCGTTTCGTGGAAATTGTAGTATTTTTATTGCTACTACCTCCCTAGACGCCTATAATTTTTGACAGGTAAGTTTGATTTAACTTATAAATTGAGTTATTAGTAGACATTTGCTACATGAATTGAAAACCAACCTCACAGATTTCCTAATTTCTTAGGTGATCTCAGAAAAAATTCAAGATGACTGAAACCTATCTCCCTAGACTCTCTCTCCCTCTACCCATTCAAAAACTCTACGAATCTAGGGAGATAGTGTTTAGCTAGGGAGATAGATTTAGTAAATGAAACTATATATTGCTTGTTTATGATGGCAAAATTGTGAATTTTAAAAATAACATCATTCATAAATTTGCATTGCACTTCTTAATTTAACCGTTTCTTGATGTATACAATTTATATGATTTATAAAATTTATAATAACATTTAATGTTATTAATTCCATTTTTGTTAGATTTTCAAAATGAAAGGAAATGTATTTCTAAAACTATATTTTGGAAAAAATTAATCTTCTTACATTTATTTCATTTGTAGCTACTTACCTATCTGCTAGTACCTATATAGTTCTATAATACAGATACCTAATATATAGGTCACATATAATGTGAAAATTCGTTTTCTGCTGCAGTAACACCATAAAAAGCAGGAAAAAGTTGACTATTGAAGAGGTTAATGCAAGAAAGAAGGAGAAGAGAAGAGAGAAAATAAAAAATGACCCTGTCCTACGCTAACGAAAACCAAGCCATTCCGCTTTGACGGCAGCCGAAAGCAGTTCACCCTCCACACTTCGCAGATATACTACAAGACAACTCCTTACAGCAACGTTAGCTACCAGTCATTTGGCACCATCTCTGATAGTTTGGATCATGGTCCTCCTGCAGTGTGGGCTCACCCGCAACCCATTTTCACCTTCAACAAACAAGTACCTAGTTCCTAGAACCCTTCACTTCTTATCCGGCAGTCCTTCTCATCAATAACGCAACAAATTTATTTTCTACTTGCTAACTCAATCTTTAAAGCCTCACTGGATGTAGATGTGGGTACCTGGAATTATATTGAGATGGGACACGGTAAGGGAGCTCGGACGGAGTAGGAGGCTGTGTCAAAAGGACCCTTGATAGGGTTGTGGCTCAAGGCAATGATATTGACAGTTTGCCTACTCTAGTAGAAGTCCTCCAGAACCATACCAGAAACGTAAAGCTGTTTGTAATGGAGGCTGAAGAAATTACAAATTACTGCTTTGAGGGCTGTAATCTTGGCAAACATTCAAGGGGACAATGAAGGTCCAATGTAGGTCCAAGTGGTATTCAAAGCAAGTGAATCACATCAAGTCACGATGAGGAAATTTAGTTGTTTCGATCAACCAATATCCGCAGAATCAAGAATTTTCTCTGAACTGAGACATATTGCAGGAGAGGCTGAGGAACCTATACGGAACCTGGAACCTCAAAAGGAAACAAAACCAATTTATCTCGAGAAAATCCGGACAGGAAATGAGGAAGAAGAGTCACAGCTCGTCCCTGGAACATTCATCCTTGTTGCATTTGAACAATATTTTTAAAAATCGCGTTTTCGTTTTGTATGTTTAGTCTCCACCACTGCAAATGGTTTGAAATGTAATGATGCATCCAAGGCGAAGTTCAATGTGAAAGACAATGATGCTTGTGATAATATCACAAGCATTATTGTCTTTCACATTGAACTTCGCCTTGGATGCATCATTACAGTACATTGCTTGTGATAATATTATTATGTGGTTAGAGTGATATATTATATATTATATTATATCACAATCATTAGGTGTGGGCAACACTCTAACCACATCTTTTGAAGGTACATAATATGTTATTGTACATAATATTATTATGTGGTTCGAGTGCTGTCCACACCAAATTTAATAATTAAGAATCGAAAAGTCGTATTTTCTCTCAATGAGGCTATCGATGTTGAGGCGACCTAGGTAAACGGTTTGTTCGTAATTTTGTTCCAGCACTATCGATTCTTCTATTTATAAGTTCTTATATGTAGGTACCGAATTCTAAATTGTGATAAAATAACAATTTTCGTCCAATGTGTCTTCCATTTCTAAGTCTGATTTTCTACGTCAGTCCTTTTTTTATTATAGTTTATGAACAATACCTATTTGAATTTTTTTTTAATGGTTTCTGAGTCTGGATTGTCTAAGGGCCGGTTCATCAATGGCATTTATTCGACGAATAGCGCCATCTTATTCGGCGATTAGCCGTATTCTACGAATAGATCTCATATGACTGTTCATCAAGTTGAGTTATTGGGAGAATAGGATGTATTCGGAGTATAAAGTTATTGGACCGTTGAAACACCTTATTCGTTCAATAAACTTCGTTGGATGAACAGTTATAAACACTGCTACTATTTTATTCGTCGAACAGTGTTATTCGGCGAATTGTTACCCGTCGGTTTATGCGGCTGATTGATGAACCGGCCCTAAGTCAATAATGTTGATTCGTCGTTTAAAAACTATTTCTAATTCTGAACAAATAAAGTCGCATTTACGACAGTTTAATTATTTTTTACCTCCAGAGACATCTAATTTCTATCGACCTAGATCACCATCTATCTCCCGAGCCACTATCACTTTTTGAAATTTGATATCTGAAAAAGTAGCATTTTGTAAGTGTGCTTACGTTAACACATTGTCCAAGGCCTCAAGAGGAAAAGGTTTACGCCATAAAACTAGAAAAAAATCAAACTTGAACTGGCGAAAAAAAAGAGGCTGGGTTGTACCACAATTTTGAAATTACCCTTAGAGATGGTTAGGGGTGTCTAGAGGTGGTTAGGGGCTGCTAGAGAAGGTCGGGGTGCTAGAGCTGTTTAGGGGCGGCTAAAGCTGGTAAGGGGTGTCTAAAGATGGTTAGAAGTGACTGGAGCTGGTTAGGCGCGGCTTGAGCAGGCTTAGGTTGATTATGGGGGGAACTTTTTTATGGTTCATTAGAGATGGCTAGGGTTTGGTATCGATTCTCTGTACCTGTCCCACCACAGTAGGATGTTTTCACATCGTGTGTACTCAATTGACTTGCGATTACAGAAGGATTAAGTCACGACAGTATGACAGGGCAAAATTCGATACGTTAGACCGCGTACAATTACGGTCAGTACGCGGTCCCTCGCTTTATCGCGTGGGGTAATTAAACGATTAACGAACGACCTAAGCCATTCAATAGGAAGCAAAATTCGACAATTATCAATAGAGAAAAACGGGGCATTTTAACAGATAAGATTCTTGAGGTGATAAACGAGTGGGATTATGTAAACCACACAACGGGCACAATTCACGACGGGGGCTGAGGGCATGAGTTCTTGGACCCGTGAGAATCAGATACAGAGATTATCGGTATCTACGAACTAACGGGATTGAACTGTTCAATGTTTTGAACTGTTAGGGGTTTTACGCGTGCGAAGGACGTGCGATGGATTTGTGAACAAAGAACGTTCCTCGTTTCTTCAAACACTGAACGTTGGACTGTTGAGGAGGCGAAATTGGGTTTTTTGGGTTTCTGAGTTGGTAAAAGTCAATTTAGAACAAAACAAAATCCACTTATGCAGGATGGCAATAAGGGCAAATTTTCTAAGATATAACTGGTTTCATCACAACTTTTGTCCCCAACAACCAAGTTTCTTTACCTTCAAAGTGCTCCAGTTTGAGTTTGAGTGCTGCCTTCATCATCGTGTTCATCGTAAAAAATTGATGGGAATTTGTGGGTAAACCCCCCCCCCCCACTCAACACTTACAGTGGCCCGATTCTGTCCATATACGAACGACACATACATAAATATTATTTTCGATTGAGGAAACAGAACAGATAAAAGAACTCACGTTATCGGCTGAACGTTTCGCGCCAAGCGTCGTCGGCCAACTGAAGATCCAGGAGGATTAGGGACCGGAAGGAGGGAGTAGGAGTGGGGGTAAAAATAATAAAAACTTACTGAATAAGCAAAACACGCAAAAATGAAACAAATAACAAAACAAAAAGAATGAACAGCAAAACGAACAACAATAAACAACAGCAATAAATAATTAAATGAAAATTTAAAAAAAAAAATATGGACCATTTAAAGCTCTCCCCAGACAATAGAACACCCCAGCCTCAATCCTTTCCTAGCTAACCCCAGCCTTCTCAAGTCCTCCTTAACAAGAGATACCTGTGGATAATTATAATTGGTCTTTAGATCATTCTGTCCTTCCTTGACCATCTCAATCCTCTTCAGCGTCACCAGGCGGCCCCTAGTCCATTTAGACAGCCCAAAGGCATTCCTGAGCAGTGCCCAACCAACCCCAGTCATCGTTCACCATTCCAATCCTTTCTTAAGCATCTCAAAGCCTTTTCAGCCTCACCAAGAGCCTCTAGTCATATCATCCCCAGTCAGTGACGTAGACAGAATTTCAATAATGGGAGGGGGGCGTGCGCAGACTAGGGCCTACTGCGAGAGGAAACACCAAAGGGACTACCTTGAACGAGATAAGGGAGTGGTAATACGAAAAGACAAAATCCGATATTTATTGACTACAGCTGGAACATCGAGGTGCCTTGACACAGTTTGGATTTCAACGACTTGTGTGATCACGTATTTGTAACCTGCCTATCAAGTACCACACAGATGTTACCACCTTTAAAAATCCACTGGGACGGTTAACTCAAATTCCATAAAATGCTGTTAAACTATTTGAAATTTTCCTCTTCGTGTTACGGACGGCTGAAATTTCAAATTTCGATTGGTTCCGATCCAAGAAAGACAAATCAGTTCTGAGCAGTACAAATCAGTTCTAAGCAGTAAGGATCAAAGGACGGTTTTTTTTTATTGCCACGTTTGAAGAACAAACAACAGGCAGATAGCAAGGGGATTATGCTACTGATAGCGGGGATAAACCTCGTTAGATAATGATGTAACGTACATTCAGTGATAGGGTTCAGACTGAGCTAATAGGCGATGACTCTGAGGAACTAATAGGAGGTTATCAAAAAATACAGTGAGGCATGAAATCGCTGTGCGTATTTTCTGTACGTTTTTGGGGGCGGTTAGGAGCGGTCAAGCTGGTTAGTACAAGTGTCTAGAGTTGGTTAGGGGTGCCTAGAGGTGGTTAGAAAATACTAGGGCTGGTTAGGGGTGACTGGAGATGGTTAGGGGTGGCTAGAAGTGGTTATGTGGGCCGGGAGCTGATTATGGCCCACTTTCAAAGGGTGTCTGTAGGTGGTTAAGAGGTCCAGAGATGCATAGGATTGTCTATAGGTGTACCATGGTTTAGGGGTGTTAGGAGATGGTTACAAGTGAGGGGTCGTTCAAGACAATTAGGATTAAGCTTTGGGCTGCCCATAGTTTTTTTTTCTTTTTTAATCCAATGCCTTTATTGAAATCAAAAAGATTACAATGTAGTGATTACAAATTATGATATTAAATGCTACTCCCCACTTTAAGTATAACTTGCAGTGTGGGGAGGAGTTGAAGTACTTATACTCGACATACCATCCAATAACCTAAGTACAATATAATATCAACAACGTACCTAACTCAAAAAACACTGCTAATGGTTTTTCAGTTTAGTCTTGAAGAGTGCCAATGACGAGCATGTTCGTTTAATAATATACGAACATGCTCGTCATTGGCCCTATTCAAGACTAATATATTATATTATGTTCAGGCAAAGCGTTGAATAGTTTCGCACCTCTATAGTCAAAGGCTAGGCTGCTTGACCACGAAGTGATCTTCTAAAAGGCATCACTAAAAAGCATCGCTTTGTAGATACCCTCATTGTGGAAAGTCAATTCACCGTCTGGCACGAATGGTACCTAATTATTTTTTGTATCAAGTCTGGTAGTGGAAGGACGACCCCCATATCCTTAGATCATTGATCCGTTGAAAATCTTCTTTTCTTCTTTAGTAGGACTCAAATAAGAAGCTACTAGGCCACAAAAAGCGAATCCAGGAGAGCTAAGGTAGTTAGTGGAGTCTAGTGGTAGCGCGGCTACGGGTGGTTTGAGGCGGGTATAGGTGTCCAGACGTAGTTTGGGGTTTTTAAGGGTGTTTATAGCAGTTCACTTTCAACTGGACTTTGTTCGAGACAGTTGTGGGCGGTTAGAGATGGTTAGGAGTGTCTAGAACTGGCTGGTGGTGGTAATGTTTGCGAGGAATAACTGGAACATCTTAAAACATCTTAAACTGTTCTTACTTTTCAGATCGCCTTGAGCTAAGTTAAGGTCGTTACGGCGTCTAAAGTTGTGTTCGAATTCATAATCGAAACTTCGCCCGCTTGCCACATTTACAGATTCTGTAGTACAGATCTCATTATTAAAGAATTCTGGCAACGGGAATGGATTACGCTGACATAGGTACAGCTCGGAGGCACTTGTCGCGAGATTTCAATTTCAAAATTTATTGAGAATCAATACTTTGCCTGGTCGCGGTGGTGTAAATAATTCGAATCAATAAATTGAATATTGGTTTCGAATCGTAATAAAGTCCTCTGAGAGGGAGCTTCGCTCGATGTTTGACATTTCTCACATGGCTTCGACAGCAATGTTTTGATTGTGAACTCGTACATAACGTCAGGGTAGTGATGTTTAGAGGTGCTTAGGGGGAGGGTAGAGATGGTTAGGGGTGGCTAGAGGTGGTTAGGGGGAGGATAGAGGTGGTTAGGGGTGTCTAGAGCAGGTTACGGTCAGCTAGACTCAGTTTACGATGGTGATGATTCACTAGGCTTTCTGATGACGCCTCCACTCGGTCACGGGCGTTCGGAAGTCTAGACGCGATCGTTTTATCGACCAATCGACCACAAGAAAAAGATAAAAAAAAAATACCTTCGAAATTCAAACAAATTCGAAATGATAAATTCCCCATTACACAAGAGGAAATTCTTATCTCTTGTGGACGTGTCTTTTGTTTGAACGGCGATTAAGCGGCTCCCCGAGATCACCAGGTCCCTCGTGATTCGACGAATGTAACGAACAAGACATTCGACGAAAAACAAACGAAACCGGTCAAACCCTTTGGGTCGGGGTCCCCCGTAGCCATTCAACCGTAAGTTTCAATTTTTAATTGTAATTACTTCCAATAACGTAGGAAGAGGTCAAAAGATGCTGCCTTGTGTTTGGGTTTTCGTTGATACCGAAAATGTAGACAATTATAATATTATTATCTACAAAAATCGGGAAAGATTTTGGTGGAGAATTTTTCAAACGAGTTTTGTCTTTCTTTTTCGATTCCCTTCTTTCAAATTCGACGTTTCCAAACGTTTTGAATCCGCCTAGAGAACCGAATATCGGAAGCCCATTGGAATTGTCACGTTAAGGAAAACGTCATCCGGTCGTAACCCGTTTTTATCGTCTCGTCTATTTACTTTTATTTAGTTAAGTGATCAATTTGACATTTCAACTATTTTTTTTTTGTGCGTTTGTTTGTTACAGGGTACACTGTCTCGAGTGGTGTCCTGGTTGCTTGGACTCAACGTAGATCCACCTTGGGACGAGTACTAAACAGCTGATAGCCATCAACACCAAAACTTGCCTCGTAAGATCATTTTGAAAAAACCTCAAAAACGCTTGCATACGAGTCTGCAACATTTTGAGACATTTTCATGTTGTGTGCAAACAAACTTCGTATTAAGTCATGCGCATATCTCAGCTTTTCAAATGGCGACAACCGAGTGAGATGAATGTATTCTAGTTCTATAAATCGAGAGCTATCCAACGAGTGGTGAACGATTTTTGTACGATGATAACTGGCGAAGATAAAGTTCCGTAGCAACGAATCGGTTGTAAGCGAAAATCATCAGAAAATTTTCGTTAGCAAATTTCGTGACGATTTTCGTGAGCAAATTTCGTGACGATTTTTTTTATGTGCCATATAAAAGACATGAAAATGTCAAAATTTAATAACTAAAATTTGAATTTGTTACTCGTTTATTGTCGGATCAAACGTCCGTTTGTTGTCGAACCTTATGTTCGAAATTTGCTGGTCCACATGGGAGCCATTTGTTCTTTCTAATTTTTATATTTCTATATAATAATTAGTGGGCCAATAGTGGCCAATAATTATTATATTGCTATATTATTATATTATAATTATAATAATAATTAGAAATGATATAACACCCTAATAATAATAATAATAAAGAGTATTTGGTTGGATAAGGGGCCAGGAGGGTCTTGAAGTACTTTAATTAAAATTGAAAACTTCAGTAGTCGGTAGTTTTATGTAAGGCGGCTGGAGGGTTGACCGACCTAACAGCCGTTTTAGACGCGAAGTTTAGTGTTTCTCATAAACCTTTGCGCGCTCACTGTGTACGAACGGCTGGTCGTAAAAAAATCCAATTGGTCTTAAAAAATTCGTAATTTTTCAGGTCATTCAAAAGTGAACTAAAATTTACACCGCTCAGTTAGATTTTTCGAAATGTGACATTGTCGACATTTTAAAGTTCGTTTTGTACCCCTTCCCCTTGACCTAGGGTTATGAAAAGTTTCAAGGATCATTGTGGGGCTGGTCCGAACCCGGAAACCAAATTTCGCAATTTTAGCTCAACGCTAACTGGGCAAAACGGCGTACCGCGGACGGACGGATTTTTTTTTTTTTTTTTAATTCGATTTTCTGAATCTACGTATCTTGAAACGTAAACCAACAAATTTTGAGGGGGAGTTAAAAAATTTTTTTCTTTGGGCGATTCCAATGGTTCATTATCGAAGATAATAAACCAAAAACACCGTGATTTGCTAACAAATCCATATAAGGTCCAATATTATGTGATTTGCTAACAATTACACGTAAAAGTCCAAAAATTATGTAATGGGTAGCCTATTGAGGTCCAAAAATGGTATACATAACATCAAATCCCAGATTCGGCCAAAAATTATGAGATATAAAACACCTACAATAATAATTGTGCAATAGTATGGTATAATTTGCTAATAAGACCATCTAAGGGCCAAAATTGATATATCTGAAGTCATATTCCACTATGGTCCAAAAAAGCTATAATATATTATATCTTATAATATATAGCTTTTGGTTTATTATCTTCGATAATGAACCATTGGAATCGCCCAAAGAAAAAATTTTTTTAACCCCCCCTCAAAATTTGTTGGTTTACGTTTTTAATGTTATAATAATATAGCTATAATATAGCTTTTTTGGACCACAGTGGAATATGACATTAGATTAATATATGTATTATATTAAATTTAAAAACCCACTTTCTTTAACCCCACTACAATATGGCCCAAAAATACTACAATTTCAGAACATACTTTAGTATGATCTAAAAAATGTTAAAAAAAATAGCCTTTACAAAATTGGCAAAAACTGAGCGTCCGTCCATGTAATGTGGCATGTAGCCTCCTTAGGACTTGAACTTTAAGCAGAATAGGCCCTGGATCAGCTGAGTGGCTCCTAAAGCTAATCTCTATGCTAATTCGGCTAAAACATGTCCCATGCTTATAGAAATTTTTTGTCAAATTACGTTTTCAAAGTTTGCTGCTCTACATGGGAGCCAATTGTTCTTATTTCATTGTGATATTGTCGGAGTCTTTTAACGGTTTTCGTCCCCTTTTTCCGTTACAGTTTGCTGGACTAAACACCATTTCGGGCCACTCAATCTAGCGAAACCCGCTAGATCATCTACATAAGACAAAAAAAAAAAGAAAAAAAAAGAAACTCAAATTCGTGACTTTTTCGATTTATATCGATTTATCAACTTCAATTTCAAATTGAAGTGTTTGTGGTTTTTTGAAGGAAAAACGTCGATTTGAGAAAAAATTTACAGTTTTTTGTGGTTTTTGTCTGGGAACGAAATCGTTTTGAAAATGAAGGATTTGAGTTTGGAAACGGTCATCCCTCTGGTCAACAAGACCGCACGCCAGGAGCTCGAAGACGTCGCTGAGTATCAGGTAAAATTCAAACAAATTACATACCTACCTATTGCACAAGGCCGTTTTTTCCAAAAAGTTCCAAAGGAAGGTCATTTTGTCTTGATATTACTTGAAAAAATGTACAGGTTGTTGTTTTTATGGCGTTTTCGATATTTAAAAACGAAAATTCGCTCATTCAATTCATGCTGCATGTGTGTAAAATTTGATTGGTCACTTCTATTAGGGGCGGGTATCGAAGTCAAATGTACCGATAAACGATGTCAATATCGTATTCGAGGCATCGATGGTCGACATATCAGTATTTTCAAAAACAAGTTACCAACTTCATCACAAATCACACCAATTTCATAGATTTAAAAAAATATTTTCTTCTTCTTTATCTTTGAGTCTGACTACACTGGTTTGTGTCGTTATCATGATGGAACCCCTTGGGACGTTGTAACCCTTCTAAACCTCCTGTCAGGTTATTTCGTTTAAACATTCGCGAAAAAATGGGCAGTTTTCAGTCCGTTTTTAGTGACAAAAATCTAGGTTTATAGAGGGAAATCATAGGTTTTGTGGGGGGGGGGGGGAATCTGGTGTTTGTGGAAAAACCCCGGTTATTAGTGGGAAAACCCCGTTTTTGTAGGAGTAACCTAGTTTTGCGGGAAAAACTCGTTCTTACTGAAAACAAAAATCGTTTTTTGTGGGATAATCTCTTTTTTTTTAAATTAGAAAATCCCCGTTTTTGTGGGAAAACCACCTGTAATTAGTAGAAACGGCCGTTTTTTTTTTCAAAGCAAACCACGTCTTTTTAGTTTCAAAAACCTGTTTTTAGTGGGTAAATCCTAATTTTGTGGAAAAAAAACCCTGGTTCTGAGCGGAAACTGTAATTTTTGTGAGAAAATCCTAGTTTTTAGTCGGAATCTATCGATACCCACCCCTGTTTTTTGTTTCCCAGTCAACTAATTGTATTTTCCGTTGGATTAATTTTGAAAAATAATTTTTTTTCCCTTCAATGTTTGTGGTAACCGTATTTCTATAAGTTATACCTACATACATGTATCCTCCTTGTACTCCCATGTACAGTACATGTATGTACGGTTGTGTGTTTTTATACGCAGGGCCAGGAGGAGGCCTTTTTCGTCATGGACGTCGGCGACGTGATGGACAAATACGCCGCCTGGTGCGACGTCTTCCCCAAAATCAAGCCCTACTACGGTAAGGACAACTCAATACGTATTGTTCTAAATAATTTGGTCGTGCTTCAAGTGTAGTGGATTTAACTCTCAACAAAAGTTAATACGGACGTTAACGCCGTTTTATGACTAAAAAAGTGAGTTGTTGTAACGAAAAAAAAAGAAAAAAAAAAATAATAAAAAAATAAATAAATAAATGAATGAATAAAATAAAAATGACAATAATTCCACACGCGTTATGAGATATATCGTAAGGCAGCCTTACTCCCCAAGTAGGTAAGTGTACTGACACATTCATAAATGTACTTAAGTTTAAAAAATCTGTTCCAAAATGTTCCAAAAAAAAAAAAGGTTCAATTCAAGGGAAAAACGAAAGAAAAACTTACTGTGCCCAAAAAACAACCCCAGTATAGTTCAAAAATGGTTTAGTTCAAGGCGGCAACCCCTCACTATGGTCCAAAAATGCTTTAATCAAAAATATCATTCAATGAAATTTATTTAATGCTTAAATAAATTAGCATTTAATGCTATAATTACTAGGGTAAACAACAACCCTAGTATAGTAAAAAAAATGGTTCAATTTAAGGGGTGTGAAGAAGACAGCACGTAGTCCAAAAAAAATGGTTTAACAGTAAAAAATTCAATATGGTCCAAAAGTGCTGTACTTGGTTGGGGGAAAGAAGAGAAAGAAACTACCCCGTATAGTCCAAAAATGCTATAATTAAAACAGTAAAAATGATACTGTTTTAATTACTGCATTTTTGATCATTTAATGATCCAGTGAGATAGATGTATGATATAATTATTATAGTACCTATTTTTTGGATCATACTGGAGGGTTTTTTGTGAATAATTAGAGCCCTTTTTGGACAACGTATGGATTTAGGTTTTCAAATTATACCATTTTTCTACCTTACCGGAGAATTTTTAAAACAAACAAGCGTTTTAGGACAATACTGGTGTTATTAAAAAATTATATCATACATCACTGGATCATTAGGTAAATGATCAAAAATGCAGTAATTAATTTTTCACTATTCTGGAATTCTTCTAATTATTAAAAGAATTCCAGAATAGTCAAAAAATGCTCCAAAACGTTATTTGTTTACTAATTTTGAAACATTCTTATACTACTTCAACAGCTACCAAAACTAGTCAGTAGGTATTTTTCTTCTCTGACGCTTACAATTCTACGATTATAATCTTAATAATTTTTTATTTTAACTAATCAAAAATTAAAAACTTGTTCTTTCAATTACGGAGATCAAAAATTGTTATTGTAAATTCAAATTGTAATATATTTGTGAAGTTTGTTCATTTTTGACTGCTTCAAGTATCAAATACTCATTTAGTCCAGACTTCGGTGCTTACAAAAATTAAGATGTTATGTTTCTAAATTTTAATTGATGTCTTGGTCCCAATAATGGGAAACTAACCGAATCAACAAATTTTTATCGGGAGGGCTTTAGGGGGCCTAAAAACCTCGAAATGTTGGGACTTTTTCAGTTTTTCTCTTACAACATCAAAATCGGTTCGGTCGTCTTGGAGCAGTAGCTCGTTGAAAAACGCCCATTTTTATGAAAAATCTGTTCCCGGCACTTTGAAGAGCATTAACTCCATAACGGTCACTCCAATCCACTAAAACCCATGAAGTTAAAGTTGTAGAGCACGAAATTCGCGTTCAGGAAGCACCACGATTTTAAAATTAACCCGATATTTGGGTGCATACCAACAATTTTTTCCATTTTCCCTCAAAAAGTCAATAGGCTGACATCAAATATTTCAACAGACAACGATTCTACGCTCTTACTTAACTATACCAAACCCTTTCTAAGTTACCTATTTGTTATTTGTTTTTCAGCTGTCAAGTGCAACGACTCGACGATCGTCCTGAAGACCCTGGCGGCTCTCGGTGCTAACTTTGACTGCGCCTCCAAAGTAAGTTGCGCTCATTTGTCGCGTTTTCGCACTACTTCGAATAATATTGGAATAAAATGGTGTAGTATGTTTCATATTGACATAAATCTGCTCAGGCTACAGTAGTTTGTTCTTGAAAGGGGGAAAAAAGCCTCGATATAAAAAATGTATGGAACAATTAAAGGAAAGTAAATTCTGAATTAGGTAGGTAAATAGCGTAATCGGCTTTAAAACCGGGTGAAAAAACGACACGAACTGCAACAACCTGAACACCCCAGAAGTTCTTCGACTCTTGGACAACACCAATGTCACCCGGCGACTGAATAGATGTGTAGAATGGATGAATAGAATGTGAGAAGTGTAATGGTTGAGTGTTCTTCTGAGTTGCAGCCACAGAGCTAAAACACAAACGGTGGCTACAGCTCTCGTACAAGTACGCAACAACGAGGGACATTTTATGTCTTTGCGCCCCCTCCCGCACCCACACCACGTACTTAAATCGAGAGCTTTCCAACGAGTGGTGAACGATTTGTATACGATGATAACCGGAGAAGTTAAAGTTCCGTAGCAACGAATCGGTTGTAAGCGAAAATCATCAGAAACTTATATGAAGCTTGCATTCGTGTTGACAATATAAATTATTGAGAATGATCACCTGTGTGTAAACAATTATTTAAACAATCACGCTCATATCGCAGCTTGTCGGCCACGCACTCCGCAGTGGTTAACGTAATATGGTCAGGTAAATCGAGAGCTATCCAACGAGTGGTGGTCGATTGTAAGCGAAAATCATCAGAAATATTTTCGTGACGCTTCTCCGTTACATGTCCTGCGTTACATTACAATTTTTCGAGTTTATGTAGCAAAGTAAAGACATAAAATGTCAAAAAAGGCTATATAGGTTGGGGAACTCAAAGAGCACAACCCTAGTAAAGTCCAAAATTGTTTAGTTTGGACTTTACCCTTACTTTGGCCCAAAAAAATGTGTTAATCAGTAAATAATCCAATAGGTAAATGTTGAAACTTTTTGTTCGTTGAAAACCCAGATTTTGTGTGGAAAACACGTGTTTTTACTGGGAGTTTTACAGGTTTTTAGTGGGGAAATCCTTGTTTTTAGTAGTAATTCCCAGGTTGTCGGAAAACCAGTTTTTTGTGTGGGAAGCCGGGTTGTTGATAACACTGATGAGTCTTGGTCATGATGGCACTCTGTGGGATGTTGTAACACTTCGAAACCTCCCGCCACCAAGTTATTTCGTTTAACAATTTGAGAAAAATGGTCAATATTCAATTTGCCGTATCTCTTATACTATTTGACGTACGGGACGATTCTGGTATCACATCGTGGTAAATTTAATATACTTTAACCCCTAAGTTCGAAGTGGTCATTTCGGTTAAACCCACAGTTAGGGAGATGTAGTCGAAGAACCGACAAAAGTCCGATGATAAAGACGTTTTTCACGCGAAAAATGAAAGTCTGACTGACTTATCATAACCCTAGATCAAGAATTTTGAAAATTTCAAAACTCGAAAAATTCAGATGAAACGGTAAGTATATGTTTTATTGCATATTTAGATAGAGTTTATTTTTTAGAATTTTTTAAGACCATCCACAACTTTGTACGACCAGCCGTTCGTTCACAATGAGGGCTCAAAGTTGGAGCAGATCGAACATCGTCGACATGAGAGTGAATCGAGAGGCAGCCTGTCGGGTCCATTTTCAAACTGGCCCAGCTGATTCAAACAGCACATGGTTTTCAAATATCGAGTTAATAAATAATATTTAATAATAATCATTAATAATGAAGAATAAAAATCATTAATAACCAACAATAAATATTAATAATTTACACTACTTGATCAAAATTATTAATAATAATTATTAGTGATAATTCATAATAATAATTAACTATCATTCAGTAATCTAGACAGAAGGGTGATCTGTACTAAGAAGATAATAAACCGATGTGTCAAGAATTTGCCGAGTTTTTTTTTTTATTTAGCTGACCACGTTCTGGTTTTGAATCGAATGAAATGAATTTTGAAATGAACTGCAGATGAAATGAAATTAAATTAAAAATAAGTTTATTCCTTCGAAAACATAATATGTATAATATTATTATACAATCAGTACATTCAGATCTAAACAAACATTTTAATTTTAAGTAAATGAGTAAGATATAATAATGTGGAATTTCCCCCACTTCTTGGAACACAGTTTCATGCTGAGTGGGGGAGTTGGCCTAAGTACCTCGCTAGGTTGGTACTTATCCACCTGTTGGTACCGCTGCAGTTCGTTAATTTTTCCTTAATTCTCTATTATGTAGACTTACTTTAAATACCTAGTTTACTTATTAATATAGCTTATCTCCTAATTTGTTGTTAAATTTTTATTGTTGTTGATTTATTCCTGTTTTTCAATTTAATACATTTTTATTGTGATTAATTCGTAACATAGATGCTTGAAAACAGGTTTGCGCATTCGGCATGTCCCTTAGTAATTAGAAAACTGAAGACATATTTCGTGTATTTATCTCGACTAAGGATAGAACGTACGGGCAAGTTGGGCTGTTGGGCAAGTGTCTCAGCAGAATTGGCAGGCTAAAGTATAAATGACGTGAGGTACATTTTAAACGGCTGGGCGGGACTGGGTTTATACAAAACACATATGGAGCTTCGTATGAACACTCAGTGTATAAACCCAGTCCCGCCCAGCCGTTTAAAATGTACCTACCTCAGATATATTAAATGTACCTCAGTAGATCGAAAATAAGATCGAGAAGTGCAAAGCCCTGCGATTTGTTAGCGCTTTTGAGGGACTTGAATAGATCGCTTAGGTCATAATTTCTACAATTAATCGTTAATTTGCAACCCTCGACTTCATTTATTAAAAATACAAATTTTTGCGTATTGAAATAATTTTGGTTTTTAACACGCCTATTTTCTTCTCCGCAGGGCGAAATCGCTCGCGTCCTCAGCCTCGGGGTCTCCGCCGACCGCATTATCTTCGCAAACCCCGTCAAACAACAGACTCACATCAAGTTTGCCGCCAAAGTCGGAGTCGACCTGATGACGTTCGACAACGCTCCGGAGCTGTACAAGATCAAAGAGTTCAACCCTTCGGCCAAGTGAGTGCCGTTCGTTTCCAGTTCAACGCAGGGCGTAGCAGTTCCAAGCAGAGCATGGCGAATCCAAGTAGATCTTAGCAGATCAGATCCCAACAGATCAGGTCCCAGCAGATCTTAGCAGTTCCAAGCAGATCTTAGAAGTTCTAAATAGATCTTAGCAGTTTTAAAAGGATCTTAGCAGTTCTAAGCAAATCAGTCCCAAGCAGTTTTTAGCAGTTCTAACCAAATCAGTTCCAAGCAGATCATATCAGTTCTTAGCAGATTAGTTCCCAGCAGTTCCAACAGACCAGTCCTCAGCAGATCTTAGCTTTCCAAGCAAATCTTGGCAATCCTAAGCACATCAGTTCTTACCGGATCCTAACGTTTTCAAGCAGATCAAAGCAATTTTCAAGCATCTAAGATATCATTTCTGATCATTTCCCAGATTTCTAATGAGTCCAAAGATACCTTCCCAAAACGAACTGGTCTTTGCAGTCCTTGAAACTCGAAGGAGCAGTAAAGTCTTTGTTTCATGAATTCCAAAAATGCAGCTATTGCAAAAAAGTACCTATTAACCCTGGTTAAAAAAGAAAAAAAAAAGAAAATAAACTCCCATCTTTTCATTGTCTCCTCAGGTTGGTCCTCCGCCTCGTCGCAGACTCAAACGACTCCCAGTGCATGGCGATGGGCCTCAAGTTCGGGGCTCGGCCCAACGAAGCAGCGTCGCTCCTTCGCCTCGCTGTCTCTCTGGGCCTCGAGCTCGTCGGAGTCAGTTTCCACGTCGGCTCGGGCAACCGCGACCTCACGGCGTACTCGAGAGCCCTCAGGTGAGAATTTAGCCGCAGCTTACGATCTCATCCAGCAGTCGAAATGAACGTTTAAGGAGCTCATTTGATGCACGATTTAAAGCTCTTTAATTTATGTCACGGTAATTTTGCCATACGAGAGCTCCTTCAGCGTGTTTTTCGCTTAGAAAAAACCCCCAAAAATTTTGTGTCTACTGGTAAGAGATGAATTTTCTAAACTTCGTGCTCACTTTTCTTGGAGGAAGAGATCCCCCCTGAGCCATTATCTCCACAAAAAAAGTTGATAATGTCAAGTTTTGCTGAAGTTGGTGCGAAATACTCGTATCAGGTAAACCGCTCGTCCTGTGAGAAAAGTCACTCAGTATGAAGTTGTGGTCTATTCTACTTTAAAATGGTATCTGAAAAAATTCGCAAATGTCGATTTCGTGTCCAATAGACCAATAGAGCAAAATATTGCATTACAGGCGACGAAAAGTAACTAATTGTTCACTTCACACTAAGTTGGGATAAACTGGTCGTTTCTTGACCACTCCTATGACATTTTAATAATAAAAAAACCTTTATTGTGTAAAGACAAAAAAACATGGCAGTCTGTTGTCCATATAATACACACACAAACGACTAAAATATAAATCTTGGGTCATACAAAGGCCTTACAAGTTTAAAAGAAAGTAACATAAGAACAAAATAATTAAAAGGGGAGTTTACAATCATGTGAGGGGGGATGGGGAGAGGGAATGTGCTTACCAATTCAAGTAACAGTATAATGCTCCGCAATGGCTGACATGAACCGTCCAAGAGTGGGCAGTGCGCGCACCGAAACAGGCAACGCGCGCACCGAAACAGGCAACGCGTTCCAGAGCCTAGCCCCCGCAACCTGGAACGACCTCGAAAAGGCCATTCTCCGATGAGAGCGGACAAGCAACGCACCTGATCTGGCAGACACCACTCTATTTCCAAGGGACCGCAAGTATGGTGCCAGTCCTCCATGTAAGATGGTGAACAAGGTCTTGAGGATGCGAAGTTTGTAGACATCGAGGATTGGATGGGAGAGCAGTTGGAGACCAGTCGAATGGCTTTTATTTTTTATCTTTTATCTTTTATTCCAGCGTGGAAGAAAGGCCAGTCGAGAACACGTTGGGGCAGTACAGGAAAGGGGGGGGGGGGTTACTACCGCCGTTACCAGTCTTTGCTTTAACGAACATGGTGTGAATTTGGCAAGACGACGAAGGGAGTGTAGTGCACCATATACCCTTTGGCAAATACGGCGAACTTGGATGTCCCAAGACAGCGTATCGTCCATGAATAGGCCCAGGTTCTTTACATATGGCATGTAAGGGACTGCCACACCCTCGACCAAGACTGGCGGCACCGAGTCAGAAAGGATGTGTTGCCTATAGATGACAATGGCTTGGCTTTTAGCTGGATTGATAGTGATCCCATTTTGTCTAGCCCACTGCGAGATGGCCAACATATCAATGTTCATATTTTGAACTGATTTCACCAGGCCCTCGCCCAATCTTATAGGTATGTAGATTTGAAAGTCATCAGCAAAGACATGAAATTTGCAGTGGCTAAGAACGTTGGGCAAATCATTTATGTAAATTGAGAACAGCTGCGGTCCGAGTGCCGTTCCTTGAGGGATACCAGAGTCAATTTGCAGTCTGTACGATTGTTTGCCACAGTTGACAACACGTTGAGTTCTGTTACTCAAGTACGAAGACATCAACGAGCAGGCAGACGTAGAAAAATGAAAAAATTACCGCAACTTTCCCACAAGAAGGTCATGGGAGACTGAACCAAATGCATTTCGAAAATCAAGCCGTACAGCCAGAGTGCACATACCATCCTCAATAGCAGATCTGACGTCTTCAACCATTCTGAGCAAAGCAGACTCGCAACTGAACCGACGACGGAATCCGGATTGGTAAGGAGACAGCAGGTTATACGTCCCCAAGTGTTCATTGATTTGAGCCCGAATCAAAGACTCAAAAACTTTGCTGAGAAATGGCAAAATGCAGATTGGCCGAAAATCGGAAAGGCTGGCAGGGTTCGATGTCTTCGGTAAAGGTTTCACTACAGCAGATTTCCATGCCAATGGATAAACAGAAGTTGTGTGATTTTTTTCTATTTTCTGTTTTTAGCTACCGAAACGAAAATCAATCAATCAATGGTTTATTTGCTGTTATGGGTAGCAGCGACCCTTACAACAAAGGAGTTTGCAGACATGGTACAATATTTTGCCACAAAGACACGAGTAACAAACAGATGAAATTAAACTAAGTACTTCATGAATAAACATAAACTTTCAAAGTGGATTTTTAATGTAGTAAGCCTATGTCCGCCAGCAATTCTTCTAAAAACTTTTTACGCTTTGAATAAGTCATTGTGAAATTATATAGTCTAAAGACAAGGTCCTTATTCAGACAGCATAATAAGCACTTTTCCAGATATTCCTCACTTAACCTGGCCGAACCAAAAAAATGAACTCTTTCGTTTTTTAAGTGAGGGCAGCTGCAAAAAATGTGTTCGACATTTTCGAGCTCCTGTGTATTACACAGAATGCATCCGGAATCTGCGTCAACATTCCACACAACCGCTTTATGATAAATTAGGAGGCTAGTCTCCCTCCTCAGTCTTAGCTGGGCAACCACACGTTTGACGTCGAATGGGATGTCCCAGTTCAGGTAACCCAACAGGGACGAGTAACAAACAGATGAAATTAAACTAAGTACTTCATGAATAAACATAAACTTTCAAAGTGGATTTTTAATGTAGTAAGCCTATGTCCGCCAGCAATTCTTCTAAAAACTTCCTACGCTTTAAATAAGTCATTGTGAAATTATATAGTCTAAAGACAAGGTCCTTATTCAGACAGCATAATAAGCACTTTTCCAGATATTCCTCACTTAACCTGGCCGAACCAAAAAAATGAACTCTTTCGTTTTTTAAGTGAGGGCAGCTGCAAAAAATGTGTTCGACATTTTCGAGCTCCTGTGTATTACACAGAATGCATGCGGAATCTGCGTCAACATTCCACACAACCGCTTTATGATAAATTAGGAGGCTAGTCTCCCTCCTCAGTCTTAGCTGGGCAACCACACGTTTGACGTCGAATGGGATGTCCCAGTTCAGGTAACCCAGCAGGGACGAGTAGCCATCGATAGTGGAAAGGTAAGTCTGGCTGTACGATGAACAGATTACCCTCTCGTAGTCTTCGTAAGCCACCATCGTTGCAAAGCTGTTGAGTACGGTTTTTTTTTTTTTTTTTGCAACTTCCTCCGCATTCTGGCTTTCCCACAGAGAGGCATACCCAAGCTTTAGAATTACTTTTTTCCAGTGAGTGACCCAGTTAAATCTGTCGTTGCTCTTAGCCACGTTAGAGATAGACAGGAGTCGGTTATAGCATGCACGAGGATATCTTTTCCGACTCATACGCAGCAAAGCCTCCCACCAACCGAGCGCCCTTTCAGCGACGAAAACTCCCAACTTCAGTCTTCCAGTCTCAGCTCGGACCATGTAGTTTGGGATAGACATCGGGAGAGTCAAGAGATTCTTAAAAATCCTTGTTTGTACTAAATCCAGTTCGTCGAGATAGCGTAATGCCCAAATTTCGCTGCTGTACAGAACAACCGACGAGACCATAGCATCCACCAACCTGCACGTGGATTCCCAACTACTGCACCTCCCCATCGCCAAGACCTGACGGACGCTACCCCAAGCTCTCAATCCTTTGGCCTTGAATCCCTCTTTAGCTTTGTGGAATACGCCAGAGGAGAAGGGGACTCCGAGGTAGGTTTACTCTTGTGCAAAATCGATGCGGTCCTTGGTTAGCATAATGTGGTTCTCACCAGAAGGAAGAGGGCCCTTACGGAAACGGACCACTTTGGTTTTCTTCGGGTTGACTGCCAATTCCAATGACACTGAATATTCTTCCAAAGCTTCCATTTTGCGTCCTATGTCAACCCGGCTGTGTCCAAATACGACTATATCGTCTGCGAACATAAGGATTAATATGTCGCAGTGTCCTCCGACATTTATCCCAGTCAATCCTCTATTCCTCATGAATTGCTCGAGGCCTTGTATGTAGAGACTGCAGAGCAACGGTGAGCGCGAATCTCCTTGCAAAATTCCAAGCTCAACTTTATGGAATTTTGTAGTCGAGTTTTCAGCTTTAATGGCTATCTTAGCTTTAGAGTACAAATCTCGCAGAACCTCCAAAATCCTTCCTCGAATCCCCAATTCAGCCATTCCGCCCCACAGCAATTCATGAGGTAGTGACCCAAATGCGCACCGAAACGAAAATCAAAAAACTCTGCAAATTCTTGACACAACGGTTCATTATCTTCTTTGTACAGATCACCCTTCTGTCTAGATCATTCGGTCTAAATGTCTAGATCCTATAATTTAGGATCTAGACATTTAGACATCTAGACATTTAATGTTAGATTAATTATTATTGTCAATTATCACTAATTATTAACAATTTTATCAAGTACTGTTTGCGCTTACCGTATTTTCGACCAACAATCACATATCTAGTCAGTAGCATCGCAACTATTATCAAGGCACTCAACCACTACACACGAACATCATAATTGCATGTGGCATTTGTTTACAACCTTACAATCGGAACCTTTTTGTAACCTCCTCTCCATCTTCTTCTGTTATCATTGTTCTTAGCTGTATTCTTTCACATATCTCTTCCACATGTCACATGCTTTACCAGTATCCACATACCAATGTTCCTTTTTCTTATATATTTGTTGCCTGTATTTAGCTGTTAATGAAATCTTTTCCGCATATTAAATTATCGAATATTTTTGTCTAATTGATGTGATTGTGCGCGAATAAACTCTGTGATACTAACTTTATCAACTATCAGCTGACAGTGACCGATCGTGAGTTCGCCGGCTTTTTCTTACCGGCAACCATTACCGTTCTTGATCTCGACCCTTCTACTACCGTGTCCAATACCCAGTTAAACTTATCCGCCGTTATCCGTCCATCCCTTCAAGAAACCTTCATTAAACATACACACGAAGTTCCTACAATCAAGTTACATCATCGAAAAACCGTGGCCATTGTCATATCCGCCACTTGGGACTTTGCCAGATTGGACGAGGCTGCGATCCTTCCTGCACCACATGGTCAGCACATTTCCGTTGGGACTTCTGGATTATTGGGACCACCAGTAACTATCCTGGACCCTCTGACTGGAGGACTACTGAAGCCGTCACCACAACCAGCTAAGCCATTCTCGTTTTTATAAGCCTTAGCAGCTTCTAGTCCATAGCACTCTAGTCATACCACATGATAATCCAATCTAGTCAACCATACCTGTAAGTGGCCACAAATTGAAGGAATAGTTACCCATTATCATATAAGAATTAATAACCCCTACTCCACGCACCGTACTTACCAAAATAAATCTGATTATATGTTGATGCTTCATCAATCCAAATCAAGCCTTTTACTTTTGAACACCTGCAATTCCTATTATTATTAACTTATTATCATTTTTCTTTTCTCAGTTAAACTGAGTGGTCCTTCGAGTTATCAAACTATTCACCTATCTTTCAGTCCTACTTCTTAATCAGTATTGGACATTTGCAGCAGTCAAAACTGCACGTCTCTTACAAACAAGTACCTAGTGAAAATTATTATAATTTATTGTTAGGTATTAATAATTTGTATTTATTATTAATAATAATTATTATTAATTATGATTCATTAATACGATATAATTCTGGGGTTTTTAATACTACGTCGGTAATAATTTTTCTATAAAAGAAGTACCTACCAACAAACATTCGAAATTACCTTCATTTCCGTAGCACGAAACGCACCTCAGAACAACAAACTCGACATCACTTAATCCATATGATGTTCCAAAGAGCTTGTTAGTATGAAAATGGACCTGTATTTCAAAAGTTTGATTCATGATCGTGTTGTGAGGCACAATCTTTGAGCCGTCATTGTGAACGAACGGCTGGTCGTACAAAGCTGCGGATGGTCTTAAAAAATTCTACGGAACAAACTCTATCTAAATATGAAATAAAAAACATACCGTTCTATATGAATTTTTCGAGATATGAAATTTTCAAAATTTCAAAATTCGTTTTGAACCCCTTCCCCTTGACCTAGGGTTATGAAAAGTTTCGAGGACCATTGTGGGGTTGGTCGAAACCCATAAAAAAAATTTCGTAATTTTAACTCAACGCTAACTGGGCAAAGTGGCGCGGACGGACGGATTTTTTTTATTCGATTTTCCGAATCTACGTATCTTGAAACGTAAACCAACAAATTTTGAGGGGGGGTTAAAAATTTTTTTTCTTTGGGCGATTCCAATGGTTCATTATCGAAGATAATAAACCAAAACCCCTAAAGGAGTTCCCTAATAACAAAGGAAATATAACGAAATTAACCACTACAACTTTTACTCTATTCGGACGAAAAGTCACTTCTAATTGGACATGAAGTTCGTTTTTCAACCACAGTTTGTGGCCGAATACCACAGTCAAAATTAATGTTCAACGGAGCTCGTTCGACGCAGAATTTAACGCTCTTTAATTCAAGTCTTAGTAATTTTGTCGTATGGGAGCTCGCTCCTTCATGGTTTTTAGTTGATTTATTAGTTAATCCCCAACCTGCTGTCCTTGAAACTGTTCCACTGTTATCATTGTAATAATATTGTGTTTTTGGTTTGTCCTCCAGCAACTGCCGCAACTTCTACAACATGTGTCTGGAGGAGGGCGTCCAACTCTCGATGGTCGACATTGGCGGCGGTTTCACTTGCGAGGACTTCGACAAGGTATGGATTTTGGACTCCTGTACAAGTTTGTGTCATAATTTATTGCTGTTAAATGATTCCAATTTAGCTGCAGATCATAGCAGTTCTTAGTAGTTACAATAATGACAGGAATCTACACTGCCCACCCTCTTGGCAGGTGTTTTGAGTTGAGTTATTAAAAACTGGGCAAAGTGCCGCGTACGGTGGACGGACGGATTTTTTTTATTCGATTTTCTGAATCTACGTATCTTGAAACGTAAACCAACAAATTTTGAGGGGGCGTTAAAAAAATTTTTTCTTCGGGCGATTCCAATGGTTCATTATCGAAGATAATAAACCAAAAATTGGTATACAGCACCTAGACATTAGATCCCCCCCCCCCCCCCCCTTGTAGAAACCTTTTTACGTTCTTAGCACATAATAGTAGTTCCAAGAAAAGCAGTCCCTGGCAAATCTTGGTAGTTCCAAACGGATCAGTTCTCAGCAGATATAGCAGATCCTGCAGTTCTTAGCAGATCTATTAGATCATAGCCGTTTTCAGCAGATCATAGTAGTTCCAAGCAGAGCAGTTCCCTGCAGATCATGGTTGTTCCAAACGGAGCTGTTCCCAGCAGATCATAGTAGATCCATCAGCAGATCATAACAGTTCCCACAAGGGCCTCACGTGTCAGATGTCAGAAAACTACACCCTCTTGGCAGTATTTTTATTATTATTTTAATTTTTTTATTTTATTTTATTTATTTATTTTTTTTTTTTCGGTACAGCAATTGAATATTTGATTTTTTCCTCCGTTAATAAAGTTTTTACCTGTCTAATGCAGGTGTCGGCTTCGGTCTTGAGCAGCATCGAAACGTACTTCCCGCCAGATTGCGGAGTGAAATTCATCGCTGAACCCGGGAGGTTCATGGTCGCCGCAGCATACACCCTCGCGACTAGGTATTATTTAGCAGTTCTTAGCAGATCTTATCAGTTCATAAGTCTGTATTTGGACGTGTTTCCACGTATTTCCAAGTATTCCATGTAACTTCTAAACAGTACGTTCTAACGGAAATTTGACAGTATCAAAGACCGTTAACTTCTGCTTTCAATGAGTACCTTAACGTCATACTTCGAGGAAGGGCACAACCTACAAGGTACGGTATATCTATTTGCTGTAATCCCTCGAGGGAGCGTTTGTGGGTCACTGTTCTACCTTGCTCTGAGTAGTTGTGAAGAATGGGAGGAATTGGCTGGTTGAGGGGTTGGGCTGCAGAAGGTTACTCTCAGTAGATCATAGCTGTTCTCAGCAGTTGATAGCAGATTATAGCAGTTCCAAGCAAGTGTTAGCAGTTTGTTGCAGTTCATGGCAGATCATAGCAGTTCTTAGCAAATAGGCTCTCTGTAATAGACAGTACCCCCTTAAAAATGCAGAAAATTTTAGATTATTCACACGTTCATCATTCAGTTCTGCAGGTGTTCACTACAGAGAGGTTTTGACTGTATCAAATACTTCTCAATTAATCGATCCATTCGATTGTTGCTGATTTTGTCATCTCTGTTTTTTTTTCAGAGTTCATTCCATGAGAGTCGATCGGGACCGCCCAATGTACTACATCAACGATGGCGTCTACTCATCCTTCAACTGCCTCCTCTACGATCACGCATCAGTCACTCCGATCCCACTCAAGGTAAATTAAACCTTCACAGTGATGTCAAGTGGTATCAACTGATGTCAATTGATATGAAGTTCTTCTGTTATTTAACTGTCCTGTTTTTCTTATTGTTTTGTCTCTCAGGGTGCGGACGGGCCGTTGTACAAGAGCTCCATCTGGGGGCCGACCTGCGACTCTTTGGATCAGGTAATTCTTCGGTTTTGAGAGGAGCATTTGTGTTTGGTTGTAGAGTGTAGAACTAGATCGGTGGTATTGGAGGGATATCAACTACCTCGAAATTCCATTGGAAATCTGTCTAGATCACTGTTCTGTATAGATCGCCCTTCGGTCTACACTGTTGTTTGGTCACTGTTGTGTACAAATCGCTTGTTGAATGGGTTAGTATGAGTAGTCCTTATACGAAAAATCGTGGTGAGCTGGAATCAATTCCAAAGTTATTGAAACTTTCAGGGATTGTTTGGAGATGATAGAGGGTATGTTTGCTGAGTTTCCAAATACAAGGACCTTGAGCTCTTCACGGGGGGCAAAAATATCGCGAAATGTTGCACGTTTTTCAGTTTTTCGCTTATATCTCGCAAAGTAAGTATCCTACAGAAAATACCACCCGTTTATTTTATAGAGAGCATTAAATTCCGTGTCTCGCTTATATCTCGAAAAGTAAGCATCCTACAGAAAATGCCACCCGTTAATTTTTTAAAGAGCATTGAATTCAGTGTCGGATGGTGCTTCAAACGTTGAAATCGTAATCGGTTCATCCGTAATCGTCCGTCAAAGATAGGCGACTCTGACCAACTTCGCTAAAACGTTGACAACGCTCGACTTCTAACGCCTGTAGGTCAGGAATGACTGATCCGATTGAAAAATGTCATAAAACCGAAGTTGTAGGAAATCTGAGTTTGTATCAGATGCGTTTTGAAATCTGAAATTCGCTGACTCCAGTACTGAGATATATACCCAGAAAATGTCGTAGTGACAAATTTCCACTTTAGTCCGGGAGCCTTGTAAAAAGAACCAAGCAATTATAAATCCTTGGATTCTAAGATAAACGCTTGCATACGAGTCTGCAACACATTGGGACATTTTATGTCTTTAGTCCCCACCACCATCACCCCCCCCATTTCCTCCCCCATTACCTGGGGACTTTTGAGAAGGATCATAGCGAAGAAATGAAATCTGGGGGACACCCCCAGACCCCCGGATTGTTAATGTTATGATGTGTGTTATTGTAAACAAATATCCTACATTGTCTTCTGTTTAACTCAGCTTTCCGTACATCCACGGTCGTGTGCAGGGCATGGAAATATTCGATAAATTGAGGGCTTTCCAACGAGTAGTGAACGATTTTCATGGGTTGGAAAATGAGGAAGTTACTTTTCCTTAGCAACGGATTCGTTGAAAGCGACAATGATCAGTTTTTTTCGTCAACAGTTTTCGTCAACAATTTTCGTGACGATTTTTTTGTTTGTGTGCCATAGCAAAGACATAAAATGTCAAAAAAAAATCAGTGGGTCCCTCAACTCCAAAGTTAACGAAAATTTGAGCGATTGTGGGGATGGTAGAAGGTATGATTGCTGAGTTTTCAAACACGAGGACCCTTAGCTCATTACGGGGACAAAACATTGAGGGGATGTAATAAAGGGGGGTGGGGTGCAGAACTAAGGTATTGTGGAGGGAGGTGGTTGTTACATAATATGTAACAATTCTAAACATAACGGTGAAGTTAGAATTGCGATATCGCATTCCGTCATCAGTTTAGAGCAGACTCATCATGAAGATGTATAATTTATTGTGTTTTGGTTTATTATCTTCAATAATGAACCATTGGAATCGCCCAAAGAAAAAATTGTTTTTAACCCCCCCTCAAAATTTGTTGGTTTACGTTTCAAGATACGTAGATTCAGAAAATCGAATAAAAAACTCTGCAAATTCTTGACACAACGGTTCATTATCTTCTTTGTACAGATCACCCTTCTGTCTAGATCACTAGGTGTAAATGTCTAGATCCTAAATGTTAGATTAATTATTATTATCAATTATCACTAATTATTACCAATTTTTTTCAAGTACCTAGTGAAAATTATTATAATTTATTGTTAGGTATTAATAATTGGTATTTATTATTAATAATAATTGTTATTCATTATGATTAATTATTACGATATAATTCTGGGGTTTTTAATGCTACGTCGGTAATAATTTTTCTATAAAAGAAGTACCTACCAACAAACATTCGAAATTACCTTCATTTCCGTAGCACGAAACGCACTTCAGAACAACAAACTCGACATCACTTAAGCCATATGATGTTCCAAAGAGCTTGTAATTATGAAAATGGACCTGTATTTCAACAGTTTGATCCACGGTCGTGTTGTGAGGCACAATCTTTGAGCCGTCATTGTGAACGAACGGCTGGTCGTACAAAGCTGCGGATGGTCTTAAAAAATTCTACGGAACAAACTCTATCTAAATATGTAATAAAAAACATACCGTTCTATATGAATTTTTCGAGTTTTGGAATTTTCAAAATTTCAAAATTCGTTTTGAACCCCTTCCCCTTGACCTAGGGTTATGAAAAGTTTCGTGGATCATTGTGGGGCTGGTCCAAACCCAGAAACCAAATTTCGTAATTTTAACTCAACGCTAACTGGGCAAAGTGCCTCGGACGGCGTACGGCGGACGGACGGATTTTTTTTTATTCGATTTTCTGAATCTACGTATCTTGAAACGTAAACCAACAAATTTTGAGGGGGGGTTAAAAAATTTTTTTCTTTGGGCGATTCCAATGGTTCATTATCGAAGATAATAAACCAAAATCCGTCCGTCCGCCGTACGCCGTCCGCGCCACTTTGCCCAGTTAGCGTTGAGTTAAAATTACGAAATTCGGTTTCTGGGTTTAGACCATCCCCACAATGGTCCTCGAAACTTTTCATAACCCTAGGTCAAGGGGAAGGGGTTCAAAACGAATTTTGAAATTTTGAAAATTTCATATCTCGAAAAATTCATATAGAACGGTATGTTTTTTATTTCATATTTAGATAGAGTTTGTTCCGTAGAATTTTTTAAGACCATCCGCAGCTTTGTACGACCAGCCGTTCGTTCACAATGACGGCTCAAAGATTGTGCCTCACAACACGATCGTGAATCAAACTGTTGAAATACAGGTCCATTTTCATACTAACAAGCTCTTTGGAACATCATATGGCTTAAGTGATGACGAGTTTGTTGTTCTGAGGTGCGTTTCTTGCTACGGAAATGAAGGTAATTTCGAATGTTTGTTGGTAGGTACTTCTTTTATAGAAAAATTATTACCGACGTAGTATTAAAAACCCCAGAATTATATCGTATTAATTAATCATAATTAATAATAATTATTATTAATAATAAATACAAATTATTAATACCTAACAATAAATTATAATAATTTTCACTAGGTACTTGATAAAATTGTTAATAATTAGTGATAATTGATAATAATAATTAATCTAACATTTAGGATCTAGACATTTAGACCTAGTGATCTAGACAGAAGGGTGATCTGTACAAAGAAGATAATGAACCGTTGTGTCAAGAATTTGCAGAGTTTTTTGGCAGTGGATTCACGATGGTCTGAAACGGATTTTGGTATGAAAATGTTTCGAAAATTCGAGTTTTAAGAATTTTGGAGCGAGAACAATAGCTACATTTTCTTCGAAAATTCGCTGAAAATTGTGGTACACGCATATCTATGTATTAGTAAACGTATTATAATAGTAATATTATATAATATAATAATTTTCAGCGAATTTTCGAAGAAAATGTAGCTATTGTTCTCTCTCCAAAATTTTTAAGACTCGAATTTTCGAAAACTTTTCTACCACAATCCGTTTCAGACCATCCTGAATCCACCGCCAAAAAACACCATAAATTATATATCTTCATGATGAGTCTGCTCTAAACTGATGACGGAATGCGATATCGCAATTCTAACTTCACCGTTATGTTTAGAATTGAAATGTCAAAAAGCTGATGGGGTTTCGAGGAGGGGGGGTCACGCAAAGAATGACAAGTGACACCTCATTTTAAAGGTTTTTACACACTGAATACGATCGTGAAGTCAGAATTGCGATATCTTAGTTCATTATCATACTTGAGTACTTTGAAGATGGAGAAACGTGGTTGATCCTTGATATATTCTTCATGGTTAGTCTGCTCTGATCTAATATCGTAATGCGAAATTTCAATTCTGACTTCGCCGTCGTGTTCAGCGTGGAAATGTCCAAAAGCTGAGGGGGGTTTTGGGGAGTTTGGGCATGAGGGGGGGGATTACCCATAAATTCCAAAAATGAAACGGTCTGTCAAATGACACCTCATTTTTACTCGCTGAATTATATGGGGAAGTCAGAATTGCTATATCTTATTCCGCTCTCAAACTGAAGCACTTTGAAGATGAAGAAACGTGGTTGATACTTGAGATGTTTTTCATGGACATCATGCTCTTTAATGGAGACATTTTACATGAACCAATAATTATTATTTCTTCGAAAATTCGCTCTTATAGCCATGGACTATAAGACTGTGGATTTTTAAACATGTTTTTATTTTTTGAAATAGGTTTAACGACGTTTTGTTGAGTCCCAGAATCGCGCCACTGGACTAGTATACGAATCCTTTGGAAGCGTCCTTCGATTGGTCTAGGTCGTTAGAATTCGGAATCTTGTTATATCAAGAAAAAGTCCTCGAAAGAAAATGTCTCCATTTTACCTACTGGGTTTATAACAAACTTGGCGTCGATTTTGGTTTATTATCTTCGATAATGAACCATTGGAATCGCCCAAAGAAAAAAAAATTTTAACCCCCCCCTCAAAATTTGTTGGTTTACGTTTCAAGACACGTAGATTCAGAAAATCGAATAAAAAAACTCAGCAAATTCTTGACACAACGGTTTATTATCTTCCTTGTGCAGATCACCCTTCTGTCTATACCAGACTGTATTGCAAATCGGCACCATACCATATTCTCACCGTACTCATACCATACCATACGAATTTCTTTCCTATCATACCATACTGTATTATACCAAATCATACATACAATAATATACCATACCATACTCATACCATGTCATACAAACCGAGTGAATATTGAAATGTCATCCATTTCTGACCTATATTTAAAATTTCAAGTATCTAGCTCATCATCAAAATTTAATTTGTTTAAACAAATAGGTAAGTATTATTTAAACAATTTTACAGACAAGAAACCGAGTGAATCCAGTTCTGTGATCCAGTTCTGACCTATTTTTAAAATTTCAAGTCAATAGCTCATCATCAAAATTTAATTTGTATTATTACAAAAAGGTATTATTTAAACAATTTTACAGATGAGAAACCGAGTAAATATTGCAATGTGGTCTATCCCCGACTCACGGTTAAAATTTCTAGACTGTAGTTTACCGGGAAGATGAATAAAGGTAGTTTTATTCTGGGCGTCTGAGGGTTGGGTCACATAACGGCCGTTTTCGACGCGAAAGATTAGTGTTTTTCCTAAACCTTTGCGCGCTCACTGTGAACGAACGGCTGGTCGCACAAAAATCCAATTGGTCTTAAAAGATTCGTAATTTTTCAGGTCATTCAAAAGTGAACTGAAAATTACACGTTTCAGTTAAATATTTTGAGATATAACATTGTCGAAATTTTAAATTTCGTTTTGAACCCCTTCCCCTTGACCTCGGGTTATGAAAAGTTTCGAGGACCATTGTGGGGCTGGTCCAAACCCAGAAACCGAATTTTTTTTAATCCCCCCTCAAAATTGGTTGGTTTACGTTTAAGATACGTAGATTCAGAAAATCGAATAAAAAAAAATCCGTCCGTCCCCCGTACGCCGTACGCCGTCCGCGCCACTTTGCCCAGTTAGCGTTGAGTTAAAATTACGAAATTCGGTTTCTGGGTTTGGACCAGCCCCACAATGGTCCTCGAAACTTTTCATAACCCTAGGTCAAGGGGAAGGGGTTCAAAACGAAATTTAAAATTTCGACAATGTCATATCTCAAAATATTTAACTGAAACGTGTAATTTTCAGTTCACTTTTGAATGACCTGAAAAATTACGAATCTTTTAAGACCAATTGGATTTTTGTGCGACCAGCCGTTCGTTCACAGTGAGCGCGCAAAGGTTTAGGAAAAACACTAATCTTTCGCGTCGAAAACGGCCGTTATATGACCCAACCCTCAGACGCCCAGAATAAAACTACGTTTTTCATCTTCCCGGTAAACTACAGTCTAGAAATTTTAACCGTGAGTCGGGGATAGACCACATTGCAATATTTACTCGGTTTCTCATCTGTAAAATTGTTTAAATAATACCTTTTTGTAATAATACAAATTAAATTTTGATGATGAGCCATTGACTTGAAATTTTAAACATAGGTCAGAACTGGATCACAGAACTGGATTCACTCGGTTTCTTGTCTGTAAAATTGTTTAAATAATACCTATTTGTTTAAACAAATTAAATTTTGATGATGAGCTAGATACTTGAAATTTTAAATATAGGTCAGAAATGGATGACATTTCAATATTCACTCGGTTTGTATGACATGGTATGAGTATGGTATGGTATATTATTGTATGTATGATTTGGTATAATACAGTATGGTATGATAGGAAAGAAATTCGTATGGTATGGTATGAGTACGGTGAGAATATGGTATGGTGCCGATTTGCAATACAGTCTGGTATAGACAGAAGAGTGATCTGCACAAGGAAGATAATAAACCGTTGTGTCAAGAATTTGCAGAGTTTTTTTATTCGATTTTCTGAATCTACGTGTCTTGAAACGTAAACCAACAAATTTTGAGGGGGGGTTAAAATTTTTTTTTCTTTGGGCGATTCCAATGGTTCATTATCGAAGATAATAAACCAAAAAACTCTGCAAATTCTTGACACAACGGTTTATTATCTTCCTGTGCGATCTGCACCCTTCTGTCTATACCAGACTGTATTGCAAATCGGCACCATACCATATTCCCACCGTACTCATACCATACCATACGAATTTCTTTCCCATCATACCATACTGTATTATACCAAATCATACATACAATAATATACCATACCCATACCATGTCATACAAACTGAGTGAATATTGAAACGTCATCCATTTCTGACCTATTTTTAAAATTTCAAGTATCTAGCTCATCATCAAAATTTAATTTGTTTAAACAAATAGGTATTGTCCGCAACCACCCAACAGAACAACATTCTCCTTCTTATATTATTATTACCCAACATCTGATTGTAGTACTGCACTCAAAAAAGAGAACAGCGATATTCATTGTACGAAAATTATAGTTCGAAAACTCTTCTTCAACAATTACAATTGTGTTTATTCGTCGATTGTGTTGATTCTTCTCTGGCAGTCCGTCGTCCGGTAGACCGTTTTGACATCGTGGCGCCCAACGTGTTGGCTAAGTATTTCTTTTTCTCAAGTCAATTGATACCGGCGATATGAATGCGGCGAAAAAACAACGTCGAATGCTTCGAAGTGCATTTACGCGAAGCTATAACGCTCTGTTAGAACACCTGGAAGAAGGGAGAATTATTGAAGCTCGAGCAACGTTTGCAGTTTTGACAAACAATTGGGAAAAACTTCGTACTGTGGATGAGGTTATCTTGTCAGAGATTATGGAAGACGACGAATCATTCGAGAACGGTGATTTGGACAAGGAAACTACGGCAACTGGCGAGTATGAAACCAAGTATGAACTCATGAATGTGAGGATTCAAGATATTTTGACTACTCGCTCAAGAGATGATGATGCAAGCCGCGTAAGTAAAGACAGTTTTAGTCCTGATACGACCAAGTCATTCCACCCTCATCACCTTCCCAAATTGGATGGTATGTTTGACGGACAGTTGAAGAATTGGCTCCCATTTTGGGGTCAATTTGAACAGATCCACGAAGATGAAAACATACCTACTTATTATAAGTTCCGACTTTTAGTTCAAAGTACTAAAGAGGGATCTCGCCCTAGGCGAATTGTAGAAAGTTTTCCTCCCTCTAAAGATAAATCTAGTTATGAAGCAGCAATCAACGCTTTGAAGGAACGTTATGGACGAAATGATTTGTTGATAGAGGTATACATTCGAGAATTATTAACCATAGTTATAAGCAATGCAAAATCTGAAAAACTCGATTTGGATGAATTATATGACCTGTTGGAATGTCATCTTCGTTTCCTCGAAATCTTAGGAGTAACTACTGGAAACTGTGCTGCTATTTTGTGCCCATTGGTAGAGTCCTGCTTGACTCCTGAATTTCTTAGGGCATGGCAACGCAGCTGTACTGAAGATGAAGTTACTGATGCCGATAGACGACTGATTAAGCTCCGTAATTTTATAAAAACAGAAGTTCAAGGTGAACAAAGAATTTCCCTTGCCAAGGAAAGATTTGGTATGTCTGAAAGTACGACTAGTGATAAGAATTCTCGCCAGGAAAATCCTGGAAAATTTCGTAAGGACACGCGTAAAGCTGTACCTACTGCTACTGGACTCCTCACTCAAAGCGGTCGTGCCGTTTGTATTTTTTGTTCCCAACAAAACCATGAGAGTATTGCTTGTTTCAGGGCACGAGATATGAGTTTGGAGGACAAATTGAAGGCCGTGAAAGACTCAAAATGCTGTTATCTTTGTTTGAAACGTTCACACTCGTCCAAAATATGTCGTGTGAAGTCGTCCTGCGCTTTGTGTGATAGGAAACATGCAATCATTTTGTGTCCAAACTATTCTCATTCTAACGGACGAACTAACACATCACAGAATTCTACTGGCAGTAAAGTTTCAGGTGCATCTGGCAATACGACTGTGACTACTTCTCCTGTGAATGTGGCCACAAATGCAAACCTTACTTGTGATCCGACTGTCCTGATACCTACACTATGTGTTCAACTCCGAGGATCTGATGGAAAGGCATGGACTGTGCGAGCAGTGATTGACACTGCAGCTCAACGATCCTACATACTGAATGCAACAGCTGAACGAATGGGATACAGAAATGAAGGTCAGGAAACTCTTTTTCATTCTCTTTTTGGAGGACAACATACTGGTATGACATCACATTTCAAATATAAAGTACAATTATCAAAATTGTCCGGAGGAAAAAATATTTTTGTTGATCTCCTAGGACATGACGCAATATGTGGAGAACTACCTACTTTACCTAAAGGTCCTTGGATCAAGGAGATGATAACTTGTGGTCTTGATGTCTCTGAAATTTTGAATGATTCTGGTCCTATCGAGATATTACTTGGAGCTGATGTGGCGTTTTCTCTGTACACTGGAAATGTATATAAATTCTCCTCTGGGACTCTCGTGGGCGTAGAAACCATTCTGGGTTGGACTATTTCTGGAAAATTGCCGTCTGAATTTTGTAAAACTACCTTAGGGATGTTGACCACTTCTATGCTCGTAAAGGACATGAATATTGCAGACCTCTGGAAATTGGAAATTTTAGGAATTGAGGATCCAGTAGAGAAGAAAAATAAGGAGGAAGAGCAAGCTAACGTCATACTCAAGTTTTTGGATTTGTTAAAGGTGGATGAACAAGGTCGATATGAAGTTCATTTACCCTGGAAGGAAGAACACTCTCCTCTTCCTAGCAACTACCATCTTGCCCTCAAACGGATGTACTCAACCTATCGTAAGCTTCAAAATGATGGATACCTATCTGATTACAACAATGTTTTCCAGGATTGGCTCAATGAAGGCGTTATTGAGGAGGTGTCAGAAATAGACAATATTCAAGACGGCCACTATTTACCACATCGTCACATAGTGAAGCTGAATAGCACTACAAAAATCCGTCCTGTTTTTGATGCATCAGCACGTGAGAAAAATTCACCTTCCCTAAATATGTGTTTACTTAAAGGCTGTAACCTGATTGAACAAATTACCCCTCTTCTACATAGATTCCGCCTCAACAAAATTGGCGTGATTGCCGATATCCGCCGAGCCTTTCTGCAAATTGGAATTGCTCCTAGTGATAGAAAATTTTTGAAGTTTTTATGGCGCGATTCTGAGGGTAAAATTAAGACCTATCGTCATAAACGGGTTGTTTTTGGGCTTACATCAAGTCCATTTTTACTTGGAGCAGTTATCCAGCAGCACTTGCTTGAAATTCTGAATATGATTGAAACTGGTGATTCTAAATATTTGAAATCTACTATTGAAACCCTTACACGATGTTTCTACGTTGACAATGCTATTGCTAGTTTTGATTCCAGAGAGGAATTAGACACTTTTGTGATGGAAGCAACATCTGTGATGGCTGATGGCAAATTTGATCTACGAGGCTGGGAATCTTCAGACTCTGAGTTGACTGTCAACACTAGCACTTCTGTACTTGGTTTGTGTTGGGACAAAAAGGACGACACCCTAAGCCTCAGCAGTGAGTCTCTCAAGAAACTTGAAGGAAAAGTCACGAAACGTCTCATTATGTCTGCAGCACACAAGATCTTTGACCCCCTTGGATTGGTGAGTCCAGTGACCCTCTTTCCACGTATTTTGATTCAACAATTGTGGGGAATGAAACTTGAATGGGATGAGGAGGTACCACAACAGATTCAAGACTCATTTTTGCGTTGGATTGAAGAGATTGATTTTTTACAAGAGGTCAAGGTTCCTAGATGGTTACCTAACATGACGGACGTAACTCATCAAAGCATCCACACATTCTGCGACGCTAGTGAAACATCATATGGAGCAGTTATTTTTTTGCGTGTGGAGGGTAGGCAAGGTGTCGAGGTGTGGATTTAGCTGGCCCAATTTTTCTCAAGAACCAACAGAAAGCATGGATTTGTCTTATTACATGCGCTGTAACTCGTGCAATTCACCTTGAGTTGATTATTTCTCTATCAACCGATGAATTCCTGCAAGCTCTCAAACGTTTTATTGCACGCAGAGGCAGACCTGCCCGGATTTACTCTGATCAGGGGACTAATTTCATTGGGGCTAACAACCTGTTTCAGAGAATTGATTGGAAGAAAGTTTTTGAATATTCTGAAGTACGTCACATCTCCTGGAAATTCAATCCTCCAACTGCCGCCTGGTGGGGAGGATGGTGGGAGCGACTTGTTGGTATTACAAAACGCTTATTGAGAAAAGTTTTGAGGCGTTCAGTATTGTCATACTCAGAAATGGCTACTGTTCTTTGTGACTGTGAGAGTGTGTTGAATTCGAGACCCCTCACATTCATCTCTGAAGAAGGATCTGCAGCAACGCCTATAACACCTTCACTATTTATTCAAGATATCAAGGAATCTGGTTTGCCAGAGCTGGACGTCATGGAATCCGTTGATCTGAAAAAAGACTTGGCAGCGAAGATTGAAGCTCAAAGAAGACTTCAGGAGAAGATTTAGATCAGAATATCTGGGACAGCTTCAAATGAGGTTAAACTCTGCTAGGCATGACAGGATTAGCGTTGGAGATCTAGTTCTGATTGGGAATGACTATACAAAACGTATGGACTGGCCTATGGCTCAAGTTATTGAACTCTTACCCGGCAAGGATGGTACTACTCGCTTATTCCGACTCCAAACTACAACTGGAACATGCCTGAGGCCTATTCAACGTCTCTATCCATTGATTGAAGGAGATGCAAATCTGACTATTACTTCTGAGCCACCCGAGGAAGATACTGCAGCTTTTGAATCTGCTCCTTCTACTACAGCTACATCAGACGTTGAAGAAAACCCAGGAGATCTTTTGACACCACCAGTGCCTGAAAAGAGGACATCTCATGGACGAACCTTAAAGAAACCCAAACGATTCTGCGATTGATCCCGACTATTTGCATTTTTGGAGCCTCCAAAGCTTATTTTCTAATCAAAATTTAATTTCTTTGAGATTGTGAATCAAAATTGACTATTGTTTCTATTTTTGTAAGTTTTGTTCAAAAAACTTAGGTGGGAGGATGTCCGCAACCACCCAACAGAACAACATTCTCCTTCTTATATTATTATTACCCAACATCTGATTGTAGTACTGCACTCAAAAAAGAGAACAGCGATATTCATTGTACGAAAATTATAGTTCGAAAACTCTTCTTCAACAATTACAATTGTGTTTATTCGTCGATTGTGTTGATTCTTCTCTGGCAGTCCGTCGTCCGGTAGACCGTTTTGACAGGTATTATTTAAACAATTTTACAGACAAGAAACCGAGTGAATATTGCAATGTGGTCTATCCCCGACTCATGGTTAAAATTTCTAGACTGTAGTTTACCGGGAAGATGAAAAAAGGTAGTTTTATTGTGGGCGTCTGGGGGTTGGGTCACATAACGGCCGTTTTCGACGCGAAAGTTTAGTGTTTTTCCTAAACCTTTGCGCGGTCACTGTGAACGAACTGCTGGTCGCAAAAAAATCCAATTGGTCTTAAAAGATTCGTAATTTTTCAGGTCATTCAAACGTGAACTAAAAATTACACCGTTTCATGAGAATTTTTAGAGATATGACATTGTCGAAATTTCAAAGTTCGGTTTGAACCCCTTCCACTTGACCTAGGGTTATGAAAAGTTTCGAGGATCATTGTGGGGCTGGTCCAAACCCAGAAACCAAATTTTGTAATTTTAGCTCAACGCTAACTGGGCAAAGTGGCACGGACGGCGTACGGGGGACGGCGTACACGTACGGGTGACGGACGGATTTTTTTTTATTCAATTTTCTGAATCTACGTATCTTGAAACGTAAACCAACAAATTTTGAGGGGGGGTTAAAAAAATTTTTTCTTTGGGCGATTCCAATGGTTCATTATCAAAGATAATAAACCAAAATCCGTCCGTACGCCGTCCCCCGTACGCCGTCCGCGATACTTTGCCCAGTTAGCGTTGAGTTAAAATTACGAAATTCGGTTTCTGGGTTTGGACCAGCCCCACAATGGTCCTCGAAACTTTTCATAACCCTAGGTCAAGGGGATGGGGTTCAAAACGAAATTTAAAATTTCGACAATGTCATATCTCAAAATATTTAACTGAAACGTGTAATTTTCAGTTCACGTTTGAATGACCTGAAAAATTACGAATCTTTTAAGACCAATTGGATATTTGTGCGACCAGCCGTTCGTTCACAGTGAGCGCGCAAAGGTTTAGGAAAAACACTAAACTTTCGCGTCGAAAACGGCCGTTATGTGACCCAACCCTCAGACGCCCAGAATAAAACTACCTTTTGTCATCTTCCCGGTAAACTACAGTCTAGAAATTTTAACCGTGAGTCGGGGATATACCACATTGCAATATTCACTCGGTTTCTTGTCTGTAAAATTGTTTAAATAATACCTTTTTGTAATAATACAAATTAAATTTTGATGATGAGCTAGATACTTGACATTTTAAAAATAGGTCAGAAATGGATGACATTTCAATATTCACTCGGTTTGTAGAACATGGTATGATTATGGTATGGTATATTATTGTATGTATGATTTGGTATAATACAGTATGGTATGATAGGAAAGAAATTCGTATGGTATGGTATGAGTACGGTGAGAATATGGTATGGTGCCGATTTGCAATACAGTCTGGTATAGACAGAAGGGTGATCTGCACAAGGAAGATAATAAACCGTTGTGTCAAGAATTTGCAGAGTTTTTTCCTTGTAACACCTAAGTTTCAAGGCTTAACACGATGGTGAAGTCAGAATTCCGATACCTCATTCATTTACCAGATTAAAGCAGTTGAGCCATGAAGAACATCTCAAGTAACAACCACGTTTCTTCATCTTCCAAAAGCTCCAAGTTTGAGAAAGGAATAAGATATCGCAATTCTGATTTCGCCATCGCTTTCAACGAATAAAACCCTTTAAAATTAGGTGTCACTTGTCAGACTGTTTAATTTTTGGAATGAAAATGTTTCGAAAATTTGAATTTGAAAAATTTTGGACCGAGAACAATAGCTTTATTTTTTTCGAAAATTCTTTTCTCCAAAAAGACAAATTCGTCCCAAATCGCGACCGTTCCTCCATTCTGACGATCCTTGGTCCTTTAGGTGGCCGAGGACTGTCTCCTGCCGATGCTGAAAGTCAACGACTGGCTCGTCTTCGAGGGGATGGGCGCGTACACTCTGGCGGCGGCCTCCAACTTCAACGGATTCCCCGCCACAGTCGTCCACCACGTCGCTACGGCCGAGAAATGGTCAGTCAAAAGTCAAAGTCAAAACTACTCGCCGCCATTGATACGAGAACAAATTGGCGGATTCACCCAAATTGTCAGATAAATGTTGTCGCGGGCTGCAAATTTGTAGAAATTATTGGACATTCTTCCTTCTTCATATCCTTCTTCTCTGCTTGCTCCTGTTCCTTGTTCTCCAGCTACTCAAGTACCTTATTCTTCAGCTACTCCTGTACCTTCTTCGCCGCATTCTTCTCCTTCTTCATGTCCTCCTGCTTCGAAATCTTCACCGTAATATTATTCTCCTTCTTCCTCTCTACCTTGCCTATTTTCTTCTGTACCTTCATCTTCTTTTGTTCTTTTCTACCTTCTCTATTTCCTTCTTATGCTCATCTTCCTTCTTCATTTCCTGTACGCCCACGTTTTTCTTCTTCATGACCTTTTGTACCTTCTTCATCTTGTCCTTCTTCTGTTACTCTACCTTCTCGGTCTCCTATTATACCTTCTTCTTCGTTTGCTGCCTCCCTGTACCTCTTCCTAGCTTTCTGTCACCTTATGTACCTAATTATTCTTCATCCCCTACCGTACCTCTCTGACACCTTCTTTGCTGGCTCCTCCTACTCTACTTCTTCTCCTACATCTCCCACTTGGTCTCCTGCATTTTTTTTTTTATTATGTATTGTTTTTTAACATGTTTCAATTTACATTTATTTGTATAGGATAGAAGTGAGCCTGTTTTTGTTCTGAAATATTGCATACGTTGTATCTTCCAGATGAAGAGAGAGAACCTTGGGCCCTAATCTGCTTCAGATTCATTAAGACTAATTTAATCTGATCCTACTTTTTCCTTACCTTCTTCATTTCGTTCTCATCTGCCTTCTTCTTCGACCTTTGTACCATCATCTTCTCCTTCATATCCTCTTCCTCCTACCCTCTCTCTAGTTCTTCATTTCCATAACCAACACTCATTCTCTATCTTCTTCTCCTACTCTTCCTTCTCTTCTCATTCTCCACATTGTTCTTAATAAGAATATTTCTTAAATAATATTTCTTATTCGGCTATTCCTGTACGTCCTCCTCCTACTTATTCGAATTCTTCATGTCCTTATGTACCTTCTCCATTTCGTCCTTCTCCTACTCTACCCCATCTGTATTCTCCTCCAATCTCTTATTTTCCTTCTATATCTTCTCCTACTCATATTCTTCTGTTTCATCTCTTTCTACTCCTACCTATTCTTCCCCGACCGCCTTCTTCTTCGACCTCTGTATCTTCTTAATCTCTTTCCCTTTCTTTGTCTCATTCTCCACCCTTTTCTTCACCCTCTGCACCTTCTTCTCCTTTTCCTTCTTGTTCTTCTTCGTTAACCCTATTATGGTTCTTATAGTTCTTCTTCTTCTCAACTAATCATTTCTTTCCATTTCCAGGGCCCAACTCAAGATGATCTGCCCCGGCTGCGTCTCCCGCGACGAATGAAACGACCGTCTCTTCCACAGGGCCCGACTCAAAACTCAACTCTTCCGACTTAACCCTTCCCGAACACCACCTCCATTTCAACATCCCACCGTCAAAATTTTCGACGTTCTTCATTCGTCCAACAAAATGAAACCAAAACACAAGATGAAAAAATAAATTTTCAAGGCAAACTGCAATATCCCCGACGCCGCTCTTATCAAACCCTTCGGTAGATCCGAAACACCCTTCGTTTTATAAGAAACGTCGACGTTTTCACTGAAGATGAGAAATACAATTCCTCGTGCATATCAAAAACCGACAATTGGAGCGATTATATCTGTCCCATGTTTGCTTGCTACATCCAAACCATTTATTATATAGGAAACGTCGACTTTAAAGACGCACAATTCCTCGAGTTTATCCAAAACACGTATAAAAACGACGATCGGAACAATCTTCATATCCGTATCACGTTTCTTTGCTATATCCAAACGCTTCGTTATATTAGAAAAATCAACTTTTCACTGGAGAAAACTAAAAAATAAATGTTGAAAACACACAATTCCTTGTGAAGCGATCTTTATACCCAAACCTCATGAATCCTCTGGTATTTTCCCCATGACGAAACGGCCTCGCAGAGCGAGGGTTTAAATTGGGTGCATCGTCTGAATTTGGGCGAATTTTTTTCGTCAACATCAACAGACGAAAATAATTTTACGCGGTTTAAAGTGGTGTTTAGCCCTTTTTGTTGTTGTTGTATTCATTAATTTTCAAACAATTTATTTCCCGAGGGTTTGAATTGAGTTCAGCATGTGAATTTGGACGAATTTTAGACGTCAGTATCAACATCAACGGACGAAAGAATTTCGCGTGGTTTCAAGTGGTGTTTAGTGCTTTTTTGTTACCTTCATTACCTATACGAAACGCTGTATTTTAATTTTTTTTTTTTACTTTTTGACATTTTGTTGACATTTTTGACATGTTTTTGACATTTTTGTTGTTGACATTTTTGAAAACAGTACCCGACATTTGAATGAATACAGTGATTAGAATGATCAAAAACAGTCGAATGACACCCAGCAAAGAGGCATAATGGTGTAATGATACACAGTTTTGTATGTAATTCAGTGTTAACTGTAGTTACACACGGATGAAAAAAAAAAAAAAAAATTTAATATGGAAATACAAGATTTAATCGATTATTATTGTGCAAATAAACCTAAATGTTTTTTAGTGATTTAGACGAGGTGTAATAACTAATTGTGACAAATGTTGTTAAATAAAAAAAGAAAAAATGTTTTAAATGAAATGAAATTAAAATGAGTAAAATATTAATGATGACTAATAAATGTGAGTAATTGGCAGGAATATCGTGTTTTTTATTTGTTTTTCCCTGCATTTCCCCGTGTCGTTCGTGTGTAAGGTGAGTATTGATATTGATTGATAAATATCGATGGTGAAACTCGAAATACAATCGATTGTAAAATATCGATAGAAAACGTCGAACTAACTTTTTCTGCATTCAAACTTGATTTTTTTACCGAAGGAACATAGACGAATTTGAAAAAATAAAAATTCTGAAAATCTTTAGGTTAGTAGACCTACCTGTACTACTTTGCCAAAAATAATCCTATAAACTGGCGAATCTCATGAAAACTTCTTCATTCAATAAGCTTTTCAA
Source organism: Stenodema calcarata (assembly GCA_963920205.1). Lineage (NCBI taxonomy): Eukaryota > Metazoa > Arthropoda > Insecta > Hemiptera > Miridae > Stenodema > Stenodema calcarata. The sequence goes on from OY986065.1 coordinate 9,390,508, forward strand.
CGGCACAGTCAACTTTGAGATCATTTTGTTCCTTCGGTAAAAAAAATCAAGTTGATCTCAAAGTTGACTGTACCGTTGAAAAGCTTATTGAATGAAGAAGTTTTCATGAGATTCGCCAGTTTATAGGATTATTTTTGGCAGAGTAGTACCTACTAACCTAAAGATTTTCAGAATTTTATTTTAACATGAATAATGTTAAAAGCTTATTGAATGAAGAAGTTTTCATGAGATTCGCCAGTTTATAGGATTATTTTTGGCAGAGTAGTAGGTACCTACTAACCTAAAGATTTTCAGAATTTTATTTTAACATGAATAATGTTTTTGCGGTGGCCTACCAGAGTTGAAAAGCGTAACGAAGTTTAAGTCACGATATTATGTCACGAAGATTTTTAATGATTTTCACGTACAACCGAGCCGTTTCTAGGGAAATGAAACTTCTTTAGTTTTCAACGGACAAAAATCGTTCTCCATTCGTTGGAAAGCCTTTAATTTATGCATAAATTATATACTGCCAAAACCGCTGTAAATATCGAAGAAGCTGAGATACAGCCCTGAGTAAATAAAAAAACTAATAAATTTTCCGCACATTTCTTAATATTTTCCATACAGACAAAGAAAAGGGATAAGGAAAAGGGGAAACGGGACGCAAAAACATTATTCATGTTTTGCATAGCAAATACCTCGTTCTATACAAAGTATAGAAGAGAAAAGATCCGGGGGGTCCAGGGGGGCTTGCCCCCCTGGCGAGGCGCGAAGCGCCGAGTTTTCAAATTCGTCTATGTTTGAGCTGTTGTTATGGTCATTGGATCAGGAATCAGGTGTTCTAAAGAATCAAAGTACACTACCCTTATAGCAAACATAACGCTGATTCTGAAAATATGGTCAAAAGTAGAAAACATTGAATGGAGTAGTGTGAATCTCTTCCTCCACGAAAAGTGAGCACCATGAAAAATTAATCTTTGAAGGGCCAAGAAAACTGGGACAAAAAATCCGTAGATCTTCTTCGAGTTTCAACAGTTTTTGACAAAAAACACACTGAAGAATATATCGCACCTTCAGTGCAACAGGGCCATATCTCGAGTTGTGGCCTTTTTTGAGAAATCTGGCATCAGAACTCGTTTCAGTCGTCTCTATACATAAGTACACTCGACCCGGAACTTCAACTCTCTTCCGCTAAGTTACACCGACATACGTCCCTGATACCACCAATAGAATTTAAAAGTATTGTAGTGAAAAAAAGCCACAACTGGAGATGTGGCCTTCGTAGTATAGTAGGGTTTTCTGTGGTGGCCTTGTTGCACTGAAAAGAGAAATTCAAATGCTCTTGATTTCTGGCTTCAAATGGGTATTCCAGAGCTAATTGTAGCGGTCCATCCATAGCTCATAAGTATTTTCCTACTCAAACCAGCACTTAGAACATAAAATCATGTCAAACGTCTCCATTAAAGAACATGATGTCCATAAAGAACATCTCCAGTAACAATCGCATTTCTGATTACACCATCGTGTTCAAACGTAAAAACAACCTTTAAAATGAGGTGTCACATGTGAGACTGTTTCATTTTGGGAATTTATGGGTAATCGCCCCCCTCCACCCCGTAAACACTCAAAACCCTCCTTTGCTTGTAGATTTTTCAACGGTGAAGTCAGAATTGCGGTATCGCATTCCGTTATCAGAAAGAGCAGACTAACGATGAAGAACATCGAACGAGCTTTCAATAATAATAAAATAAAAAAACTCTGCAAATTCTTGACACAACGGTTCATTATCTTCTTTGTACAGATCACCCTTCTGTTTAGATCATTAGGTCTAAATGTCTAGATCCTAAATGTTAGATTACCTAATTATTATTATGAATTATCACTAATTATTAATAATTTTATCAAGTACCTAGTGAAAATTATTATGATTTATTGTTAGGTATTAATCATTTGTATTTTTTATTAATAATTATTATTATTAATTATGATTAATTAATACCATATAATTCTGAGGTTTTTAATACTACGTCGGTAATAATTTTTCTATAAAAGAAGTACCTACCAACAAACATTCTAAATTACCTTCATTTCCGTAGCACGAAACGTATTTCAGAACAAAAAACTCGACATCACTAAAACCAGATGATCTTCCTCCCCTGGCTACGTTATTAGGAAAATTGACCAACCTTTGAGCCAGGCTCAACCTTTGAGCCGTCATTGTGAACGAACGGCTGGAATAAACTCTATCTAAATATGAAATAAAAAAACATACCGTTTGATGGGATTTTTTCGAGTTTTGGAATTTTCAAAATTTCAAAATTCGTTTTGAACCCCTTCCCCTTGACCTAGGGTTATGAAAAGTTTCGAGGACCATTGTGGGGTTGGTCGGAACCCATAAAAAAAATTTCGTAATTTTAACTCAACGCTAACTGGGCAAAGTGACTGGGGAAAGTTGATTTTTTTTAAATTCGATTTCCTGAATCTACGTATCTTGAAACGTAAACCAACAAATTTTGAGGAAGGGTTAAACAATTTTTTTCTTTGGGCGATTCCAATGGTTCATTATCGATGATAAATAAACCAAAAGTTGTAAAACGAGTGTTTCGAGGATCATTGTGGGGCTGGTCCAAACCCAGAAACCAAATTTCGTAATTTTAACTCAACGCTAACTGGGCAAAGTGGCGCGGAACGCGGACGGACGGATTTTCTTTAATTCGATTTTCTGAATCTACGTATCTTGAAACGTAAACCAACAAATTTTGAGGGGGGGTTAAAAAAATCTTTTCTTTGGCCGATTCCAATGGTTCATTATCGAAGATAATAAACCAAAAATCAACCACTTTTCTTCATCTTCAAAGTGCTTCGTGTTCAGTGTTTAAAAAAAAACCTTTACAATGAGGTGTCACTTGTCACTGTTTCATTTTGGGAATTTATGGGTAATCGCACCCCTCCACCCCGTAAACACCTCAAAACCCTCATTTGCTTGTAGATGTTTCAACGCTGAACAACGGTGATGTCAGAATTGCGGTATCGCATTCCGTTATCAGAAAGAGCAGACAAACGATAAAGAACATCAAACGAGCTTTCAACATTAAAAAAAAAATCAACCACGTTTCTTTACAATGAGGTGTCACTTGTCACTGTTTTATTTTGGGATTCCCCCCCCCCCCCAACCCCCTTAGAGTGGCCTGATTCTGCCCATCTACGAAGCGTGCATTGGTCCCAGCGGACACAGTGCCGCCATAAAATCATAGTATTAATTATTATAATAATTATCAATAATTATTATTGATAGAAAACAGTAAGGAAATTATGGCTGTAACTTCAGTACGGGGCGAAACTTTCAGTGCAACACGGCCATAAGTCGTGAAAAGGGTTCAAATGGCGAAGTGAGGATGAAGGAATTGTCACACATCTTTTCAGCCCAATCTGGGAATGTTTTGAACGTAATTAGTGTTTCAAACTATCATTTCAATTTTTTCCCACGTTCCAAAACTTTAAGCGCTCGTCCTGAAAACCTTCAGAAAAAAAGTTGTGGCCCTGTTGCACTGAAGGCACGATAATATCGGCAGATTTTGTCTGAAGGTTTTGAGGACGAGTTTTGGAACGTGGGAAAAAATTGAAAATATAGTTTAGAAACACTACCTAATCCCCCCAAAAACCACTCCGTTGTAAAAACTAGCCCGCCAAAAAACCTCCTCAGCCGCAAAAAGGAATGATATCCATTTCGCCCACCAGCCACATAATATAATATATTATATTATATTATGTCAAAGCAAATTGTCAGAATGACAAGGATGGAATACTCGGAACTCACAAATCAGAATTGTAATACTTGAGAGAAATTTTTTTTTTTTTTTTTCGTGATTTATTTATTGCAACTGAAACATAGGACAATTCATCTAGCAATATTTCATTTCATGATAAGCTCACTAGGGGGGGTGGAGGTTTACAGCAAAACCTGGCCCATACTTGTATCAAGAACAGTTAAAAACACTGGATTACACTTGCACTATTTGCACAGCACAATTAGGTCCAGAGGTTTATTTCTCTTGAGTCGCCGAAGCTCTCCTTCGTTGTTTAAAACGTTGAGCATCTCCAGGTTCTCGTGTTTGTGGAGGCGATGTTCGTGCTTCCTTGCATATTTGGCGATAATTTCGGTGACCGTTTCTACCCTCAAGTCTCGATGAATATCATCATTCCGCATGAACCAGGGGGCCCGTACTATACTTCTCAATATTATATTTTGTCGGGTTTGGATTGTTTTAATATTTGATTTTTTCGCACAACCCCAGAGCTGTATCCCATAGGTCCAGATGGGGCACAGTATCTGTTCATATATGAGTAATTTATTGTGTAGTGAGAGATGGGAGTTCCTTCCCATCATCCAGTACATCTTTCTGAACTTGATTTTTAGTTCCTGATTCTTTTTTTCAATGTGGTATTTCCAGTTAAGTTTGGAATCAAGGTGCATCCCTAAGTATTTTACAGTGTCAGAGTATGGAATTTTATTTGAATTGATCTCAACTTCTGGGGCTGAGATTTTTCTATTAGTAAAGTTGATGTGCACTGACTTTGTTTCATTCAGTTTCATTCTCCACATCTTGGTCCAATTGACAACCTTGTTAGTGGACGTCTGTAGATTGCGAGTTGCAGTTTCAGCGTCACCTCCAACAGAGAGGATGGCAGTATCATCAGCAAAAGTAGCTACAGTTGTATTTTCCTGTTGCGGAAGATCTCGTGTGTACAGCAGGTAGAGTACTGGGCCTAGGACACTGCCTTGTGGTACCCCTGCTTTTATAGGCTTCAAGACAGAGTATTGGTCACCCTGCTTTACCCTGAAATGTCTGTTCGCTAGGTAGGATTTTAGGAGTAAGTAAAACTGTTTTGGGAGATCCCTGTGCAGTTTATACTCAAGTCCCTTGTGCCAGACCTTGTCAAATGCCTGGGCCACGTCCAGAAAGATACTGGCACATATTTTTTTACCTTCTAAAGCCTTTTCTATTATGTTAGTGATTCTATGAACTTGATCTAGCGTAGAGTGGCGTTGCCTGAAACCGAATTGGTGGTCTGGTATCAATTTTCTGACTTCAATAATTGGTTTAAGCCGTTTGAGCAACAATTTTTCGAACAGTTTTGATAAGACAGGGAGGAGGGATATGGGTCGGTACCCCGCCTTTTCATTTGGTGATTTTCCTGGTTTGGAGATTATTATGACTTCCGCTACTTTCCACTGGGAAGGAACATAACGTAACCTGAACGTGGCGTTGATGATATGAAGTAAATTAGTTATAGCCTTTTCAGGGAGCTCTTTCACAATTCGACCGGTTATCAAGTCATAGCCAGGGGTCTTTTTAGGATTAATGTTGCCTTTAATTTCATCTTTGAGTTCTTTTAACGTAACGGGCCGAATATCGAGCTCATCCGTTTTTTCTATCAGTGTTGCATTTTCTTCAGGTGTCTGTACTGGTAGAGGTTGAAAGGTTTCATAGAGATGATCTGCAAAAAGTTGAGCTTTCTCTAGGTTACTTCTGGCCCATGTCCCGTCATCCTTTTTGATTGGAGGAGAATGAACTTTAGGTCTATTTATACTTTTGGTTACCTTGTAGAGGGAGTATTCGGTGTCTTTCTCTGCAGTTAGGTTACTCAAAAAATGTTCAACTGATTGGTTATCCATTGATCTAATAAGATATTTAAGTTTGTTACCGAGTCTATTGAGAATAGTTTTGTTTTCAGGGGTTCTGTTATTCTTCCATTTCCTTCTAGCTTTACGTTTGGCGCACAGGAGATCCCTTACTTCTAGCGGGTATGATTTCGAATTAGTGTCATAGTTGCTGTTTTGGTTTATTGGGGTACATAACCAGGCTGCTCGTTGTATGTTATTGATAAATAAGTCAAGTTCGTCTTCCAGTTGTTTAGGGGTTTTCAGAGGAACTTTAAGGTCGATCGATGTTTCCAATTGCTGCCGAAAACAGGACCAGCAAGTATTTCTATTGAATAAACTCGGAGAATTTTCACTAATGATTACTTTTTCGCTGATTGTTATTATAACAGGCGAGTGGTCAGAGGGTAGGTCGTCGCTGTCCTCTAGATTTATGTAACCACTTGAGATACCTCTGCTTATAAAGAAGTCTATTAGGTCTGGGGTTTTGTTAGCATCCGTGGGCCAGTATGTAGGCCTTCCAGTTGAGAGAAAGTCGCACTTAAAAGAAGCTGCTGCTTCATACAACTCTTTACCTTTAGCCGTGGTTAATCGCGAACCCCAGAAGGTATTTTTGGCATTGTAGTCACCTCCAATTATAAAGTTGTTACCAAGCGATTTAAGAAGGACCGTATAATCATCTTTTTTTAGGTTAAACCTGGGGGGGGCAGTATATTGCGGCTATACTAAAGCTTTTATTATTGAGTTGTACCTTGACCGAAGTTACCTGCATTTTTTCCTCTTCGATTTTTGGTTCTTCATGGTGAGCGATGTTAGCTTTAATGAGAATTGCCGAACCTCCTCTAGCTTTATTGCTTGGGTGTAGCGTATGATAACACGTGAATCCTCTTATTTTGATGTATGACGTCCGAGTGAAATGGGTCTCAGAAATAAGTAAGATGTCTATCTTGTTGGAGTGGAGAAATAATTCGACTTCCTTGATGTGATTTAGCAATCCGTTTGCATTCCATGTTGCTATTCTTAAAGTCGGTCCCATTAAATTAGTCCATAGCTTGTAAGTCCCTTCTCTAGCTTAGTAACTAACTGTTATTCTTTCAAAAAACTGTTTATTGGTATGTTTTTGTTCATCCAGTCTTTCCAGTATCTGTGCCAGCATTTTTTCTGTGTTCGACACATTAACCTCTTTTTTAAAAGCGGCAGCATATGAAACCTTTGGAGTAGTTGCTCCTGTCATGGTTGTAGTAAGCGATTTCCGCCTATTAAAATTACTCTCAACTGAAGCATCGCGCTTGGTCTGTTCTTTCAGTTGGGGTTTAGTAATTTTGTTTCTCATTCTTTGTAGCTCCTTAGCTACCTCGCATCCTCGATAATTCGCTGGATGATTCCCTTTGCAGTTGACACATTTGGGGGCATCTGCTTTGTTCAGGGCACATTCAGAAGTTTTATGCTGTCCAGCACATTTCACACATGCAGACTCCTTCCCGCAGTAGGATTGGGTATGCACGTATGACTGGCAATTCTTACATTGGGGAATGAGTCTGGAAGTTTTTTTCACCGGCTCAATCCTCACAATTATGTTGAGAATGGCCTTAATACTATGGATTTTGTTTACATCCTCATTTTTGTCAAAGGTTAACATAAAGAGAGGAAGGGGTTTATGGATGGTTACAATTTCACCACTATCATTTTTCCTTTTCTCTTTCCTGAGAATGTTGGTAACATCCAAGATGGCAAGACCTTGCTCTTTAAGGTCACCAATAATATCAGTTTTCTCACATGTTTCATGTAAGCCTCTAGCCATGACCTTAATAGGTCTGTCTGCTTTATCTTGGTACGTGTACCACTGTTTTTTCTCTGTACGCAGTTTATCTGTGATCAGTTTCCAATTAGTTCTTGAATCTACGTTTATTTTCCAAACGTTATTATTGAGAGCAGTAACCTTGAATTGCTCTCTAGGGATATTCTGTAACATATCTTTGAGGGCCGCATAGCTCTTTAGCCCTACAACATTTATGGGTGGTGGAGGAGGGTCCTTTTTAGGCTTAATAATTTCTACCTTGGTTACATCTTTGTCAATCTTAAGAGAGAAAATTGAACAGAACAATTCGAGTAAGATCAGGTAAGCAAGAGTAAAAAAACAAAAGCTGGTTGGCTCCAGTGAAGTGGAAGTGCTTCAACAGCTGATATATCAGCATCAATATGAAGTATGACGTACTTCATACATTGTATGAAAGAAGGTAGGTACAAAGTAATTTCCGCTGTGATGGACGACTGCCTGCTCGAGAGGATTTTCTTGACACTCCCTCCTCCTCGAGTGCACAGGAGGACATTCAGCGTTTCTAAGATTATCTCGTAACTTACAAATTTTCCAGGTCGTCGTTGCTATTATGGCGGTCATCGTTGCTATTATATAAGTCGTCGTATCTAGTAGGATATCCGACTTGGTAAAGTGTGGTGCATTAGGCGCCAAAATTATCAAGCCATCATCGTCAAAGTTTTGGCGAAACTTTCAAGCCATAGAGCGATCTCACTAGATTGCATACATGTGTTTCTGAGAGATCTGGTGGAACTTCAGTTAACTCAGTTACACCTTCAGGTACGTACATGTACACGACTAAACGACTTTTGTATCTCCACGACCCATCTACGTTTTGTTTTCGTTTGTGAACCCAGCGGTTTCTGATCACTTTCGTATTAGGAGGAAGATCGGATTTTTCAACGTAAATCCAGTTACCTTTATATTATTATTGTTGAGAGAGCTAAGCTCCTCCATTATAGCTTCTTCCCACAATTCTCTATCTGAATTTGGTTCTACATAGAGTACACTGCTTGGGTTCTCGTCTCTTGATTGATCATTAAACTCGTTTCTAGTATCAGATTCGTTTCTTGTATCGGATTCGTTTCTAGTATCAGATTCAGTTATTTCAACAGGAATTTCTGGACCCAATGTGACATCGTCCCCGTAAGTTTGGGACTCAATGCATTTCACGTCACAGGAGCTAATGAGTTGACCAGTGTTTGCTTTAATCAATAGGTATCCTGTATCCTCGCACTCCAGTAGCAAGGCTTTCTTGGCATTTGGGGCAAATTTGGGTTTGTCTACGGATTTGTCTACTACAAATGCCAGACAACCAAAACGTTTGACATATTCCAAACCTGGTGCCTTCCTATGGACTCTCTCATACGGACTGATGAATTCATTTGCTGAAGTTGTGCACATGTGTCACAAAATTCAGGGCGTGACATCAGAAGCTTGGGGGCATCTTTGCAGAGAGCAAATTTACTTGAATTCGCTGAATGATTTCAGCCCCTTTCATTTCGGAAGTTCCGTTGTGCTGTGGGGTTGCCGGTTCTGAAGTAATTAGCAAAATATTTTGTTCATTCATTAATCGCTTGCATTCAGCGGTGTTATATTTCAAACCCCCGTCGGTTTTGATCGCGTACACGACATTCTTTTCGTTGCACAGAAGGCCGATTTGATCAAGGCATTTTCTAAGGGCTATGTGGACGGTCTTTTTATCGTTTAGTGTGTAGGCAAACAGGTATCTCGTATATTCACACGTAAACGTAACTTTATACTTGGCCCCGGTTCTGTGTCCACTCGGTCTTACTGGGCCCAACAGATCACTGTGTAACACTGCAAAACACCGTTCAATACGACTTCTGATTTCGTTGTGTGGTTTGCACTTAGGGTTTGATTCCGCACAATCCACACAGTCAAGCAGCCGATCAGAAAATTCAACACCGTTCAGTTCGGGTACAAATTTGGACGCCAATTCCAGAAACCGTTTAGAGGAATGGTTCAGTCTAACGTGCCATAAAATATCTCTACAGTCACGTAGGCTCTTTCCGTATTTATCACTCAATTTTTCTAAATCGTTTCTCTCACTTGAATCGTTTCTCGCACTTGAATCGTTTCTCTTAATTAAATCGTCTCTCACACTATTTATACTAGAATGACTTTTAGCGTTTCTCGCACTTGAATCGTATCTCGCACTTAAATCGTTTCTCGCACCTGAATCATTTCTCGCACTTGAATCGTGTCTCGCACTTGAATCGTTTCTCGTACTTGAATCGTTTCTCTTAATTAAATCGTCTCTCACACTATCTTTGCTTGAATCGTATCTCGCACTTAAATCGTATCTTGCACTTGAATCGTTTCTCGCACTTAAATCGTATCTTGCACTTGAATCGTTTCTCGCACTTGAATCGTTTCTCTTAATTAAATCGTCTCTCACACTATCTTTGCTAGAATGACTTCTGTCACCATTTTCAGGGTGTTTCCTCCCTCCCATTTTAGCAGAAGTAGTACCTACTGTTACTGGCTCGCTCCCTCCCATTTCCTGAACTTTCCGATTTTCGGGTGACCCAGTTATTGCTTTCATAGAGAGAGCGAATCCTTGATTGTCCTCTTCTGTATCCTGCTGCCCATGGAGGTAATTTACAAAGTTGATTTTCTCTTCCTCGTTTTCGCCAAATGATACCCATACTTCAGTATCATCTTCAGTGGATAGGAGGATAGTCGCCGAGTATGGTGAAAATAGAGCCCTCGTGTTTCTTAAATTGATTTCTGAGGAGTTTTGCTTGTTTAAATTTCATTCGAGCATTTTTAATTTTAAAATTTTTATTTAGGCCTCTCGAGGTGGAGGGTTTTGGTTGCCCAGCGTTCTCGTATCTAGAATTCTCGTTTCTCATAAGTGTTACTGTTTTGCCGGGGTTCTCGTATCTCATAACTTTTGCTCTTGCAGCTCTGGTAGCTTATGTGGGAGGTGGAGGGTTTTGGTTGTCCAGAGTTCTCGTATCTAGAATTCTCGTTTCTCATAAATGTTACTGTTTTGCCGGGGTTCTCGTATCTCATAACTTTCGCTCTTGCAGCTCTGGTAGCTTATGTGGGAGCTTCAGGACAGTCACGTGCTCTATGACCGAATTGATCGCAGTTGAAACAGCGACTTGCGTTGAATTTGCATTCCCATGATAAGTGTCCCATGGAGCCACACTGGTGACATCTGACCTCGTCACGGTTCACCTTCGGTTTTCTACCTCGGGTACTTCCTCCTCTACCTCGGGTACTTTCTCCTCAGTGTTTTGATACTCTTCATCTAGTACCTTCGTAATTCGGCATGGCTGAAGCCTTCGGTGTGGTTCTCGTTTCTCGTATGGGTGACAGTGAAATACTCAGGGCATTCAATCTTTGGATTGATTGCGAACATACAATCCTGAGCTTCCAACGTTGCTTCAACGTTGATTTTCCAAAGTTCGTACTCGTTAAACTCGGTCAGTCTGTCTGGGAGAACTGGAAATCTCAAGTTCTGTAATCTTGGTCCGGATACTTCGGTTACTAACCGCTCACCCGTGCAGCGTTGGAATCGATCCGATGGACTTCTGTCTTGCTCCTGACTGGGAGACCTATGTGATTCGGATCTAGCAGTTTCCACCGGAATGGGTGAGAAATTTATTCTTGACGGAATTCGTTCTTCAGCTTTGGAAAATTAACGAGAGCGGCTTCCGTTCTTGTTAAGGTTGTCAATGGTTTGCCAAAGCTTTGTAATACTCATTTCCGGGCTCTCCCTCCCAGAAGTTGTACTCGTTTCATTATTTAAATTTTCGTTTTTATCATATTCGGTATTATTCTCAGACTTGTCTCGATTCTTATAATGTTTGGAATTATCGGTTTTCTCTCGTTTCTCAGATCGTTTGGAACTATTAGATTTATCTCGGTTCTCGTAAGTAGGTAGTGTTTTTTTTTTGTTCGCGATTAACCTGTTTTCCCTTGACTCGTATCTTGCATTTAATTCGTGTATTCGGTTTTAATAGTTCGGAAATTTGTTCTATTCGTTCATTCGTATATTTGGTTCTCTCAGTACGTTTACACCCTTGTCGTACACTATCTGAGCAGAAACACGTTTATATGACGAGCGTTCCCAAACGTTGTGGTAAATAATCGCGTACGCCTCATTATTACAACATCAAAATTTAGAGACTTCATGACCCTTGAATTCATGAAAGCATCCGATCGTTGCACTCCCCCCGGAACATGAAACATAAGCATAGGAGTTCTGTCAGATCGCATGCAAAAATAAAATAAAAACAAATACCCCAGTAAAACCTAAAAGTCGGTCAGTCATAAAGAGAACTACGCTACAGGACAGAATAAAGAGGAAGAGAGAGACGAACCGGTCATAAGCTCAACGATCGGGAGAATGACTAATAGGAATAATCGAACATTAGCAAGACTGATATTGATATGATATATCATGCATTTAAACGAGTCATGAAGTCGGAAGTCCAAAATTGTATATATATTATATATATTATTTTTTTTTTACAATTCTACATGCATATTAAATATTGGCGTAATTTGTATTGTTTGCCTTTTACTGAAAATACTAGACAACTAGAAATCGTTTCTCACAACTAGAAATCGTTTCTCACAACTAGAAATCGTTTCTCACAACTAGAAATCGTTTCTCACAACTAGAAATCGTCTCTTACAACTAGAAAACGTTTCTCACAACTAGAAATCGTTTCTTACAACTAGAAATCATTTCTTATAGCTAGAAATCGTCTCTTACAACTATAAATCGTCTCTTACAACTAGAAATCGTTTCTTACAACTATAAATCGTCTCTTACAACTAGAAATCGTCTCTTAGAACTAGAAATCTTCTATTACAACTAGAAATCGTCTCTTAGAACTAGAAATCTTCTATTACAACTAGAAATCGTGTCTCGCAACTACAAATCGTTTCTTACAACTAGAAATCGTCTCTTACAACTAGAAATCGTCTCTTACAACTAGAAATCGTCTCTCACAACTAGAAATCGTCTCTTACAATTAGAAATCGTCTCTTACAATGTGCGGTGGCCAGCCGCACATACTCGTATCTAGAATCTCGGATATTATATCTCTTCGTATCTCACACTAATCTGTGTTCATCCCCTCGTATCTCATAGCATCTCGTATCTCGTAGCAGGACATTTCCTTCACGACCTAGAATACGCGACAATAGAATGGGAACGTAATTTGACGAGCATGAAAAACTACGAGAAACTCCCGATGGTAATATACACGTGAATTTATTTCTAATAGGAACACGATCTAATCTCACGGGATGAACACTACCTCGGTTAACTTGAATTTCAGTAAAAGGCAAACCTCGTAACTATTTTATACCACAACATACCTCGTATCTCGGATGTCTCGTATCTAGAATCTTGGTTTGAGAGGTTGATACGCTGTCCTTCGTTTCTACTACCTCAGATATCACTGTGTAATCTGCTTGGTTACTAGCTCGGTACCGTGTCAAAGCAAATTGTCAGAATGACAAGGATGGAATACTCGGAACTCACAAATCAGAATTGTAATACTTGAGAGAAAATTGAACAGAACAATTCGAGTAAGATCAGGTAAGCAAGAGTAAAAAAACAAAAGCTGGTTGGCTCCAGTGAAGTGGAAGTGCTTCAACAGCTGATATATCAGCTTCAATATGAAGTATGACGTACTTCATACATTGTATGAAAGAAGGTAGGTACAAAGTAATTTCCGCTGTGATGGACGACTGCCTGCTCGAGAGGATTTTCTTGACATATTATAATATAATATATTATAATATAATATATAATTATATATATAATTATATTATAATATAATTATATTATAATATAATATATTATATTATATGGGATACTCGGTGCTTCGCACCTCGTTGTTGAGTGTGCATATAGAAACCTGATCCTCCTACCCTAACCACAGGCACCAATGGTTTCCTGTTCCTTGTCTCTTCCTACAACCCCCCCTTTCACCCACAGTCCTCCTCTGTTGCACCTGCAAGGAGCTTTTCGCTTCTTTCAATGCTGTTGGCGGGAGCTTTTCGCTTCTTTCAATGCTGTTGGCGGGAGCTTTTTGCGAGGCTTCTGAGAATTAGATGATACATGTAGTAGTGGTGGTAATGAGTACTTAGTGGTGGTGTAACAGTAAAGTAATGAGCTTTTCAGGCTGGCTGACATCGCAAAAGCAAGGCGTCTAAGAATTATACAAGTACTACAGTAGTACTTGTAACTGGTGGTCACGAGTAATCAGTGGTGGTTCCAATTCAGGTTTTTTCATCTGGCTTCGGTTTTCTTGGCGGGCGGGACGCTCCCGCGTCCCTAGATTACGTTAGTATGTCCACATATTATGTAGACATAAATTAAAGGGCGTTAAATTCTGCGTCGAAGGAACCTCCTAAACGTTAACTTGGTCCCTGTGAGACTCAGACCTGCGTTTGGACTCAAATTGTCTCAAATGTATTGAACTTTAAAAACCGATTGTTGTTTGTCGACAAACGAGCAGTTCATGTGTTATAACTCTATAAATAGGGCAAAAAATGTCGAGGTTTCTAGCGTAGTAATGCGGTACCACTATTTCCGTAGATTTAATTACGAAGTAGATCTCTTAAACACGACATTTTCTTGAGTTTCATTAGTTTTTGACAAAAAAAGCGCTGAAGGAGCCCTCGCACGACGAAATTATGTCTAAATACATTGAAGAGCGTTACTTAAATTCTGAGTCGAATGAACATCCTAAACCTAATTTGATGGATCGAATAAACAACGCTCATCACATCGAATGGTTCATATTTGAAGAGCCATAACTTGATCCCTGTGAGTCTCACAGAGCTGCGTTTGAGGTCAAATTTGAAGATTTTGGTTTATTATCTACGATAATGAACCATTGCAATCGCCCAAAGAAAAAATTTTTTTAACCCCCCCTCAAAATTTGTTGGTTTACGTTTCAAGATACGTAGATTCAGAAATCGAATTAAAAAAGATTCTGCAAATTCTTGACACAACGGTTCATTATCTTCTTTGTACAGATCACCCTTCTGTCTAGATCACTAGGTCTAAATGTCTAGATCCTAAATGTTAGATTAATTATTATTATCAATTATCACTAATTATTAACAATTTTATCAAGTACCTAGTGAAAATTATTATAATTTTATTGTTAGGTATTAATAATTGGTATTTATTATTAATAATAATTATTATTAATTATGATTAATTAATACGATATAATTCTGGGGTTTTTAATACTACGTCGGTAATAATTTTTCTATTAAAGAAGTACCTACCAACAAACATTCGAAATTACCTTCATTTCCGTAGCACGAAACGCACCTCAGAACAACAAACTCGACATCACTTAAGCCATATGATGTTCCAAAGAGCTTGTTAGTATGAAAATTGACCTGTATTTCAAAAGTTTGATTCATGGTCGTGTTGTGAGGCACAATCTTTGAGCCGTCATTGTGAACGAACGGCTGGTCGTACAAAGCTGCGGATGGTCTTAAAAAATTCTACGGAAAAAACTCTAAATATGAAATAAAAAACATACCGTTCTATATGAATTTTTCGAGAAAAAAAATATGAAATAGAAATATGAAATATGAAATATGAAATATGAGATATGAAATTTTCAAAATTTCAAAATTCGTTTTGAACCCCTTCCCCTTGACCTAGGGTTATGAAAAGTTTCGAGGACCATTGTGGGGTTGGTCGAAACCCATAAAAAAAATTTCGTAATTTTAACTCAACGCTAACTGGGCAAAGTGGCGCGGACGGCGGACGGCGTACGGCGGACGGACGGATTTTTTTTTATTCGATTTTCTGAATCTACGTATCTTAAACGTAAACCAACCAATTTTGAGGGGGGATTAAAAAAATTTTTTCTTTGGGCGATTCCAATGGTTCATTATTGAAGATAATAAACCAAAAAAAAAAAAAAAAAAAACGTCCGTCCGCCGTACGCCGTCCGCGGCACTTTGCCCAGTTAGCGTAGAGCTAAAATTTCGAAGTTTTTGTTACGGGTTCCGACCAACCCCACAATGATCCTCGAAACTTTTCATAACCCTAGGTCAAAGGGAAGGGGTTCAAAACTAATTTTGAAATTTTGAAAATTCAAAAACTCGAAAAATTCAGATGAAACAGTATGTTTTTTATTTCATATTTAGATAGAGTTTATTCCTTACAATTTTTTAAGACCATCCACAGCTTTGTAAGACCAGCCGTTCGTTCAAAATGACGGCTCGAAGGTTGAGCCTGTCAACACGTTCGTGAATCAAACGGTTGAAATAGAGGTAAATTTTCATACTATCGAGCTGTTTGGAACATCATAATATGATGTTCCAAACAGCTCGATAGTATGAAAATTTACCTCTATTATGGTTTTAGCTCGATAGTATGAAAATTTACCCATATTATGGTTTTAGTGATAACGAGTTTTTTGTTCTGAGGTACGTTTCGTGCTACGGAAATAAAGGTAATTTCGAATGTTGGTTGGTAGGTACTTCATTTATTATAAACGAAGTACCTACCAACCAACATTCGAAATTACCTTCTATAATAGAAAAATTATTACCGACGTCGTATTAAAAACCCCAGAATTATATCGTATTAATTAATCATAATTAATAATAATTATTATTATTAATAAATACAAATTATTAATACCTAACAATAAATTATAATAATTTTCACTAGGTGCTTGATAAAATTATTAATAGTTAGTGATAATTCATAATATAATAATTCTTTGTACAGATCACCCTTCTGTCTAGATCACTAGGTCTAAATGTCTGGATCCTGAATGTTAGATTAATTATTAATCTAACATTTAGGATCTATACATTTAGACCTAGTGATCTAGACAGAAGGGTGATCTGTACAACGAAGATAATGAACCGTTGTGTCAAGAATTTGCAGAGTTTTTGGTTTTCGCTCGATCCGGTTGTTCTCCCCGTCTTAAACGACGGATTCGAGTGACTACCCGGTGGAAGCTGTATTCGTTTCGGGATGGCGAGGCAAAGCGTGGGAGGGTCCGGGACCGTCGGATTGGTCCAGAACCGTGAGGCCGAGTGGGGGAAGCTGCGAAAGGGGAAAGAAATCCGTTCAGGAGAGAGAACAGCAGTTGGAGGCCGACCGAGGGGTTGGAAAGGTCTCAGAGGGGATTGAAAGCATACGAATACGAAAAAAAGTCGATTTAATATCAATATACGCAGTCGGAATGAACGCACATTAGACGCACAATTTTACGCCCTTTAATTTTAGTCTTCATAATTTTGTCGTACGGGGGCTTCTTCAGCGGGTTTTCCGTGAAAAGCCGGTGAAAACCCAAGAAAATGTGGTTAGTAAAATTATAATAATTATAATAATACCTAATGCGTTTTAGAGAGACAAGGTCGAAGGGAGGATGAAAAAAGATTTTTGGTTGAGTAAGAAAAACTCTGCAAAATCTTGACACAACGGTTTATTCATATTTATTACAGGCGAGTGGGAGAACGTGATCCAGAAGGGTCATAAAAGGAAAAAGGCCAATTTACCTTCTCAAAGAAAACATTCCATGGTAAGCTCAAAACCTAAAAAAGTGCCCAAACCACCACCAGTTTACATTGAGAGGGTAACGTCCTTCCCAGCCCTGAAAAAAATGGTTGAGGATCAAACCACTAATGTGAGTTTTACCACCATGTCCAATGACGTAGTAAAAATAAACACTGAGGACTCTGATGGCTTTCGTGCTATCACGAAGTGTTTTGCGGATCAGAAAATTCCGCACTATACATACCAGAACAAACAGGAGAGGCCTATCAAAGTGATGATCAAGGGAATCCATAAATCTTGGACGAATGAAGAGGTCCTTGAAGACTTAAGAGACCAATTTGGTCCCAGCAGTATCCTTCAAGTAGTTAGAAAAATGGAGTGGAAGACAAAAATTCCTCTAGATATGTGCATTGTAGATTTTCAAAAAGATTTGGATATCAACAAAATTTACGAAATTAGTCAAATCCTAAAGGGGCGCGTCACTGTGCATCCTATCAAATTATCAAAACATCCATCTCAGTGTAAAAGGTGCCAGGAGTTCAACCATACCAGAAACTACTGTGCAAGGCCGCCTCGATGTGTTAAATGTGCTAAAGGCCATCTCACTGAGGAATGTCGGAAGCCCAAAGAGACCCCTGCAAAATGTGCCAATTGCAACGGAGATCACACGGCTAACTACCGTGGCTGTCCAGTAGCCATAGAGGCTATGCATAGGCACAAGAGCTTACCAGAGCAAGCCACAAAGGCTAAGGCAGCACCGCAGAAACCCAATCAAGGGAAGTTTGTGCCAAAAAAGCCAATAATATGTCACGAAAAGTCAGTTCAGGGGAGAGATGGAAAAACTTCAAATTCAAGTCTGATGCAAACGTTTTGCAGAACCAGCAATTGCTAGCACAGCGGTCAAGCAGGAGACAATCTATCGATCCCAGCCATAATGAAATGCAAGTTAAAATAAATCAAATTTTCGAAATTGTCACAAATCTTACTCAGAGTGTTAACAACCTGAATGAGCGTGTTGGCAAAATTGAACGCAAGGGCTCGAAAAAATCATCATGAAAAGTGTCAAAATACTTTGCTGGAATGCCAATGGTCTCGCGTCACGGAAAAATGAGCTTCAGTTGGCACTAGACTACAATCATGTTGATATCTGTCTCATATCTGAGACGCACTTCACCAAAGAATCTTTCTGCAGACTCAAGGGGTACAAATGCTACCATGCCATTCATCCGAGCAACAATGCCCGTGGTGGAAGTGCAGTGATCATCAAAGAAAACCTGGTCCATCAGGAGTATATCAAAATTGAAAATGAAGCAGTCCAGATGTGTGCTCTTGAGATAAAAACTAATTCATTTCTGATTACTGTCGCAAGCATATACTGTCCACCTAAGTACAAAACTAAATATGAAGAATACAAGAACATCTTGGCCCAACTTGGAAATCGTTTCATTCTCGGAGGCGACTTCAATGCAAAAAACACTGACTGGGGATCGAGATTAACCACCGAAAAGGGACGCAGACTCCATCAAGCAATTATTGATGACAACTGTGAGGCACATTCTACTGGGAAACCAACCTACTGGCCCACTGACCCAAACAAAACTCCAGACCTGATTGACTTCTTCGTTGTAAAGAATATCTCAGCAAACTACCTTCTTGTAGAGGAAAACCATGACTTGAGTTCAGATCATTCCCCAATTGCTCTGACGCTTAGTGATCGAATCATACAGAAGCCACACAAACCGTACTTGGTCAATCATAAGACAAATTGGGAACGTTTCAAACAAGACATTTGCAGGTATATTGATTTGAGCAAGCCTATACACACACCAGATGATGTGGAAAGTGAGCTCGAACATCTCGTTTGCAGCATTCAGATAGTTGCATGGGACAACACACCTGCAATCTCAAGAAGGCTCAAAGGTATCAATTATCCACGAGAAATAGTCTCTGCAATCAAGAAAAAACGAAAGGCCAGAAAACGATGGCAAGCTACCAGAGCACCACATCACAAGTCTGAATGGTACAAAACACAAAGTGAACTGAAGTCGCTGATGGAGGAGATCAATGAAGAAACTCATGAACACTTCATCACAGAGCTAACGAGTCATCGTGATACCAATTACTCACTTTGGAAGGCTACACAATATCTCAAGAGGCCTGTTACTCATGCTGCACCTATTGCGAGTGGAAACGAGAAATGGGCAAGGAGCAACCAAGACAAAGCCAATACTTTTGCAGACCATCTTGCGAATATATTCACTCCGAATCTCGCAATGGCGGATGAACCGCCGCTAGAGGAAACACCTCCACTTGATCAGGACATTGATATCCCATTAGTTACCATCAAAGAGATAAAACAGGTGATCAGCAAGGATATCAACCCAAAAAAGGCACCAGGCTATGACCTTATCACTGGACAAATCCTCCAGCACCTACCGCGTAAAGCTATCGCAAAAATAGTCATGATCATCAATGCGGTAATCAAACTTCGAAGCGTCCCTCAGCTGTGGAAGATAGCAGAAGTCATTATGATTCCCAAACCAGGCAAGCCACCAGGGCAACCAAGTTCATACAGACCAATTTCACTTCTACCAGTGTTATCTAAACTATTCGAAAAATTGATACACAGAAGACTAATACCAATTATTGAAGAACGAAAGCTGATCCCACGACATCAGTTTGGATTTAGGCAGAAACACTCAACATTCGACCAAGTCCATCGGATAACACACATCATCGAAGAAGCATTTGAGAAAAATAGAGTATGTTCTGCCATTTTCCTTGACGTCACTCAGGCGTTTGACAAGGTCTGGCATGAAGGACTCAACTACAAGCTGCGTAAGGCCCTGCCAATAAAGTATGCTGAGTTGCTTCAATCGTACCTCACTAATCGTTACTTCAGGATAAAGCAAGATGATGCATTTTCAGAACCAAAACCGATATGTGCAGGAGTCCCGCAAGGGAGTGTACTTGGCCCACTCCTGTACGTCCTGTATACCAGCGATCTCCCAGAAATTGAAATGAACACCACAGCCACTTTCGCAGACGATACAGCGATATTGGCAGTTGGAGACAGCAACATTGAGTCAATGACCAAGTTAAAGCGGTCAATATCTAGCATACAACAATGGACAGCGAAATGGAGAATCAAAATGAATGAAACTAAGTCGGTACATGTCGATTTCACCAATAAAAGGATCGACTATATACCGGCTTATCTCAATGGCAAAGTGATTCCTCATGCCAATGAAGCCAAATACCTCGGTATGACGCTTGATGCCAGGCTTCGGTGGAAAGCCCACGTCAAGAAAAAGAAGGAGGAACTTCTTCTCAAATTCAGAAAAATGTACTGGCTAATGGGGAGGCGGTCAAAACTGTCAATCCAGAACAAGCTTACGCTGTATAACCAAGTCCTTAAACCAGTCTGGACTTACGGAGCTCAGCTGTGGGGCTGCACGGCTCAATCAAACCGGGAAATAATCCAAAGATTCCAGAACAATGTGCTAAGAAATGTTGTCAATGCACCATGGTACTTTCGAAATGAACGACTCCACCATGAACTTCAAATCGAAACCATAAACGAAGCCATCAAGAGGCAAGCCGTACGTCATCTTCAACGGCTAAGGTCTCACGTCAACGAGGAAGCTGTCCGACTCCTTGACACGAGTGATATCACCAGACGATTGAAGCGTACCAAACCGCTCGAGCTTGCTCACGGGTGAAGCAGTATAGTGAATGCAATATCATCATAAAAATGAACAAAACTCAGTGATGTATCTAAGCTTTGAATAGTATGTGCCCTAGTTTCAAAATAATATTGTTTTCCTAAACCTTTGCGCGCTCACTGTGAACGAACGGCTGGTCGCACAAAAATCCAATTGGTCTTAAATGATTGGTAATTTTTCAGGTCATTCAAAAGTGAACTAAAAATTACACGGCTCAGTTGAATATTTTGAGATATGACATCGTCGAAATTTTAAATTTCGTTTTGAACCCCTTCCCCTCGACCTAGGGTTATGAAAAGTTTCGAGGATCATTGTGGGACTGGTCCAAACCCAGAAACCAAATTTCGTAATTTTAGCTCAACGCTAACTGGGCAAAGTGCCACGGACGGCGTACGGCGGACGGACGGATTTTTGGTTTATTATCTTCGATAATGAACCATTGGAATCGCCCAAAGAAAAAAAATTTTTAACCCCCCCTCAAAATTTGTTGGTTTACGTTTCAAGATACGTAGATTCAGAAAATCGAATAAAAAAAAATCCGTCCGTCCGCCGTACGCCGTCCGCGCCACTTTGCCCAGTTAGCGTTGAGTAAAAATTACGAAATTTTTTTTATGGGTTTCGACCAACCCCACAATGGTCCTCGAAACTTTTCATAACCCTAGGTCAAGGGGAAGGGGTTCAAAACGAATTTTGAAAATTTGAAAATCTCATATCTCGAAAAATTCATATAGAACGGTATGTTTTTTATTTCATATTTAGATAGAGTTTGTTCCGTAGAATTTTTTAAGACCATCCGCAGCTTCGTACGACCAGCCGTTCGTTCACAATGAGGGCTCAAAGATTGTGCCTCACAACACGATCGTGTATCAAACTGTTGAAATACAGGTCCATTTTCATACTAACAAGCTCTTTGGAACATCATATGGCTTATGTGATGTCGAGTTTGTTGTTCTGAGGTGCGTTTCGTGCTACGGAAATGAAGGTAATTTCGAATGTTTGTTGGTAGGTACTTCTTTTATAGAAAAATTATTACCGACGTAGTATTAAAAACCCCAGATTATATCGTATTAATTAATCATAATTAATAATAATTATTATTAATAATAAATACGAATTATTAATACCTAACAATAAATTATAATAATTTTCACTAGTTACTTGATACAATTGTTAATAATTAGTGATAATTGATAATAATAATTAATCTAACATTTAGGATCTAGACATTTAGACCTAGTTATCTAGACAGAAGGGTGATCTGTACAAAGAAGATAATGAACCGTTGTGTCAAGAATTTGCAGAGTTTTTTAGTCTGGCCTAACTGCTAAAAAATCCACAGTCATGCAGCGTGACTATAAGAGCGAATTTTCGAAGAAATAATGTCTCCTCCATTAAGAACATGAGGTCCATGAAGAACATCTCGAGTATCAACTACGTTTCTTCATCTTCAAAATGCTCCAATTTGAGAAGGGAATGTGATATCGCAATTCTAATTTCATCATCGTGTTCTCAGAGATCAAAGGAATTAGAGATAGCCTTGAATATAAACAATATTGACATCTGCCTAATTTCTGAAACACATTTCACGAAGGAAACATTTTTTAGAATGAAAGGATACAAATGCTATCACGCCACGCACCCAAGTAATCAGGGAAGAGGCGGTAGCGCAGTACTCGTAAAAGAAAATATCTACCATCATGAATCGACAAAAATCGAGATTGAAAAGTTTCAGATCAGTGGAATCAAAATCAAGACGCAACTGAATTCATTGGAAGTGGCCAGCATTTACAGCCCGCCAAAGTACAACTTCAGCCAAGAAGACTACGAAGACATCTTTAACCAACTTGAAAAGCGCTTCATCATAGGAGGCGATTTCAATGCAAAACACACCAGATGGGGATCACGCCTTTGCAACACTAAAGGATACGCTTTGAACAGAGCAATATATGAGCTCAATTGCGAGACTCATTCAACAGGGAAGCCGACCTATTGGCCCACTGATCCAAACAAAATACCTGATCTGATAGATTTTTTCATAACACGAAACCTCTCAGAGAACTATTTGCTGATAGAAGACAACTACGATCTCAGCTCCGATCATTCACCAATTATTATTACGTTGAGTGAACATATCATTCAAAAGGCACATAACCCAGCTCTCGTCAATAATAAAACGAACTGGGCAAGCTTCAAAGCAGATCTTAGCTCAAATATCAATCTCTATATTCCCATTAAGACGAGAGAGGAAATAGACTATGAACTTGAACTTCTTACCTGTTCTATTCAGGATGCAGCAAAAAAGAACACACCAACGATTAAAAGAAAAATTACAGGTATCAACTACCCGCGTGAAATAATTGTTGCAGTGAAAGATGAACGAAAAGCTAGAAAGCGATGGCAGGCTTCGCGGGATCCTGACCTGAAAGCTAAGTGGTATAAAGCTGCAGCAGAACTCAGAGAAATTAAGCAAGAAATCGACAATGAACACACCCGAGCATACCTTAGTGAGTTGACCAGTGATCATCTTACTGATTACTCACTCTGGAAGGCAACTAAACACACCAATAGACCAGTTGTCCACACACCATCAATACGTAAACCTGATGGGGAATGGGCAAGGGATAATCAAACGAAAGCTGATGTGTTTGCTGAGCACTTAGCGAATATTGCTTCAGCAAATGAGGAACCACTGTACAATTTTCCAGAACAGGAACCACTGATCAATATACCACCTGTAAATTTCAAAGAAGTTGCTAAAATGATCAAGCAGGAAATTAATCCAAAGAAGACGCCTGGATTTGACCTCATAAATGGGCAGATAATGAAAAATCTTCCTAGAAAAGCTATTGTCAAAATAACGCAAATCATCAATGCAGCTATCTTACATCGCCATGTCCCACAACTGTGGAAAATTGCCGAGGTAATTATGATCCTAAAACCTGGAAAACCAACTGATCAGCTAACATCTTACAGGCCCATTTCATTGCTGCCTGTGATGTCGAAACTTTTTGAAAAACTCATCAATAAACGATTGCTAAAGCTCATTGAGGAGCGTAAGCTGATCCCAAATCATCAGTTTGGCTTTCGACAGCAGCACTCCACCATTGACCAGATACACCGAATAGTCAACATCATCGAAGAAGCGCTGGAACAAAAGAAGGTATGCTCAGCCATCTTTCTGGACGTGTCTCAAGCATTCGACAAAGTCTGGCACGAAGGCCTGAATTACAAACTGAAGAAGATGCTACCTTATCAGTATGTTGAGCTGCTTGAATCCTACCTATCTGACCGGTACTTTCGCATCAAACAGGACGATGCGTACTCAGAGCCAATGAAAATAAATGCTGGTGTGCCGCAAGGAAGTGTATTGGGCCCACTCCTGTACCTTCTGTACACCAGCGATTTACCAGAAGTCGAACATAACACCACAGCAACATTTGCAGACGACACTGCTGTCCTGGCAGTTGGTGACAGCAATAACGAATCAATATCAAAACTCAATAAGTCCATCTCCAAAATCCGTCTTTGGACAACAAAATGGAGGATAAAACTGAATGAGGCCAAGTCGGTGCACGTTGATTTTACCAACCAGAAGATTAACTACATCCCTGCTTTCCTCAACAACGTGGCAATTCCCTACGCGAATGAAGCCAAATACATGTAAAAAAGAACATGTAAAAAAGAAGAGGACAGAGCTCGCATTAAAACTCAGAAGGATGTATTGGCTAATCGGCCGACGATCCACCATGACCATTGGTAACAAGCTGCTTCTTTACAATCAAGTACTCAAGCCAGTTTGGATGTATGGAGCGCAGTTGTGGGGCTGCACAGCTCCAACCAATAGACAGATCATCCAACGTTTCCAGAATTCTGTACTACGATGTATCACTGATGCGCCGTGGTACTTCCGAAATGAGGCACTCCACCGTGAACTTCAAGTTGACAGTGTGGATGTGGTGATCAAAAAGCGAGCAACGGCTCATCTTGCCAGACTAAAAGATCATGTGAATGAGGAAGCTGTAAAGCTCCTGGATGTGCAAGATCTAACTCGACGCCTTAAGCGTTTGAAACCGCATGAGCTTGTGTAGGAAATGAATGTGATATGTTCGAGAGACAAGGGACAAAGTTATGCATCTTAGGTCCTGAATAGTGTGTTGTAGTAATGTAAGTCAGATTTGTATTGTTAATGAGATTACTCGGTGCAATAAAAGCCTTAAAAAAAAAAAAAAAAAAAATCATCGTGTTCAACATAAAAAACCTTTAAAATGAGGTGTCACTTGTCAGAATGTTTCATTTTGGGAACTTGTGAGGGCATTTTGAACAGTTCATGTTTTCGCGAATTGTCGAAGAAACTGTTGCTATTGTTCTCGGTCCAAAATTTTCAAAACTCGAATTTTCGAAAAATTTTCAGACCAAAATCCGTTTTAGACCATCCTGAATCCACTGCCAAAAGACACAAAATATTGCGTTACTGAAGACGAAAAGCAACTACCTACTTGGTCACTTCACACTGGTGAACACATTGGTCACTGTTTGACCACTCCCTCGACATTTTTAGACTATTTTCAGTTTTTGACTACCGAAACAAAAATTCAAAAATGCAGCATGGTTATAAGTGCGAATTTTCGAAGAAATAACTGGTTTTATGTAAAATGTCTCCATTTTACTGGTTGTATTTATAAATATAATTCGTAATAACGAATTTTGTCTCCTTTTCTTACCGAGTATCTACAGATTCAACATCTCAATCTATAGACGTATAAAATTTATAGATTGAGACACGCTATTTAATAGCGTAGTAAATAGCGTGTCTCAATCTATAGATGTAAATAGTAACTAGTAAATAGCGTGTATAGTAACCCCTAAATGTATAGCGTTGAAAACCTGTACATTGAGGTTTTACTCGGCAAACAATCGAGACAAAGTTTATGATAAAACCTGTAAAATTGTATAAAAAGTAATATATACCTAATGTATAATATATACCTACTTACTAGAAAAATAAAAATGCAGAAAAATCCAGCTCTATAATATTATAATGTAGATATTAGGTATATCTTATATCCTTTTATCAATTATATCTTCAACAGCAAATATAGCTAATTCCACTCCAGACCGAAATAGGGTAGGTTTTATCCCTATCGTAGGTTTTTGTCTCATTCTCCTGGAAATTTGGTTTGAATCTCCTGCCGCCTACGAAGTGGAAGAGGGATTTTTTTCGTTTTTGGTTTATTATCTTCGATAATGAACCATTGGAATCGCCCAAAGAAAAACATTTTTTAACCAGTAATGCACTGGAAGTGAAGAAATGGGACATTTCCTTCAGAATAAGGTGAGTATTTTTATTGTCTCTAATTCTCCTGGCTTCTGGAAATAAACTTAAGACACAGTATTCACTATTTTTCATAGTTGCACGTAAGGTTCTTTTACTTTAGTATTCATTGCTTTTATTGACCAAAAATCAAATAGCTATCCGAACTAAAGTATAATATCATTGGGATTTTACGTCAGAGCACTTTGGAGATGAAAAAACGTGGTTGTTCCTCTAGATGTTCTACACGGTTCATCTGCTCTAATCTGGCAAAGGAATGAGATATCGCAATTGTGACTCCACCATCGTGTTCAGCGTTGGAAAATCTGTAAGGCGTTACTCAGCAAACATCTACTATTAAACCAGTAAAATGGAGACATTTTACATAAACCCAGTTGTTTCTTCGAAAATTTGCTTTTATAGCCAGACTGTATATTTTTCCGACTTTTTTCCAGTCGAATCTCGACACCGTGGCCGTCTCCTTCCGTCCCAAAGGAACACTGACGTCTCCCTCTTGTTGAACTGGCTGAGTGGAACTCATGAACCCTCGTTATGAACCTCAAATGCCGCCCGCAGGCGCATCTTCAACAAGAAGCAAAAACCGTTGAACAACGGTCGTTGAATGAACGAGATAAAAATTAAAAAAAAAAAAAAGACTCAATCGACCGTTGGCGGTGCGGAGGGTGTTACGAGGAGGACGAACATGACGAAGGAAGTCGAAAAGACGAGTGAAGATAATGATAAAGTCCGCGGGAGTCTTAAGTCACGGTCCAGAGGAGCCACCTGTCCCTGACCATCCGCCTCAGACGAAATGGAGGGAAAAACGTTAAGTCGACTCGAGGATCGGACTCGTCCTTCAGAGGCTCACGTGAAGCTGATTAATAAAAGCTTTTTATACAGCTTTAAACAGGCTAAGTTCGTAGATGCGCAGAATCGGTCCACTATAAGGGGGGTTTCGGGGAGTTTAGGGGGGGGGGGGAATTCCTCATAAATTCTCAAAATGAAACATTCTGACAAGTGACTCCTCATTTTAAAGTTTGTTTTATGCTGAACACGATGATGACTTCAGAATTGCAATATCTCATTCCGTTCTCAAACTGGAGCACTTTGAAGATGAAGAAACGTGGTTGTTACTTGATATTATATAACATCCACGTTTCTTCATCTTCAAAGTGCTCCAGTTATTCATATTATGATCTTCATGTTAGTCTGCTCTAATCTGATGAAGGAATACGATATCGCAATTCTGACTTCACCGTCGTGTTCAGCGTTGAATTATCCAAAAGCTGAGGGGGTTTTTGTGGAGGGAGGAGGGAGTTCCACCCATGAATTCCAAAAATGAAACGGTCTGTCAAGTGATTTTAAAGGTTTTTACACGCTGAATAAGATGGGGAAGTCAGAATTGCTATACCTATCTTATTCAGCACTTTGAAGATGAAGAAACGTGGTTGATACTTGGGATGTTCTTCATGGACATCATGTTCTTTAATGAAGACGTTTTACATAAAACCAATTATTTCTTAGAAAATTCGTTCTTATAGTTGTTCTATAGATGTTCTTATAGGGATTTTTTGGTATTTGGCCCTCTCTGCGCGACTGTAATAGGTACGTTGCGTTTAAAAACCCCTGCAAAGTTTACAGTTAAGTTGAAGTTACAGTTAGTTCGATTATTTCGTCTCATTCGTCCGTTCGACGTGTTTTGTATTCTGCGGACCGCCCGAGACGAGAGCGACGAAGATCTTGGAAGTCGTTCTCCGCCTCCTCGACGAAGTCTTCTCCCTCGCGGGTTGAAGGAGGACGTGACTCCTCGTCGGGGTCGTCGGATTCATGGAGAGTACGAAAAAAAAAAAAAAAAAAAAAAAAAAAAATACGACACACGAAACGAGGCCTTCTGGCGAGGTGCCAAAGATGCTGCAACGCCAGGGCGACGTCCAACATCGCCCCCCCCCCTCCCAACGCCGCCCTTTCACTGTTAAGGTGACGGACGCCGAATGAATTCACGATGATGTCGCTTGCAAGTCGAATGGGACGTTTTTATTTCGAGCGACGAGTTTACTGAGGACGAAACCAAAGACAAAATCCAGTTATGCAGCATGGCTATTATTGCAAATTTTCGAATAATCTACTGGTTTTATGTAAAATGTCTCTATTTTCAGTATTTTAAAACAAATTTTGTTTCTATTTTTTTTTGCCGAATAACCCCTCATTTTTTAGATTATTCAATGCTGAACACAATGGTGAAGTCAGAATTGCGATATCTCATTCCTTTATCAGATTAGAGCAGATGAAGAACAGGTGAAGAACATCTCAAGTAACAACCATGTTTCTTCACATTATAAGTAGTTATTAAATACTAGATATTTTATTGTATGTAGAAATTGTTCTTTTGAGTTTTCGTGCAGCATGAAGCAAGAGAATTTTCGTGTTGTTTTGCGGGGTTCGCATACCTGTCCAAACGTCAGTTTCCGACTGGAAAATATGTACCCGTTACGAGAAAAAAAATTGTTCCACGCATCACGTTGACCAAAAAACATGAGAATATACTATTGGAAACATCGATTTAGAGCAGGGAGACTATTTTCTTCTACAGTAACACTGTTCCGGAACAAAATATGTTCTGGTACTGATAACTAGAGAGCTGGATTGGAGCTTGAAGAGCAAGTGTGTGACCTTCATGAGTGGACTACACGATGGAAAGTGAAGCTAAATACACAAAAATCTAGGGTGGTCATCTTCCCGTACCTGCAAATCCATAATGAGTCATTTCAGCATAAGAAATGACACAGTTATAATGAGGACAATGTCCATCATCTAGGTCTCATTCTAGACCAACGATTGACATTAAATGTCGTTATGAGTGTATTAAATTTTAATACACTCATAACGGCCTTACTCCAAAGACGTCGGCGTTGCTTAAGAGCCCTCAAGCCGCTTCTAATACCTATTCGAATGAAGGATCGATACAAAACTGCATTCGTGACTCAAGACGGGCACTGGCAGTGGAAATGCCTGCCATTTGGATTAAAGACCTCCCCTTCAATCTTTCAACGAATTTTAAACACTATTTTGAGACGGAATAACTTGAAAGAATTTTCTGTTTGTTATATGGACGACATATTAATTTTTTCTCAAACTTTTGAAGATCATATAAAACACTTGCATAATAAACTATTGGATGCAATTTGCAACGAAGGCTTTAGGTTAAAAATCACAAAGTGTAATTTCGCTAAAAATGAAGTTAAATATCTAGGACATATTCTCTCTGAAAATACAGTCCGTCCACTTGGGGGAGATAACTTGACTGCCATACAAGGTTTTCCTATTCCAAAGACGAAAAAAAATGTTCGCCAGTTCCTAGGAAAAGTAAATTTCTACCACAAATTTATACCAAACAGTTCGACATTGCTGGAGCCACTTCACAATCTATTAAGAAAAAATACAGATCTGAAATGGACGGAGCAATGCCAGAAGAGTTTTGAGGAAGTGAAAAAGCACCTTTGCTCCCAACCAATTTTGGCAATTTTCGACCCAAAACTCAAAATAATCATTGAAACTGATGCGAGTGGAGAGGGAGTTGGAGCAGTACTTAAGCAGCTTCAAGAAAACGGCAGAGAATGTAAAATGGAAGACGGTGTTCGGTGTATGTGTTTTTCGACAATTTAATAAATACGTTTTTATTGAACTGAGGTTTTAATTAAAACCAAACATGGCGCAGTCTAGTTGTGGTTCGGATTAGTTTTGAGTGATTAGGAGCCGTGATTTGCAGTGATTCGTCGATTTGCTTACTTACGTTGCCTACTGCAAGGTTATTTTACGATGATGGAGTTTACCAAACCATCCCCTCTGAATTTGGATGGAAATTTGTCCGTGAACTATAAGGAGTTCAAAGAGGAAGCATGGAATTACATCATTGCGTCTGAAACTGACAAGAAACCGCGAGCTGTTCAGGTGGCTAGGATGAAAAATCTGATGGGTGCACCCGCGCTGAGACTTTACAACAGCATCACAACGATTCCAACGGGTGATGAAACGATCAAGAGTATCCTTGAAGTACTTGAAAAACATTGTGTCCCTAAAGTGAATGATGTTATGGAAATTTTCACGTTTCTCAACAGGAAACAACAGTTGGGTGAACCTTTTGAACGCTTTTATGCTGATTTGCGGTACTTGGTAAGATCTTGCGATTTTGCTGATCAGGAGGACAAACTGCTCCGAGCCCAAATAACCCTGGGCATTTCTTCAGACGAACTGCGAGCCAAGCTGTTGCGAGAGAACCCGTCATTGGATAGAATGATTAACTTTTGCAAGGGGACTGAGTTAGCTGAATCTAATTCCAAATTCATCGCCAATTCTATCAAGTCGGGAGTGTTAGCTGTCAAGAAAAACGACACCTATAGTTGCTTCCAAGGAAGGGGTTCGTCGTTTCATCGCCCGCGTACTGATAGAAATCATGCTGAAGTGAAAAATTTGGAGAAGCCTGCCCCGTCCATTTTCAAGTATCCCAAGAAGACGACTGACCAGTGCCGAAGGTGTGGGTATTTCCATGGAGATCGTAAGTGCCCTGCAGATGGCCAGCAGTGTAATACTTGTCGTAATTTCAACCACTTTTCTAGGATGTGTTTTAAGAATACCAAAGTTGTTAAGGAAGTAGTTTGTGGCAATTCTGATAGCGATAATGACTTTTCTGTGAGTAGTATCATTGCAACTAATGCATCCTTTCAACTTAATGCCATTTCTGAGTCGAGTGAATGGATAGTGGAACTCGTGTTGCATGATTCTAAACCTATATTTTTCAAACTAGACAGTGGGGCCCAGACCAATATTTTACCCTTGGGGGTTGTTGAGGACTTGAATGTTCTGGGGATAATGACGAATACAGGAGTAAAACTTGAGGCCTTTGGAGGTTACAAAATCCAACCTGTTGGTTCGATTAGACTTAAACTATGTCACAAAAACATTGAGCATTACGTCAATTTTATAGTAGTAAACCAGGAAAAATGCTCTCCTATTTTAGGTTTGGACATCTGTTTGAAATTTAAGTTGATTAAACGAGTAGATATGGTAAACACCCCAAAGTCAGGGATTGAGTTTGTAAAACAAAACACAGATATTTTTCATGGAATCGGTTCGTTTCCAGATGTGTGTTCATTGAAAGTAAAAGAGGGTGCCATTCCCGTAGCTTGCCCATCTAGACGGGTCCCTTTTAAAATAAAAGACAAATTAAAAGTCTCGTTGGATACTTTAGAAAAGCAAGGAATTATAGAGAGAGTGAAAGATATCCCTGAGTGGATAAACAACCTGGTGATTGTAGAAAAGCCTGATTCGTCTCTGAGACTTTGCATTGATCCACAACACCTCAATAAATACCTTGTGAGAGACTTCTTTGAGATACCGACCCCGGAAGAATTATCAATTGAAATGGCTAATAAGTCCTATTTTTGTTTGTTTGATTTGAAACAGGGGTTCCATCACATCATTTTGGACGAGGTATCTCGTAATTTATGTGCCTTTTCGACCCCATTTGGGACATACAGATTTTTGAGGGCGCCTTTTGGCCTATCATGCTTGCCTGAAATTTTTCAGAAATTGATGACAAAATATTTTGGCCAAGTGAAAGGCGTAAAAGTTTATTTTGACGATGTCTTATGTTTTGCTGAGTCTAGGGAAGAACTTGAAAGAATAGTAAAGCAGGTTATTGAAATAGCTAGAGCTAACAACATAAAATTCAATCCAGACAAACTTCAATATTTCGTTGACGAAGTTAAATTTATAGGTATGCTTTATAGCAAACATGGGCACAGGCCCGATCCTGCAAGAATTGAGTCTATTAAAAATCTGAAACCTCCTTCAAATGTCAAGGAGCTCCAAAGAATACTTGGGATGATTAATTATTTACGCAATTACATTCCGAATTTGTCTGAGGCCACAGCTGTTTTTCGTCCATTGCTTAAGAAAGGTAATGAATGGATCTGGACTCAACATCATGAAAATCAGTTTGAAAAAATTAAAGACTTGATTTGTGAAATCACCATGCTGGTGTTCTTCAATCCAAATGATAAGATTGAAATACAAGCTGATGCCAGTAAACACTCTCTGGGTTGTGCTTTGTTTCAAAATGGAAAGCCTGTGTTGTTTAGTAGTCGATCTATGACTCAGACAGAATGTGAATATGCTCAAATAGAGAAAGAGCTCTTGGCTCTCACCTTTGCTTTCAAAAAATTGCATCACTTTATTTATGGTCATTCTGGCGTCACTGCATTTACCGACCATTCTCCATTGACGTCCATCATCAAAAAAGATATTAGCAAAATCCCAAATATTCGTCTTCGTAGGCTTCGTCTAAAATTGATACCCTACACATTTGACCTTAAATATTTGCCTGGGCGGAAAATGGTGATAGCCGATCTACTATCCCGTAATATCATCTACACAAAATGCGATGATGACGCAACCATGAGAGACGTTATTCACACAATTGGAGTTAATATTACCTTTACTGATAGTGAGTTGAAAAATTTTATTCGCGATACTAAAGATGATGAAACGTTGAGTTTGATACTGCGATATTTCAAAAACGGGTGGCCAAACAAAATTGTGAGCCACAATTCAGATCTCAATCACTATTTTAAGTTGCGGAATGACATAACTGTTCAAAATGACCTGGTTTATTATGAGAGGCGATTGTTGGTTCCTCTCAAGCGACGAAAATATATTTTGACTTTATTGCATGAGACCCATTTGGGGTACCACAAAATCAAGACTCGAGCCAAACAGTTCTTCTATTGGCCTGGTATCATGTCTGAGGTTCTCGGTGTTACGACTTCCTGTCCTGTCTGCCAGCGCTTTCAGCGTAGACAGATCAAAGAGGATCTAATGCCCATCGAGATCCCAGAAGTCCCTTTTTACAAGATAGCTGCTGATATTGGTGATATCAATAATAGTGTATATCTTTTTGTAGTTGATTATTATTCTCGTTGGTTGGAGATTGTTCAAATCAAAGACAAAACTGCTCGGTCTGTAATCAAGTCTCTCAAACCAATTTTTAGTAGGTTTGGGATTCCAAAATTATTTATTGCCGACAATAATCCATTTAACTCGTTCGAATTTTTAAATTTCGCTGCTGAATGGAATTTTGATGTTCGTTTTTCCAGTCCTCATCACCATCGTAGTAACGGCCTAGCGGAAAAAGCTGTTGGTATTGGGAAGTCCTTACTCAAAAAATCTCATTATGAGGGTCACGATTTGGACTTGTACCTTTTGAATTACAGAAATTCCCCAGTGGCTGGTCTTCCATACTCTCCAGCTCAACTCCTAATGGCAAAAAATTTGAGGTCTAAATTACCAGTTCCTTTTGACGACCTTCGCCCTAAAATAATTTCGGACTCAGCTGTAAGGGAGAAATTGGGACAGAAGGAACGTTATGATCGGGCCAGTCGTATTTCCAGCCAGTTTGTGGAGAAGGAAAGAGTTCTGATTCAAAATCAAACCACGAACCTTTGGGAGGATGGCATAATCTTATCCAAGTTAGACCCTAGATCTTATTTAGTCAGAGTAAAAGGTAGAGTTTTTCGTAGGAACTCGCTGCACATTAAAAAGAGTCACAGTTCTGGTGCCAGTACTGGCACCAGCCACTGTGGTAGTGGGTTGCCTGATGGTGATGATGAGCTGGTGGGAGATAGTTGTGAGCCCAATGAGGATTCCGGGGATCCCTCAAATATGTCCAATTCAGGTAGTGGGTTTCAACTGCAACAGGGTTCTCCTACGCCTGTCTCTGGTTCTCCTGATACAGGTCGAATACAATCGCCACATGGGTCAAATGTTGGAAGCCCTTACCAGACAAGGTATGGGCGTACTGTTAGACTTCCTGCAAGGTATCAAGACTGAGTTATTTCATTCTATCAATTTGATGTTAATCTTAGTTTACTGTGATTGTTCTTTTAAATTTACTGTGATTGTTCTTTGATGTTAATTTTAGTTTACTGTTAGTGTTTACTGTTAGTGTTAGTGTTCTTTTCTATGATTTTCTTATGATGAGATGTTTGATAACGTTTACGTAGTATTAAGTACATACCATTGTGTTTTTCCTATGTTTTACTTATGTTCTTGAAACTCTTGGTTCAATGTGTCCATTGATGTCAATATTAGTTTACTGTGATTGTTCTTTTAAAGTTACTACAGTTGTTCTTTAAAAAAAAAAAAAAAAAAAAAATAATTGTAACATTTTAAAGAGGAAAGGATGTTTGGATAAGGGTTTGAGCCTCGTGTTCTTTTGATTAGCTTTCTTGATAAGCTCTCTTGATAAGCATGTTGCCCACCCTCTGGTGGGGCGTTCGTAGGCAGTCGTTGAGAATGTAAAATGGAAGACGGTGTTCGGTGTATGTGTTTTTCGACAATTTAATAAATACGTTTTTATTGAACTGAGGTTTTAATTAAAACCAAACCAAACACCACAAGCCACTCGAAAATTTGAAAATCAATTCAAGATCGGATGAAGAGTTGGGTGATATGTTGCTATTCCTTTCACAATTTAATTTTCGGGTCACGTATCGCCCAGGAAAGGAAAATATGGAAGCAGATTCATTATCAAGAAACCCAGTTCTCGAAGAATGTGCCAATTCAGAGGAATTGATAAAAACAGTGAATTTCTTGAGTAGGTATATCAGATATCACTCGTGACCAAACCCAACATGCGGATGACATTGAAAAATGTGGAAAAACAAAAAGAGAAGGCGAAATTTATTATAAAATAGGAGATACCAGCAAGAGAATAATAATATCAGAAGAGCTTGCAGATGTTCTAATTGCGAAAATTCATAAAGAATATGGACACATAGGATCAAGTCATGTTATAAATAAGTTTCGTAAATTCTACTACACCCGACATTTAGATTCTAAGGTGAAGAATTACTGTCAGAATTGCGAAATTTGCATAAAAAATAAGACCCGAACACCCTGTACTTATGGCTTTTTATCAAAACTTGGACCAGCAAAAGCACCTTTCGAGATTGTTTCCCTTGACACGATAGGAGGATTTGCAGGTAACCGTTCTTCAAAAAGGTACCTTCATTTGTTAGTAGATCATTTCACAAGATACGCGTTTATTTCTACTTCCAAAAACCAGACAGCAAGTGACTTCGTGAAATTACTAAAGAAGGTACATGACAAGCATACAATTCAGACACTTCTCACGGACCAGTACTCTGGAATTAATTCTGCAGAATTTAAGAAGTTCCTGAAAAAAGAGAATATCAACCTTATATTTACTTCAGTCAATAACCCTGCCTCAAATGGATTGAACGAAAGATTGAATCAAACACTAGTAAACAGAATTCGTTGCAAAATAAATGAAACTCAGAGAAGAGCATGGTCAAAGGTAGCTGATGAATGTGTTCAGGAGTACAATTCCACGGATCACTCAGTGACCTCATTTAGCCCAGAATACTTATTTTTTGGAAATACCAGCCCTATAATTCCAGCACCTCTCGAACCAAAACGCGATCTTATACGAGATCGAGAAATAGCCTACGAAAATACAGTTAAAAATCATACTTATAACAAACAATTGATCGACAAAAAAAGAAAACACCACGATTTCAAAGAAGGGGATTTTGTTTACGAGAACTGAACAGATCAGAACAGAACAAGCGAACATCTAGGGTTGGGCAATACTGCCTCGATATTTTGAAGTATCGATACTTTTGATTCAATACATCGAATATTTAGTAACGATACTGCTCAAAAGCAATACTAGGGAGTATCGATACTTTTTTAGAAAAATATCGAGTATTGAACACGGGATACTTCTATAATTACTGTGTTGTGTACCTATTACGGTGCCGTCCGAACGCTTGTTTTCCCTGTGTGGCCGAATAATGGATGATTATGGTAACAGGTTGACGCCAACACATTTATCTCAAAGAGTTTTCTTAGCATCTGTTAAAACTAGTCTGTGGGAAAAAAATTCATTTTAGATTATATTTATTTGACTTTGAATAAATGACTTGTAATAATATATGAGTCGGTGCCGTCCGAACTGTTAAAACTAGTCTATGGGGAAAAATCATTTTAGATTTTATTTATTTGACTTATATCATACACATAATATATTATTACATGTGAAATGTATGTATGATAAAATATACATATTAATAAATACATTTTGAATTTAACCCGCGGTTTTTCCATTTTACCTTGTCAGTAAGGGCACCTTTGGGTTACCCGGGAATTCTTCGATTCAATACTTTCAATATTGTTCAGTATCGATATTTTTTAACCAATATATCGATACCTGGTATTGAAACAAAAAACGAGTATCGATACCGTTAGTATCGATACTAGAGTTTGCGGTTCCCATCCCTAATAATATCCCTATTATGTAACTTCCGCAATTTTCATCGCGCAGAAATCGTTCGCCACTCGTTGGAAAGCTCTTGATTTATGTGAAAAATGTACACATCTCAAGCTACCAATTTCCCCCTCCTTACGCACCTGGCTACATTCCTAAACTAATTTGATCGGACTATAAACAAAATTTTCTTTGCAGAAACTTGAATGCGTATGTATTTTTCGACGCTGAATCCGAATCTATATTATAGTGAATAATATTCATATTGAATATTAACATATTATGTTATTATTTATGAAGATAATAACCTAATTTATATGAATCATTCAGTTTGTATTTAATTTCCATTTTAAAGAAATTAATGTTTAAAGTCACTGTTATCTCAATCTCATGATTAATTTAAGTTATTAAATAGGCAATTTCATTCGGATTTATCGCTCACACGTAATAGATCATTCCGAATGGAATTTGTTTTTAATAACTTTAATTAATCATGAGATTGAGAGGTAACATAATAAATTTCTTTAAAATAGAAATTAAATATAAACTCAATGATTCAAGTTATAGGATCAATAATTAATTCACATAAATTAGGATATTATCTTTATAAATAATTACATATTCACTATATTCGAATCACGAAACTGAACAAAGCGTTTTCAGCCAGAGTTCGCGTCCAGTGGACGTTCAGCCTTTGCGGGGCGGAACGCTACCGCATTCCTATAATATTATTACGGACGGGTAAAGTTCGGATGGGTCGTAACAAGTTGAACTCATTTTTCGGGGCAGTTTGTGCCCTCGTGAATAAATTAAGGTTCTTTATGGTTTGTCCCTCCTCCGAGGAATGTCAAGGGTCAAGGAAAGAAGGTTCCTGTGCGACTGGGTTAGTCCACGAGTCTTTAGGCTACCACCTCCTGAAGATCTAGTTCTTATTTGCAGGGGGGGAATTAAACGTACGAGGTCCGATAGGGGCCACATATTGAGTGTAGAGTTGTGTATATACAGGATATGCGTGCGTGTATGAGTGAGTAAGGTGTCGTGAACTGGTCCGGCGAGGGAATGGTGACCTTCCCGGGTCACGGAGGAAGTTGACGGTTGGGAGCAGGTGACGACGAAGGGCACAAAGTGTGTGCGGGCGATCGCTCGTCGCTACGAGTCCGTTTCGGCGTTCGTGTGAGCGAAAAAATTATCAAGTTTTTTATTTTTCAACGAAGAAGCATTTAATGAGCATTAAAGAATGTGCATTCGTAGTGTTATAAATTTTATAACCTTACGAATGCTCATTGTCTCGGTAAAACTACGTCTTGAGACTAAAACGGGTCAGATAGGGTACCGCGGAACACACAGAAAAGAATTAGCACGAATATAACAAAACAAATGCTGTATTTAAACGAAAGCTTGTTAATTTGGACGTGAGAACGGAAAATGTAAAAGCGAAATCAGAAGGATCAATCAAAAAAGTCGATATAAAAAACAAAACTAGCAGTAACGCTACGTGTTACACAATTCAAATCGAAAAACGTGTTTATACCTTCCGTGTGGTGCCCAAAAGGAGAACTCTGTCCGGTTAATCTTAAACTAACACTTCAAACATGACATACTCCCACCTTTTGAGTAGAAATGACTACTCAAAACACAAGTTTGAAAAACATAAAAACCACAAGTAAAATTTCTCAAAAAACTGAATTCAGAACATACATCATTCAGAACAAAATTTTAAACTAAAAGAAAGCTAAAATTTTAAACAAAGCTGTTACTACAACAGATATTCTCAAAACGTGGCAACCACAGCACAAATTACAAGCATAAGATCTGTCTCTCCATAAGTCCAAAGCGCCAAACATAATATGTTTCATATCATGAAACAACAAGACTAAACATTCAAATTTTAAACATCAATATAGACTTCAACAAAGTAGAACATTTTCTAACAACTTTACAAATTTCAGACTGTATAAAAATTTATACTAATCACAGAATCGAACTGGTAAATTAACTTTACGACCACAACGCGTTTGCACTTCACATTTCTTAGGACGATTCTTTTCAGAAGTCTGAGTCTCTCCAGGGATGTTCAAATTGGGACAATCATCTTCATTTTAATCTTCTTGGTTTATTTCTTTGAGGGCATTGTGAGATGATTCATTTTCTGTAGTTGAGTCCTCCCTCAACGGGATCTCCAGAGGGAATATCCTCTGGACGGGACGTGTCAAAATGCCTTCGGTAGTCTTCAGCTTGACGACTCTGCAGTTGCCGTCAGGGCCGGTTATCAGTTCTTCTACGATAGCAAGAGGCCAATCAATTCGTTTCTTGTTGTCGGTTCCAACCAGCACCAATTCTCCCACCAAGGGCTTCCGGGTATTTTTGAAGGGTTTCATGGAGAGTTTGAGCTGACCAAGATACTCGGTCCTGAAACGCTGGCGGAGATTCTCTTTGGTCTCATTGCGATGCTGAATCCTCTTCTTAAGGCTCGACGAGTCAATGTGTTCAAAATCGGGAACACCTGTTTCTCTTAGATCACTAAGAAACATTTGAGGTGTAATGGGCACAGGTTCGCTTGGGTCATCGGAAACATAGGTGATTGGTCGAGAGTTTATATAAGCTGCACACTCACATACAACTGTGGTTAGCTCATCCAAAGTCAATGAAGCTCTTCCCAAAATTTTCTTTAAATGCACTTTCACGATTCCAATGATCCGTTCCCAAAATCCTCCCCACCATGGAGCACTAGGTGGATTAAACCTCCATTCGATTTTGTCAATGGAACTGACAGCTGCTACCTTATTCCAATCAATGGTACTCAACGTATTGGACAGACCACGAAAATTTGTACCATTGTCACTGTAGACAATTGTTGGTCTTCCCATCCGTGAAATGAATCTCCGGAAAGCTAACATGAATGTCTCCGTTGAAAGAGAAGTCACAATATCTAAATACACAGCACGGTATACAGCACAAGTGAAAATACAAATCCAGACCTTTTCACCATCTCTCAGGAAGAGGGGGCCAGCAAAATCGGTACCCGTGACTTCAAAAACATGGGCGTCTCTTACACGGTTCTCTGGTAACGGCGGCGACTCTACATCCAGAGATTTTGCTACCACCCGCTGACAGTTTACACACTTTGATGCAATTTTCTTCACTGCTTGTCGGCCACGAACAATCCAGTACCTTTCACGAAGAGCGTTGAGTAAACCTTGGCCAATGACATGTCCATTGCGAATATGAACGTCCATTATAAGTCGCTCAACCAAAACATGGTCTGCAGGCAGGATAAATGGAGCTCGGAAATCCTCAGAATCCTTTCGTGCCCATATCTTCGTTCGTAGTCTAATGAGCCCAGCTGCGTCAACGTGAGGTTTCAGTTTCAGCAGTTTCTGATCCTTTATTCCAACAAAAGACTCGTCTTGTATGATCTTCAGGACAAGCCTCTCTGCTCTTGAAAGTTCATTGACTGACAGTGGTCCAGAAAACTTGAACTTCCTTGAGAATTCATTGAACAAAAATCTGATGACCCATGCAACAACACGAACAATAGAATAATATCGTGTAAATCTCTGTGACAAGACAGCTGAGCAGAAAACAGTAGGTTCTTGGACAAGGGCAACTACAGCTGACTTTTTTCTCTCCTCCATCACTTCTTCTTCATTGAAAGAATCTAGCATTTGCATGGGCCATTCAGTTGATGGTAGCTTCAACCAAGGTGGTCCCTCCCACCATGAGGACTCTGCCAATTTCTTTGGTCCACAGCCGCGACTCAATAAATCAGCTGGGTTTAAGACACCAGGTATGTGATACCAGCTGTTTCTATCTGATAACTTGCGAATTTCAGATACCCGGTTGAATACAAAAATATTCCAAGGTTCTTGGCGATGGATCCATGCAATCACGGTTGTAGAGTCACTCCAATAGAAAGATCTACGTACAGAGAGTTCATTCTGGACGCTCCAGGCAAGTCTAGCGCCCAAAGTTGCAGCAAGCAGTTCTAGTCGAGGGATTGTGGTTTTCTTGATGGGAGCTACTCGAGTGCGAGCACTTACTAGGTGAATAAAAACATCCCCCATCCATTCAACACGAAGAAAAACCACAGTTGCATAGGCTGACTGACTTGCATCACAGAAGGTATGTAAGGTTAGTTCAACATCTTCTGACCTGTAGTGACTAAAGCAACGATTCAGCTTGATAACTCTCAAGAAATTAACTTCTTCTATCCACTGTGTGAACTGGCTCCTGATATCCTTGTCTACCTCAGAGTCCCAGTCACCACCGGCTGTCCATGTGCGTTGTACAAGCAGTTTTGGTATCAAGGTTGCTGGAGAAGTCACACCAATGGGGTCAAAAAGGCGTTGGGTAGCCGAAAGGATTGTTCTCCGAGTCACAATATCAGTCTGGAAAGCTTCAAATGCACCTACATTGATAGCCAATGTATCAGTTTTCCTGTCCCAGATCAAACCCAACACCGATGTGTTAGTACTTTCCATTAGAGTCGGATCACTGCATTCCCAACCTCTCAAATTGAAACAAGCTTCAGCAAAAATTGATGTGGATTGTACAATGAAGTCTTGAGCTTCTTCCTGATTCGAAACACTGCTCACAACATTGTCAACATAAAAGCTTCGACGTAGCTGTGAAAATATACCAGGTGAGTATGACTTGATAGCCATCTTGGAAAGTTCTTCTAATTTTTGCAAATGGTGTTCAATTACGATTCCTAGAAGAAAGGGGCTGCTTGAAACTCCAAAAACAACACGTTTGTGTCTAAAAATCTTGATGGTACCATCTTCTTCTTGCCATAAGAACCGCAGAAAATCCCGATCAACTGGAGCAACAGACAACTGTAAAAATGCTTTCTCTATATCTGCAATGATGCCAATATCATTCGAACGAAATCTTATTAAAATAGAAGGTATTTGCTCGATCAAATTCATGCCTGTCTCGAGACATTGGTTGAGAGACGGGAAACCTTTCACACGACATGAGGCATCAAAAACGGGTCGTATACGGGTCGTACTTCCTTCTTTTATCACTGGTCGATGTGGGAGGTAGTGCCCGACTTTCCATTCACTGGATGGCACTTCCTCTATGATTCCTTCCCTAATCCAATCACAAAAAACAGCACCATAATCTTTCATTGACCCAGTACTTCTAAGTTTCCGGATTGTAGACTCAAGCCGTTTTGAAGCAATCTCAAAATTGATGGGTAATGGCGCATGATCGTCAACCCATGGCAATCGAACCTCATAGCGTCCATCATCCAATACACGAACAGTCTTCAAAAAATGTTCTTTCACCGCAAGATCTCTCTGCTCACGAGTCTTCTTCTCTATAGGATCCTCTATACCAAGAATATCAACTCGCCAAAGGTCGCAAGCTGTCATATCAGTACACAACGTTGCTACGTAGGTCTTGCAGCCCAATCCAGATTCAGCCAACTTGCCCATTAGCGTCCAACCAAGAGCTGTCTCCATGGCAACAAGTCCGCAAGACAGAACCTCTCTCCGTCCTGTCCAAAGTTTTCCAGCAATATCAGCGCCAATCAATATGTCAACTGGACCATCTCCTTCATCAGAAAGCTTAATACCCCTCTGTTTCAATTCAGACATCCAGGGTCCCTGAGGTGGTCCAGGTATTGCATGACATATTGTAGCAGTATCTAGAACATCAAAATTGCAGTGGTACGTGTTGCTAAGGCTGGACAGTTTTATTTTAAAACAGTGGTGCACTTGTGGGGCTGAGGCAGCACCACCAAAGAGGGCATGCACCAGGGTTTCTTTGCAAAGCGGCTTAAACCCAGCTAGTTCCACAATGCGACGGGTAGCATAAGACCTTTGTGATCCACAATCAATTAAAACACGTGCAGAGATCTCTGAATCGCCCCTGACCTTGACTTTCAGGGTTTGAAGTAAGACAGGAGAATATAAGTGGTTTGTAGCAGATAGGTTATTTTCAACTTTGGTAGCCTCTGAAATGGTTGATCTAACATTAACCTTCCTATCTGCGCATAGAAGAGGATTGTGTTTCAATCCACAGATAACACATTTTACAAAAGCTCTACACTTGATTTTACTATGGCCTTTTCGGAAACAGAGGAAACAATGCCCGTTATTTTGAAGTTTCTCCCTAATTTCTTTGGCACTCAAATCATGAGATTTCAAACAGGAGTCTGACGAGTGGGAGTTAGAACAGAAAATGCAACTCACTTTGCCATCAGGGGGTTTTACGTTAATCAATGCAGCAGCTGTAGGAGTGGAGCTAGTGGAGTTACTATGGTTTGCCTTGCTTGAATCCTTCTTGTGAGTTTTCTGGTTGGATTCCATGGAAGAGAATGTGTCCTTAGCAAGGGCCAACCTCTCTTCGCTCTCGACTTCCCTGCTAAGGAACTTCAGAAGATCGTCTAGGCGCCCTTTCAAGTTAGTTGATGCTGCTGGTTCCTCTTGATCCACCTTTGATGAACGTTCCCGCTCCCAATGTCTCAGGATTTGATCTGGAAGAGAAGATTCCACCAGCGGCAGTAACATATTGGAGAAATTATCCTTCACTACACCCAGAGATTCAAGGGCACGTAACTGGGTCTCTAAACGGTCATACAAACTGCGCAACGAGAGCCTCGCACTACCAGTGGCTTGAATCAGAACCAACTTCAACAGTTCACGTACGTAAAGCTCAACTAGCAAATCCGTACGACCAAATCTCTTGGTAAGTGTCTCTATCGCCTTGGGATAATTCTCAGCTGAAGGCGGATAACTCTCTAAGAGCTCCCTAGCAGGGGAACCCTCCCTAGTCAACTGCAGTAAATAAAGAAATTTATCTTCTGGATCCAAATCCTCATCCTCATGAATTGATTTGTACATGGCCCAGAAACCAATCCAACCATGTAGACTCCCATCATATTGTTTAGGTGCAAGTTTAAAAAGCTTCAAACTTCGGGATTTCTTTTTGCTTACAGTGTCTCGCGAACCGGCTTCACTGAGTGCTGCTTCGACCTTGACTAGCTTGTCTTTTCTATGACATATGTCGAGCCACTTACTGCGATAAGCCTCAGTATCATCAAACTCAGCATCTAGTTCTTTATTTGGTAGATCCAATTGAAAGATTATTTCGCTTACCTGAGTATCAAGTCGGGATAGACGTTCAAACCTGTCAGCAGCGACGACGAATTTCTCCTCAAACTCGTCAGCTGTCGGAAACATAGTCGTTTTTCCATTTTGATCAACTTCAAAAAGTCCAACAACAGCATTGTAAGCAATTGTAAAAAGTCTCCTCAATTGCTTCCTGTTCGCGCTCAGCAAAAGATATTCTTTCTGCGTATCCTCAGTCATGATAAAACAACCTATCTTTCCCCACAAGGGATGCCACAATGTCTCGGTAAAACTACGTCTTGAGACTAAAACGGGTCAGATAGGGTACCGCGGAACACACAGAAAAGAATTAGCACGAATATAACAAAACAAATGCTGTATTTAAACGAAAGCTTGTTAATTTGGACGTGAGAACGGAAAATGTAAAAGCGAAATCAGAAGGATCAATCAAAAAAGTCGATATAAAAAACAAAACTAGCAGTAACGCTACGTGTTACACAATTCAAATCGAAAAACGTGTTTATACCTTCCGTGTGGTGCCCAAAAGGAGAACTCTGTCCGGTTAATCTTAAACTAACACTTCAAACATGACACTCATTCTTCCTCATTCATCACAGGCATGAAAGATGGGACCGAATAGCATCATACTTGAATACCTATAAATACCCAATTCGCAAGAGTGCAGAAACTCTTCTTTTTGACGGTTTTGAGTTCGAACGCTCTGAAGGTTTGTTGGTATCAAATGAGTGCGAAAACTCTGCAAATTCTTGACACAACGGTTTATTATCTTCTTTGTACAGATCTACCTTCTGTATAGATCACTGAATGATGCATTAATTATTATTATGAATTATAATTAATTATTAATGATTATTATCAAGTAGTGTAAATGACTTATTAT
Organism: Stenodema calcarata; assembly: GCA_963920205.1. NCBI lineage: Eukaryota > Metazoa > Arthropoda > Insecta > Hemiptera > Miridae > Stenodema > Stenodema calcarata. Next base: position 9,434,870 of record OY986065.1, read on the forward strand.
TAATTATTGTTGGGTATTAATAACTTTTATAAATTATTATTATTAATTAACTCGACGTTTGAAAACCAAGTGCTGTTCGAATCAGCTGAGCCAGTATGAAAATTGACCCAACAAGCTGCCCCACGATTCACTCTCATGTTGACGGCTTTCGATCTGCCCCAACTTTGAGCCCTCATTGTGAACGAACGGCTCGTCGTACGGAGCTGCGGATGGTCTTACAAAATTCTAAAAAATAAACTCCATGTAAATGTGAACTAAAAACTATACAGTTTCACATGAATTTCTCGATTTTTAAAATTTTTGAAATTTCAAAATTCGTTTTGAACCCCTTCGCGTTGATGAATGTTATGAAAAGCTTCGAGGATCATTGTGGGGTTGGTCCGAACCCGTAAACCAAATTTATATAATATAATATTTAATATATAATATATATTATATAATTTTTGGTGTCTTTTGGCAGTGGATTCAGGATGGTCTGAAACGGATTTTGTTATGAAAATTTTTCGAAAATTCGCGTTTTAAAAATTTTGGCCCGAGAACAATAGCTACATTTTCTTCGAAAATTCGCTAAAGCAAATCCGTCCGTCCGCCGTCCACGGCACTTTTCCCAGTTAGCGGTGTGCTAAAATTACAAAATTTGGTTTACGGGTTCGGACCAACCCCACAATGATCCTCGAAGCTTTTCATAACATTCATCAACGCACACACTTTGCGCCCTTCGTCGTCACCTGCTCCCAACCGTCAACTTCCTCCGTGACCCGGGAAGGTCACCATTCCCTCGCCGGACCAGTTCACGACACCTTACTCACTCATACACGCACGCATATCCTGTATATACACAACTCTACACACAATAAGTGGCCACTATCGGACCTCGTACGTTTAATTCCCCCCCTGCAAATAAGAACTAGATCTTCAGGAGGTGGTAGCCTAAAGACTCGTGGACTAACCCAGTCGAACAGGAACCTTCAGGAACCTTCTTTCCTTGACCCTTGACATTCCTCAGGGGAGGGACAAACCATAAAGAACCTTAATTTATTCACGAGGGCACACACTGCCCCGAAAAATGAGTTCAACTTGTTACGACCCATCCGAACTTTACCCGTCCGTTATAATATAATAGGAATGCGGTAGTGTTCCGCCTCGCAAAGGCGGAACTTCCACTGGACGCGAACTCTGGCTGAAAACGCTTTTGTTCAGTTTCGTGATTCGAATATAGTGAATATGTAATTATTTATAAAGATAAATCTTTAAGTCTTTAAATTAAAGCAAAAGCAAATTAAATTTATATACATAATAGGTATGTACATATATACATATATTATATGTACTCTTGTGAGGCGACACAGGCTTATGCCTATTGCCCACAATAATGTTAGATTTGTTAATTTGACATTATTTGTGTATAAAGAATATGTAACATAATAAATAAATAAATAAATTGAGGCTGACTGGGAAGCTTATAGGGTTCAGCGAAACAAAACCAAAACTCTCGTTAGAAATGCCAAGAGGTTGAATATTGAAAATTCTTTGGATCCTAAACTATCATCCAAAGTACTCTGGAATAATCTGAGGAAGCTGGGATTGGTGGGGAGGGAGACAAAGGACGATGGTGTAGTTGATTTCAGCTTAAACGAAATTAATTGTCATTTTTGTGCCAACCAACCTGCTTCAGCTTTGAGTACCATCACTGATGACTGGGATGGATTCTCGTTTCACAACGTAACGGAGGATGATGTTTTCTCATCTTTCTGTGTAGTTACCTCTCATGCAGTTGGATCTGATGAAATCCCATTTAACTTTATCAAAACACTTCTCCTGTTATCTTGCCATTTGTTTTTTTTTTGTTTTTTTTTTGTTTTTTCATGCGTTTATTCAGATAATATAACAACTAGTTACATTGATAAATCAGGTAACTATCTAGCTATTTAGTTCACAAATTTTAACACTTTTTGCGGTGAGAGCTCATTAACTTTTACCGCACTTGAACTGCACGTCACTCATTGTCAGCACAGAAGGTCCAGGGGCTTGGTTCTCTTCAGGCGTCGAATTTGTTGTGAGTTGTCTAGTAGCTGGGTAGCAGCCGGATTTGGATGTTTAAGAAGCCTGCGCTCATATCCCATAGCTAGCTTCTTTATGACATCGGTGACTATCTCCACTTGGAGGTCTTTGTGGAGGTCATCATTCCTTACATACCAAGGAGCGTTTACTATGCTCCTCAGAACCTTATTCTGAAATGTTTGTATAATTTTGATATTCGTCTTAGCTGTGCAACCCCACAGCTGGATGCCATAGGTCCAAATGGGCATTAGCACTGTCTTGTACAAGAGTACTTTATTGTGGATATTGAGTTGTGAACATCGTCCCATGAGCCAGTAAAGTTTCCTGAACTTGATGGATAGTTCTTCCTTTTTTTTCTTAACGTGTTCTTTCCATTTTAACTTGGCATCTAATGTCATGCCCAGGTATTTTGCTGAATTTGCATATGGTATGATATTCCGATTTATTACCAGAGGGATTGGTGTTATCTTTTGGTTTATTATCTTCGATAATGAACCATTGGAATCGCCCAAAGAAAAAAATTTTTTAACCCCCCCTCAAAATTTGTTGGTTTACGTTTCAAGATACGTAGATTCAGAAAATCGAATAAAAAAACTCTGCAAATTCTTGACACAACGGTTCATTATCTTCTTTGTACAGATCACCCTTCTGTCTAGATCCCTAGGTCTAAATGTCTAGATCCTAAATGTTAGATTAATTATTATTGTCAATTATCACTAATTATTAACAATTTTATCAAGTAAGTACCTACTGAAAATTATTATAATTTATTGTTAGGTATTGATAATTCGTATTTATTATTAATAATAATTATTATTAATTATGATTAATTAATACGATATAATTCTGGGGTTTTTAATACTACGTCGGTAATAATTTTTCTATAATTATTACCTACCAACAAACATTCGAAATTACCTTCATTTCCGTAGCACGAAACGCACCTCAGAACAACGAACTCGACATCACTTAAGCCATATGATGTTCCAAAGAGCTTGTTAGTATGAAAATGGACCTGTATTTCAACAGTTTGATTCACGATCGGGTTGTGAGGCACAATCTTTGAGCCGTCATTGTGAACGAACGGCTGGTCGTACAAAGCTGCGGATGGTCTTAAAAAATTCTACGGAACAAACTCTATCTAAATATGAAATAAAAAACATACCGTTTGATGGGAATTTTTCGAGATATGGAATTTTCAAAATTTCAAAATTCGTTTTGAACCCCTTCCCCTTGACCTAGGGTTATGAAAAGTTTCGTGGATCATTGTGGGGCTGGTCCAAACCCAGAAACCAAATTTCGTAATTTTAACTCAACGCTAACTGGGCAAAGTGCCTCGGACGGCGGACGGCGGACGGCGGACGGCGGACGGCGTACGGCGTACGGCGTACGGCGTACGGCGTACGGCGGACGGACGGATTTTTTTTTATTCGATTTTCTGAATCTACGTATCTTGAAACGTAAACCAACAAATTTTGAGGGGGGGTTAAAATTTTTTTTTCTTTGGGCGATTCCAATGGTTCATTATCGAAGATAATAAACCAAAAAATCCGTCCGTCCGCCGTACGCCGTACGCCGTCCGCCGTCCGCGCCACTTTGCCCAGTTAGCGTTGAGTTAAAATTACGAAATTTGGTTTCTGGGTTTGGACCAGCCCCACAATGGTCCTCGAAACTTTTCATAACCCTAGGTCAAGGGGAAGGGGTTCAAAACGAATTTTGAAATTTTGAAAATTCCATATCTCGAAAAATTCCCATTAAACGGTATGTTTTTTATTTCATATTTAGATAGAGTTTGTTCCGTAGAATTTTTTAAGACCATCCGCAGCTTTGTACGACCAGCCGTTCGTTCACAATGACGGCTCAAAGATTGTGCCTCACAACACGATCTTGACTCACTGTTGAAATACAGGTCCATTTTCATACTAACAAGCTCTTTGGAACATCATAATATGATTATCATATTATGGCTTAAGTGATGTCGAGTTTGTTGTTCTGAGGTGCGTTTCGTGCTACGGAAATGAAGGTAATTTCGAATGTTTGTTGGTTTATAGAAAAATTATTACCGACGTAGTATTAAAAACCCCAGAATTATATCGTATTAATTAATCATAATTAATAATAATTATTATTAATAATAAATACGAATTATTAATACCTAACAATAAATTATAATAATTTTCACTAGGTACTTGATAAAATTGTTAATAATTAGTGATAATTTATAATAATAATTAATCTAACATTTCGGATCTAGAAATTTAGACTTAGTGATCTAGACAGAAGTGTGATCTGTACAAAGAAGATAATGAACCGTTGTGTCAAGAATTTGCAGAGTTTTTATTCGTGAAGTTGACATGTGTTGATTTTGTTTCATTGAGTTTCATCCGCCACTTCTTCGTCCATTCATGTACAGCAACGGTGGCTTCTTGGAGTTTTCCTGTCGATTCTTCTACTGAATCTGCAACAGCTAAAATTGCAGTATCATCTGCGAACGTGGCTACGGTTTTTTCTCCTGTTATTGGCACATCCTGCGTGAACAATAGATAAAGCAGGGGTCCTAAAACGCTTCCCTGAGGTACGCCTGCTGTGATTCTCTCGAGTTGTGAATATTCATCCTCTACTTTTATTCTGAAATACCTTCCAGAGAGGTAGGATTCGAGTATGTGGCAGTACTGCTGAGGTAGCATGCCTTGTAGTTTGTATACCAGCCCCTTATGCCAAACTTTATCAAAGGCCTGTGAAACGTCGAGAAATACCGCGCTGCAAACCTTTCTATGCTCTAGGGCTTCTTCAATCACATCAGTTACTCTGTGGACTTGTTCTACGGTGGAGTGCTTGGCTCTAAATCCAAATTGATGTAGTGGTATCAGGTTTTTGCCTTCTATGATTTCATTTAGTCTTTTCTTGAGTAGCTTTTCAAATAGTTTTGAAATGACTGGGAGCAGTGAAATAGGTCTATACGACTTTTTTTTTTTTTTTCTTTCAAATGATTTATTGCACCAAGTAACAACTTATTAGCAACATATTTTTGACATATATGTGAATTGGTTGTAGTACAACTTAGATACTTAACTAAGCCGCTTATAGTTTTGAAAGTTAGGAGTGCAATTTCGTGCACTTAAACCGATCACTGATTTCACTGAACGGACTTATCGCGAGAACACCTTCACTCACTTCCACAGGTCATGAGGCTTCTTTCTCTTGAGACGTCTGAGTAGGTCGTCAACGTCGAGCAGCTGGACAGCTTCTTCATTGACGTGTACTTGTAACCGCTTGTGATGGGCTATGGCTTGAACCTTGATGACTTCATTGACAGTTGGTATGCGAAGTTCTTTGTGTAGCCGGACATTTCTGGTGTACCGGTAGGCGTCCACACAACATCTCAGCACATTGTTTTGGAAACGTTGGATAATATCGCGGTTACTTTGAGCGGTGCAGCCCCACAACTGCACTCCGTAAGTCCAGACAGGCTTGAGGACTTGATTGTACAGGGTTAATTTGTTCTGGATCGACATTTTTGAGCGTCGGCCCATTAACCAGTACATTTTCCTGAACTTAAGCACCAGTTCTTCTTTTTTCTTCTTGACATGCGCCTTCCAGCGCAATTTAGCATCCAGGGTCATGCCCAGGTATTTAGCTTCATTGGCGTGCGGTATAGTCTTGCCATTGAGATGAAGGGGGAAATAGTCGAGCTTACGATTGGTAAAGTCGACATGAACTGATTTCGCTTCATTCATCTTGATCCTCCATTTTGATGTCCATTCTTGGAGTTTCTTAATAGATCTTCTGAGCTTGGGAATCGCCACGTGATTTGTTTCACCAACTGCAAGGACAGCTGTGTCATCTGCAAACGTTGCTATTGTATTCTCCTCTCGTTCTGGCATATCGCTGGTGAACAGGACGTACAGGAGTGTTACGAGTGTCTATACGACCTGACATCGGTTGGCTCTTTTCCCGGTTTTAAAATCATAATAATCTCTGCTGCCTTCCACGATGAGGGGACATATTTGAGCCGAAAAGCTGCATTTATCAGATACAAGAGCTTCCGCACCCCTTTTTCGGGCAGTTCTTTAATTACTTGACCCTTAATAAGATCGTATCCTGGCGCTTTTTTTGTTTTTAGCTCATGCTTGATACACGCAGAGAGCTCTTGGAACTTCACAGGTTTTATCACAATACTGTCCACACTATTATGTACGATTAGTTCTTCTTCACTTGTTTGCTGTGGTAATGGAGAGAAGGTCTTGGATAGATGCTGCGCAAATAACATAGCTTTCTCTTTTGCGCTTTTGGCCCACTTCCCATCATCTGTTCTAATGGGTGAAGCTGGCATCTGCGGTCGTTTGGTGCCTTTTACGGCTTTATACAAGGAGTAATCAGTGGTTTGACCAGCTGTTAGTGCTTGAATATTCCTAGATAGTGTTTCTTGTTTAATTTCCTTTATTAGTGAATCCAAATTCTTCGTTAGCTGATTTAGTTTTGTCTTGTCTCCGGGAAATCTAGTTATCTGCCATCTTTTTCTTGCTTTGCGTTTCTTCCTCAGAAGTTCTCGAACAGCCACCGGGTAGATAAATCCATCTCTGTTTGAAGGTACAGTACTGGCAGGGGTACAGCGCCACGCTGCTTCTTGTATCAATTCGGTGAATTCTTCCACCTCTACGTCCAATTGATCTGTTGTTCTCAGCGGCCTATTTAGCTCAATGTGTGTTGATATGTGTGTCCTGAAGTCCTCCCAGTTTGTTTGATGATTAACAAGCCAGGGTACTTGTTCTTTGTTGATGACGGATTCACTTAAAGTTAGTATGATAGCAGAGTGGTCTCCTGACAAGTCGGCACTTCCACTTACATGTGCATAGTTACTAGAAACACCTTTCAATACGAAGAAATCTATTATATCTGGTGTCTTTGTAACATCAGTGGGCCAATAGGTAGGCTCACCTGATGACATAAATTTGCAGTTGCCTTTTTGCCCGGCTTTAAAAAGCTCCCGTCCTTTAGCTGTTGTCAGCCTTGAACCCCAAAAGGTATGTTTTGCATTGAAGTCCCCTCCAATGATAAATCTTTTGCCGACCTGTGCGAACAGTTTTGTGTAATCAGCTTCCTTCAGGTTATGCCTTGGTGGACAGTAGATTGCAGAGATGTTACACTCCTTACCTTTTAGCGAAATACTGACTGAGGTAACTTGCATGGTTTCATCTTCTATCTTGGAATGCACATAATGTTTAATTGAATTTTTAATCAAAACTGCTGAGCCCCCTCTAGCTTTATTAGCAGGATGAAGAGCGTGGTAAATTAGATAACCCCTGATGTGCAAATAGCTCTGCTTGGTGAAGGGAGTTTCTGATATCAAGCAAATGTCAATCTTGGAGTTAAAAAGGAATGCTTCAAGTTCAGGGACGTGATTCATGAGTCCATTGGCATTCCAGGTTGCAATGCGAAAGGTTTGATGCTCCATAACGTACTATAGGTTTAGCGCTGCTTAGATAAGCTTTTTTCTAGCTTTTCCATTCGCACCAGCATAGCATTATTCGTGGCATTTTGTCGTTCCATGAATTTGAGTAGTTTCCCAAGAGCTTCCTCTACAGTTGGAGTCTTATTGAGAGTAGGTACTTTCAGTTCCCTCACGTTTCCATTTTGTTTCCCTGCCACAACACTTGCATAAGACACCGATGCTCTCCTGGTCTGGGGAGCCTTGGTGTTACTACTTTTTGTCGGTTGGGTAGTCTTATTTGGGTTTCTAGATTGGTTTCTAATTTTTTGGAGCTCCTTTGCAATTTCACAGCCTCTGTAATTAGCTGGATGGTGCTTCCCGCAATTAACGCATTTAGGGGTCGAGTCGAGGGGTGACTTACAATCGATTGTAAGTCACGATTGCCATTTGTGACTCACTTCTTTAATTTCTGTCTAACATCCTCTACATTTCCTGATGGCTGGAAGCACGCTCTCGTTCGCCCTCTAAATAAAATCAGTAAACCCAAATCATTAAGTGATCTGCGTCCCATTTCCATCCTGCCAGCTTTCTCTAAACCTATGGAAGTCCTAATCAATAATCAATTACTAGAATATTTAAATGTAAATAACATGTTGAGTCCCTACCAGTCTGGGTTCCGAAAGGGGCACAGCTGTATAACGTCTCTGATCAATATTACGGAGAGTGTTAGGGAGGGGTTTGAGCTTGGCCAAATTACCATCCTGGTCCTCCTTGATTTCAGCAATGCCTTTGGTTCCTTGGATTTTGGTGTGTTCATTAATAAATGCCGAGATGAATACAGCTTGAGTTCATCTGCCTGCAAGCTGCTGCTATCATTTCTGTCAGGTCGTACCCAGGCTGTTGTATCTGGCGGTGAAGTCTCTTCTAGCTTACCCCTCACCGCAGGAGTTCCTCAAGGTTCGGTATCAGGCCCTCGTATTTTCTCTATGTATGTAAATGACTTCAGTGCATGCCTCCGAAATTCAAGAACTCATCAGTTTGCGGATGACATTCAGGTCTTCTTGCGTTGTGCACCCGCTGATCTGGACCAGGGCATTGCTCTGATGAATGAGGATCTGAGACGCATTCAACAATGGGCTGACGCAAATTTCCTTCGTTTGAACCCCCTGAAGTCCCAGGCTATGATTTTTTCTATTAAACCTTGTGACACTACTAAGTGCCCACCCTTACTTTTAAATTCAGTCCCAATTCCATTCTCGGATAGGGTGAAGGACTTGGGCATATCACTCAGCTATGATCTGGGGTGGTCTAGTCATACTACGAGTATCTGTCAGAAAGTCTATGGGTCATTACACTCTATGAATAGGTTGTCATATTGTACTCCTGAACGTGTTAGATTGAATCTTGTCAAATCCCTTTTAATTCCAATTTTCACATATGGTGATGTCCTATTCATATGTTCCGCCGATTCGGGGTCCCTAAAAAAGTTAGAATTGGCTTTCAACAATTGTGTGAGATACATTTTTAAATTAAGACCACGAGGGCATGTCTCACCCTATGTTGATCAGGTGCTGGGCTGTGCGCTTCCCGCCACAAACGGAGAAAATCTACCGAGGTGAGTGAATGAATCAAGAAGCTCGGACACAACCTTGAAAATTCACTGCTTTGATAGTGAATGATTTTAAAATCTGAACCAGTCCATTTTGCGATCTAGAGGTATCATCGAATTATGCACATTTTTTTAAACAGCAGAATCAATGCCACTAAATGACGTAGTGAAAGTTGAAGTTGGGAACTTCCAGTTTGGACAAGGTGAGTGAATGAAAAATTCAGTATTCCAAGATTTTTTAACAATAAATAGAATTATTCTATCATTTTCACTAGATATGGATATTAATGAACAGACTATCTTATTTTTTATGCATTTTTTTTAGAACCATAAATGCAACACAAAAGGCACAAAGTCTTCTGGACAGCGATTCTAGGTTTCTGGGAGAATGACCCACCTAATAAATGTTCATAAATTTAAATTTTTCAAGTATTATTCAAATAAATTTTTTTTAAATAAGTAAAAAAAATTTGGAACTTTTCTAATTTTGAGTTTGTAAAAAGTATCGATACTTGAATGTATCGATACTTTTTCAAAGTATCAGCATGATATTTTTCGATACTTTTTAGAAATATCGATACGATATGTATCGATACATTTCGAAGTATTCAAGTTAAATACCTATAAATAGGTACCCAATAAGTCTAAGATTGTCCATATTCGAATCAGATGTTCCAAACATCATATGTTACATAAACCCTCCTCCACGCGCGTCCCTTTCACATGAGTGGACGCACGGCAGCATTTTTCGGAGGAGGACCATGAGGCAAAAACATTCAACGGAACAGTCTTTAATAAATTTCCCGAAAAATGGAGAGAGAAACAACTTTATTTAGGGAAAAAAGGCTTTAAAAATAACCAATATTAGTGCAATATAAACAATTTTCTAGGACTAGGATGAAGCACAGTAACGATGATATCAACTCATATCACATTGTAGTCTTTTTCAAGACAACAGAACTTGTAAATTATAAAAAATAAATTAATGAAAATTAGACGGTTGCCTCAGCTTCCTCGGGATGCGCTAGAACTTCCAATTTCTTCTGAGGCGGTCCAAATGCCGCCCACGCGCGCAGCGGAGGGTACAACCAGTTATCACTTTAAAAATTCGCTCTTATAGCCATGCTGCACCTTTTTTTCCCCCAACTTCTTGTGTCTTGTGTTTTAACGGCGACTCTCGAGTCGTACGACGACCTCTCGCGATACGAGTCGTTCCTTTTTCTCCGTTCTCCGTTGCGTATAAAAACGAAGAGATGAAGCCTCGTCCGAGAGGAAGAAACCCGACGTCCGGGCGGTACTTGGGACAGGAAGCTGCTGAGTGGACTCTCATGTTCCCGTTCCGACGAGCGGAGATGAAGCGCCCCCTCGAAACGTCCCGAAGACCAACGAAAGAAGGAAATGAAGCAGCGCCATGCAGTTGACAATTCAAACGTGCAACGCAACGAGAATTCGACGAGAATGTAGCGTTTTCGGGGTGAAAAACACCGATAACTGAATTGAGCCGCTCGTCAACTTCCATTCGACTCCTCGAAGGCCCCGCAGAATTTGTACGAAACCAAGAAAATACCGGAAGATCGAAAAACGAGTAGATATTTCACGTATTGTGTCTGAAGTCACGAACGAAGTTCAAAAAAATCACCCATAAAAGAGATAACTTCGAAAATACCGACTCGTCTCCGACAAGGACCAGCCCCAGACCATATTTAGATTACAAACTCGATTGGTCTCATTCAACGCACAATTTAGTTTGCCACGTTTATTACGACGTATTTTTGGCGAATTTTCGATGCAAAGGAAGCTATTGTTCTCGGTCAAACATGTTTAAAACTCGGTTTTGCCACCAAAATTCGTTTTAGACCATTGTTCACTGCCAAAAGCCACCAAAATTCATCTGTAAATATATATTTATGTATGTGTAATTAAAAAGACGACAACTCTCGATAGAATTGAGATGAAAAGTTCAAATTTGAACAAAACAATCTGTAAATTGCCAAGTGACAACTTATTTTAATGATTTTGGTTTATTATCTTCGATAATGAACCATTGGAATCGCCCAAAGAAAAAAATTGTTTAACCCCCCCTCAAAATTTGTTGGTTTACGTTTCAAGATACGTAGATTCAGAAAATCGAATAGGGGGGTGATTGTGATCGCGTCCGAGATTTTCTCACGTGCCCCCTGGATATCCTTTCTGTAGACAGGAGAACCAAACGATCACTACTTTCGCCAAAAGCTTCGCTGCCCTCAAGAAGCTACACAATGAAGCGGAACAAGACCGCTGGCAATGTAAACCGCCTTTCTAAAGGCGATAACAACCCAGCATTTCGGGTTGCTTTCTGGAATGCTGGAGGCTTGACGCAGGAAAAATTTTCCGAATTGAAACTTTTTATCACCAAACTTGACTTGGACGCATACGGAATCGTAGAAGCTGGAGCTGCTGCTGACCATGAGGACTTGTACCAATGTCAGGGGTACCGTACATATAGCTTACCAAGAGCTAGGCAACTTGCTTCTGGGATCCTTGTGGGAGTGAGAAGCACGATGACATCAAAAATGACCATAAAGAAGGAAATGGTGGCATCAGATCGACTGGAAGCTTTGGAGCTGCAATTGTGGAACAAGAAAACTCACGGCCGGTTCTTCTTCATGTATAACCCCCAAAGAAATAAGCCAGACCTCGCATGGCTGGAAGCAATCTGGGATAGATCGAGCGTTGCGATCGGGGATTTCAATGCACACTCGAGACGTTGGGGATACGCAACTAATGATGCCCTTGGCAACATCATGGAGGATTTCATTGATTCCAACCCTGCCGACTTCATCGAAAACGAATCTGCTGCTCCAACCTTCCTCTCGTACTCTGGAGGGCTGTCTCACCCCGATTTGGTTCTTGCCCACATCAGCCTCACGCCTCTGATTTCTCACAGGCTGGCCGACGCACCTGGTGGAGCTGGACACAAAATCCTGTACGTGGAGGTAAGCTCTTGCATGAAGGAAACTCGACCAGCATTATGGCCAAGATGGAACCTGAAAAAGGCAGACTGGAGGAAGTACAAGGAGCAATCTAACGACACCTTAGCCTCAGTGGAGTACCGTGGGAGTATTGACAAGCGCTGGAAAATCTTTCGAACAAAAGTCCTCGAACTGGCGCTGAAGCATGTTCCTCGAGGTGCAAGAAAAAGATACAAGCCTTTCTGGACTCCACTTTTGACAAACCTGAGGCGAGAGAAGTGCAGAGCTCGAGTTGACGCGGAGAGTGGTGATCCTGAGGCGATGGCAGTTCTGGGTCGCAAAACCAAGGAGCTTACCAAGGCAATAAATGAAGCCAAAAGAAAACGTTATTCCTTGTTCCTTGAGGGGTTGGATTACAGAAGGGATGGTGCCAGAGTGCACCAGTTTCTGTCCAGGTTGAACGGGGAAAACCCCCACCCCAAAAACCCCATGTTGGTGCGGGGCAAAGAGATCACAGAAGACAAAACTATAGCTGCAAGTTTCTGCAAGCATTATGCGGCTGTGAGCAATTACGCTCCTCCCAAAGGTTTAAACTCAGCATCCTCAAAACTAGGCTCATCATGCCTGGAAGAGGGCGTGCACGAAATTTTTAACAGCCCCTTCACATTAAACTATGCGTGCACTTAAGGAAACCAAAGTAGGCAAGAGCCCAGGTCCCGATGGAATCTTGCCAGAATTTTTGATTCACTTGGGACCAAATGCTAAAGAGATTGCACTTAAACTCATAAATGATATCTGGAGCGAAGGGTCCATCCCAGAAGAGTGGAGAAAGGCTGAGATCATCCCAATTCACAAGAAAGGGAAACCTGCTAACCTGGTGCCGAGCTTCAGGCCAATTGCACTCACGTGTGTGATGAGCAAGATGATGGAAAGGATGGCCCTAAGACGACTGATGCTCTTCGTTGACGACAAAGGGCTGCTGTCACCAAACCAGGCCGGATTCCGAAGAGGCCGTAGCACAATGGACCACATAGTACAGCTTACCCAGTCTATAAAGGACGGCTATCAGCACCATCAGTCAACAATTGCAGTTCTGGTTGACTTTAGCACTGCCTTTGATAGAGTATGGAGGAAAGGGCTGCTTTCAAAACTTGCGCAAAGGGGAATAAACGGAAACCTGTTTAACTTTATCAAAGGCTTCCTATCTCAAAGATTTATCAGATTCAGGTATGGGCAGGGTCTGTCGGGCTACAGGCAGACGAGGCAGGGTGTCCCTCAGGGATCGGTTTTGAGCCCCACCCTTTTTAACATTATGATTGATGACCTGATAACCACAATCGAGGGAGCGTCCCCTGGAACAAGTGCACTCCTGTATGCGGATGACCTCCTTCTATGGGCAACCAGTTCATCAATCAGTTCACTGGAAACCAGCATAAACGGCTCCCTGGCCACACTAGCAGAATGGACAAAGGAAAACTGCATGGTTGTAAACCCCACCAAGACGGAATACCAACTATTTTCGCTCTTGAAAAAGCCTGACCCAGTTTGCATAAAATATTTAGGCACCGAACTGATGAAAACCGACTCGGCCACATACTTGGGAGTGAAGATGGATAACCGGCTGACCTGGAATGCGCATATACAGCAGGCTGTAGAAAAAGGGAGATCAAGAATGAGGCTGCTGAACCGCGTTGCGGGTGCCACTTGGGGTGCCTCTCAGGACATTCTCAGGATGACCTACACCAACTACGTAAGGCCTGCAATCTTGTACGGCTGCGAGACAACAGTCACGGCGTCAGCAACTGCTCGGGACAAGCTCGAGCTTGTCCAAAATGTGGCATTGAGAAGTATTACTGGGGCGGCGAAGTCAACCCCAATTGAAGCAATGCGAGCCCAGACTGGGATAGAACCCATCAATGCTAGGGTGGATGCTGCAGCTATGACATTGAGTGAGAAGCTGAAGAGAACTGATGTTCCATACTGGAGGAACTACACGCCGCCACGGGCCCGGCTTGTGTCACAGCTCAATTTCTCCTATGTAGTTGAGAATAAGGCAAGGGAATTGAACCTAGATTTAGGAGTCCCAGAGCCATTCCCGCGGGACTGCAGCTACTCCCCCTTCTCGTACGATCTTGACCTGATTGGGAACATTTCAACAAGCGCCTTACCGATTGAATTGAGAACAGCCGCCATAATGACCATACAGGAACGTTACCCCACAAGAGAGTGGTTACATGTATACACTGATGGGTCCGCTGATGGAGCCATGAGGAATGGGGGAGCTGGCATCTACTCATCAATGTTTGAGATCAGCGAGCCTGTTGGGTCGCATGCCTCTAACTTTGACGGAGAGGTCGTTGCCATACGGCTTGCCTTGGTAGAGGTGGAGAAAAGAAGGTTGGAGCGGGTGGTGATATTTGTGGACTCCCAGGCCGCCATACTTGCACTTGGAACCTTGCAGCCCTCAATAAGATCGCAGGCGATAAAAGACACACTGCAGTCGCTGCAGTCAGTGCGGGAGTATGGTGGTGTTTGTCATCTCCAGTGGATACCAAGCCATTGTGGTGTGGGGGGGAACGAAAAAGCAGACCATCTAGCAAAAGAAGGTGCCAGAAAAGTACAGCCTGATCCTCCTAGAACTTTTCACGCAGTCAGACGGGAGATAGCAGCCGCCATAAAACGTCGCAATAAACAAAAAATGGAAGCGGCGAGCGATGGGAAGGACTGGGAGGCACTTGCAACAGAGGAAGAGCATATTTCTTCTCTTCTACCACGGCGAATGTCGGTAGCCCTGTTTAGGATGATCACCGGCCACGACTACCTACAAAAGCACCTGCACAGGATAGGAGTAGTCGACTCGCCAATATGTCCTTTGTGCAGCATAGGAGACATGGACGCCCGCCATATCATGGAGTGCCCTGCACTGGAAGGGATAAGCGGGGAATCCCCAGAAGAAACGGCGACTGAAAGGTATTGGGCAGCGAGACGTCTGATGAACGAGACGGGCGTAGGATTAAAAAAAAAAAAAAAAAAAAAAAAAAATCCGTCCGTCACCCGTACGCCGTACGCCGTCCCCCGTCCGCCGTCCGTGGCACTTTGCCCAGTTAGCGTTGAGCTAAAATTACGAAATTTGGTTTCTGGGTTTGGACCAGCCCCACAATGATCCTCGAAACTTTTCATAACCCTAGGTCAAGGGGAAGGGGTTCAAAACGAATTTTGAAATTTCGACAATGTCATATCTCTAAACATTCTCATGAAACGGTGTAATTTTTAGTTCACTTTTGAATGACCTGAAAAATTACGAATCTTTAAAGACCAATTGGATTTTTGTGCTACCATCCGTTCGAACACTAAACTTCGCGTCGAAAACGGCCGTTAGGTGGGTCAACCTTCATCTTCCCGGTAAACTACAGTCTAGAACTTTTAACCGTGAGTCGGGGATAGACCACATTGCAATATTCACTCGGTTGCTCATCTGTAAAATTGTTTAAATAATACCTTTTTGTAATAATACAAATTAAATTTTGATGATGAGCTATTGACTTGAAATTTTAAAAATAGTTCAGAACCGGATCACAATGCAATATTCACTCGGTTTCTTGTCTGTGAAATTGTTTAAATAATACCTATTTGTTTAAACAAATTTAATTTTGATGATGAGCTAGATACTTGAAATTTTAAATGTAGGTCAGAAATGGATGACATTTCAATATTCACTCGGTTTGTATGACATGGTATGAGTATGGTATGGTATATTATTGTATGTATGATTTGGTATAGTACAGTATGGTATGATAGGAAAGAAATTCGTATGGTATGGTAGGAGTACGGTGAGAATATGGTATGGTGCCGATTTGCAACACAGTCTGGTCTAGACAGAAGGGTGATCTGCACAAGGAAGATAATAAACCGTTGTATCAAGAATTTGCAGAGTTTTTAGTTCCTTTTTGAATGACCTGAAAAATTACAAATCTTTTAAGACCAACTGGATTTTTGTGCTACCAGCCGTTCGTTCACAGTGAGCGCGCAAAGGTTTAGGAAAAACACTAAACTTCGCGTCGAAACCGGCCGTTAGGTGGGTCAACCCCCAGACGCCCAGAATAAAACTACCTACCTTTTTTCATCTTCCCGGTAAACTACAGTCTAGAAATTTTAACCGTGAGTCGGGGATAGACCACATTGCAATATTCACTCGGTTTCTCATCTGTAAAATAGTTTAAATAATACCTTTTTGTTTATTACTAACCCCGATGGTGAAGTCAGAATTGCGATTTCTTATTCCGTTCTCAAACTGGAGAACTTTGAAGATGAAGAAACATGGTTGTTACTTTAGGTGTTCTTCGCGGTTCATCTGCTCTAATCTGATAACGGAATGAGGTATCGCAATTCTGACTCATCCCTATAATAGGTGAATAATTCACCGATCAAAAATGAATAAAGAAAATTTGATATAAAACCAGGTGAGACATTTTACATAAAACCAGTTATTTATTCGAACATTCGCTCTTATAGCCATGCTGAAGGACTGTGGATTTTTTTTATTGAACTGCGTTTTTAGAGGTTTTAGCGTGAAGCCACTCGAAAAACGTCGAAAAAATTGCTTTTTCCCAACACTCCACAGGCAAAACGTCTAAAATCGTAATTTCAACCTACAGAGCTACAGTTCAACGCAGAATTTAATTTGACACAACGTTTATTTCTAAGTAATGTTTTATTAAACTGCGTTTTCGGAAGTTTTTACCGTAAAAACGCTGAAAAACATTGAAAGGAGTGTGTTTGTCCATGAAGCGGTTATATCAGTTCAGGGACGCCGGTGTGGTATATTCGTGAAAAGCGTGCAAATCCCTACAAGAACTGCGGTCGAAATTATGAAAGTGAAAATGGTTACTTCGTCACTATTTCGATCGATGTTGCACAGTGGCCTCGATTCTCTGCCTCGAAGAACTTCTCGTCCCTCTTCCATCTCTTTTTATCTCTCTTTCGAGACATTTGACCTTTGGACATTGGCATTTCGCGGGGAAGGAGGAGGGATGAGATGAAAACAAGGTTTTTTCCCCTTCGTCTCGCTGGTCTTTGAAGGGGGGGGGGGGGATGTTAGGGCCGTCTGTGGACCAAAATGTCAAACAACTTCAAATGTCAAAATCGAACGAGGGGATTCCCATAGCAACCCCTGAGATCCAAGGACCTTAAAAGCTCCGGTTCATCTCATTCGACGTAGGATTTCCTTTACTACAACGTTTATTTTGAAGTGTTTTTTCGTTAGAGTGCATTTTCAGGGGTTATAAACGCTATGACTCTCCAAAATCCACAGTCATGCAGCATGGCTACAAGTGCAAATTTTCGAGAAAAAAAAACTGGTTTTATGTCAAATGTCTTCACTTTACTGGTTTTATGTCAAATGTCTCCATTTTACTGGTTTTATAACAAAGTTTGTCTCCATTTGTTGCCGAGTTTTATATACACATCAGTTTATAGATTGTTCAACGCTGAACACGATAGTGAAGCCAGAATTACGATATCTCATTCCTTTATCCGATTAGAGCAGATGAACCGTGAAGAACATTTTAAGTAACAACCACGTTTCTTCGTCTTCAATGCAAATCGACAGCAAATCGACCATTGATCACATCTTTTATAGGGGCCCCATGAATGGGCAGCCATTATCGGCGGTTTGGAAAACTCAGATTACTGACCATTACGCTACGGTTGCCCAAATAAAGGTACAAGAAACTATTGATTCTGGAACACCTCAGGTGGTCTCTGAAATTATAAACTACGAAACGATGAAAGCGAAAATAGAGGGGGTCTCATGGAATATGGTTACCGATGCAGAGGATTTGGATACAGCAGCGATGAATTTTGAACTAGTATTGAAGTCTATCATTCAGCAATCTACTGATATAAAAACTAAGCCGTCCCATAAACAGACGAAACTAAAACCTTGGATGACTTCAGGCCTACTTAAGTCAATTCGAATTGAAGAAAAGCTCGGTAAGCGCCTCGTTCGTCAACCTTTCAATGTTGCCCTTAGGGAGAAGCTCTCAAAATATACAACCAAATTACAACTCCTAATCAAAACTGTAAAAAGCAATTACTACAAAAATGAGATTAAAAACTCTGCAAATTCTTGACACAACGGTTCATTATCTTCTTTGTACAGATCACCCTTCTGTCTAGATCACTAGGTCTAAATGTCTAGATCCTAAATGTTAGATTAATTATTATTATAAATTATCACTAATTTTAACAATTTTATCAAGTACCTAGTGAAAATTATAATAATTTATTGTTAGGTATTAATAATTCGTATTTATTATTAATAATATTTATTATAAATTATGAGTAATTAATACGATATAATTCTTGGGTTTTTAATACTACGTCGGTAATAATTTTTCTATAAAAGAAGTACCTACCAACAAACATTCGAAATTACCTTCATTTCCGTAGCACGAAACGCACCTCAGAACAACAAACTCGACATCACTCAAGCCATATGATGTTCCAAAGAGCTTGTTGAAATAAAAAACTCTGCAAATTCTTGACACAACGGTTCATTATCTTCTTTGTACAGATCACCCTTCTGTTTAGATCATTAGGTCTAAATGTCTAGATCCTAAATGTTAGATTAATTATTATTATCAATTATCACTAATTATTAATAATTTTATCAAGTACCTAGTGAAAATGATTATAATTTATTGTTAGGTATTAATAATTCGTATTTATTATTAATAATAATTATGATTAATTATGATTAATTAATACTATATAATTCTGGGGTTTTTAATAATGTTTCTATAAAAGAAGTACCTACCAACAAACATTCGAAATTACCTTCATTTCCGTAGCACGAAACGCACCTCAGAACAACAAACTCGACATCACTTAATCCATATGATGTTCCAAAGAGCTTGTTAGTATGAAAATGGACCTGTATTTCAAAAGTTTGATTCATGATCGTGTTGTGGGGCACAATCTTTGAGCCGTCATTGTGAACGAACGGCTGGTCGTACAAAGCTGCGAATGGTCTTAAAAAATTCTACGGAACAAACTCTATCTAAATATGAAATAAAAAATTCGTTTTGAACCCCTTCCCCTTGACCTAGGGTTATGAAAAGTTTCGAGGACCATTGTGGGGTTGGTCGAAACCCATAAAAAAATTTCGTAATTTTAACTCAACGCTAACTGGGCAAAGTGGCGCGGACGGCGTACGGCGTACGGCGGACGGACGGATTTTTTTTTTATTCGATTTTCTGAATCTACGTATCTTGAAACGTAAACCAACCAATTTTGAGGGGGGATTAAAAAAATTTTTTCTTTGGGCGATTCCAATGGTTCATTATTGAAGATAATAAACCAAAAAAAAAAAAAAAAACGTCCGTCCGCCGTACGCCGTCCGCGGCACTTTGCCCAGTTAGCGTAGAGGAGCAGTCGAAGGAGAAGTTCTCAAGTTTAAGGATAAGCCAATAGAAATGGTAAACGATTTTAATAATCATTTTACAACGGTTGGGGAGAAAATAGCGGAGGAGGTCTCGGGGCAGGAAGTACCCAAAGTCGAATCCAGACGATATGACTATACTGATAAATTTCTAGAAGTTTCCGAATACGATGTAATAAAAGTTATAGACATTTGAAAGGCGGATCCAGTCCTGGTATCGATGGCTTCACTTCGGAACTGATAAAAAGGTTTAAGGATCAATTAGCAGCCCCAATAAAGGAAATAGCCAACCGTAGTTTTTGTGAAAATAATTTCCCTGCAATATACAAACGAGCGTTGCTCATTCCTCTGTATAAGAAAGGTGATCCTGAGGACATGCATAATTATCGACCTACATCTCTTTTGTCTGTCATAGCTAAGATTATTGAACGATTAGCAAAGAATTATTTTGTTGATTTCTTAGAAGAGCACAGTTTAATTAGTAATAGACAGTTTGGTTTCCGTAAAGGTAGAAGTACTGACGATGCAATCGGCTACATGACAAGAAAGGTTTTGGCGGCAATGGATGATGGAAATAGAGTAATTTGCATATACCAGGATCTTGCTAAGGCTTTTGATACGGTTTCCCATGTGAAGCTGGTTCAAGCTGTTGAGCACACTGGTATCAATCGGGGAATCGTCAAGTGTACGGCTAGTTACCTAGAACAGTGGTTCCCAACCCGTGGTCCGCGGACCACTTGTGGTCCGCGCCGAGTTTACGTGTGGTCCGCGGGCTGTTTCAGAGTACGTCTTATAATTCACGGTTTTCTTCATCAATACAAGTATTACAATGTTTTTACTGGCTATATAATGAGACATTCATCCTCGGATATACGTTTGTTATGAAAGTATGCCACATGAGTAATGCGGTTTTTGTTCTGATGTTAGGCGTGGAGTGATCTTGCCAGTAAAATGCAAAACCAAGGAAGTCACTGAGGGACTTAGTGTCATATTTTGTAAGCGTTTTACAATAGATTTATAATGTTTCTATAACTATATTAAGACTATAACTATGTTTTTTTTCTAATTACTTACTCTTAATACAATGTATATTAGAGGATTTAAAATATATTTCTCTAGTTTTCAATTTAATTTACCTAGTTATAAAATCATGTGGTCCGCAGACGTTTTCTTATAGATCTTGTGGTCCTCAAGGGAAAAAGGTTGGGAACCACTGACCTAGAAGACAGGTGTCAATACACAAAAGTTGGTGGGGTAGTTAGCGAGAAACAAACCTGCAGGTGTGGAATCCCACAGGGTACGGTGTTAGGCCCCATCTATTTTATCGTTTTCATGGACCGATTACTAAGAATAAACACGGGTGGGGAAACGGTATCTTTTGCTGATGATACGGCTTTACATAGTAGCAGGAACTAGTTGGGATCAAGTGGTTAAAAAAGCTGAAGTCTGCCATACTAAAACTCTCAGCTGCCTTAGGGAGATGGGTATGAAGATAAACCTATCAAAGACCAACAAGATGATGTTGTGTCCACTACATCAGGACCGTCGCTGCGAAGTTTTTGAGAGGGTTGGAGAGTTCTTACCTCGCCCGTTCAACTTAAATTTGATTCTCGCATCAGAAAAATTAGAAGTATACGATGCAGTGGTGAACTTTGTTCGTGACAGTGCTATTGTGGTGATCTTCATCCACGGGAAGAAACAACTTCGCCTGACTGTTTCCAGCGTCCTGCGTTTTGAGTGGCCCCTTGATCGCTGCTTTCGGTTTGTGTGTTCGTCATGTGTTCTACTCGACTGCGAATTACTTACGCGAAATTCTTTTCTGATTGACTTTTACCTTGTCTCAATCTTTCGCATTTAGTTCTAATAAAAGAAAGTTCACAAGTAAAATTAGGGATTTATCTTTTATCAAGGACCTCCAAATCCCACAGTGGTGACCCCGAATCGAACTTTCAGTGCACCGAACTACTCCTCCACTTCAAGAGCGGTAAGCGAATTCTGTTCGTCGCAATTCCTGGCAACAAGGTACGTTCCTTTTCTGTCCCTTTTCTCTCATAAAACGTCATGAGCCGCGACGAAGGTGCAAGCAAGGTCAACCTTATGCCCGATATGGGAACTGAGGACGTCAATGAAGTCGCTCATTTGGCCGTAAAGAAACTTCCCCCGGTTTGGCGAAAAAACATACAAGTATGGTTCATGCAGGTAGAAGCTATCTTCCGTACCTCTCGTATTTGTCGTTAAAATACCAAATTTGACCACATTTTGGCCACTTTAGATGCTGACATCGCCGAAATGATTTCAGACTTGTCATGGATCACCTGTTCCAGGCTCCATGCCTTTGCCCCAAACCTTCTCTTCTCTTTCCACAGTGCCGCCAATCTTATTTTTATTTTCCTATAGTTGGCTATACTGCCTACCCATCCCTTCCCTCTTCAAGGGACCAGCTACCACTAATCACGATTCGCTTCCTGTTCTTCGATACGTTCAGATCTATTCCTTTTTTTTTTGATTTGTGCCTAATCAGCTATCTCGCCATTTTTATTTAATTTCAAATCCGCCACGTGCTAATTTTATTTTCACTTTTATCACTTATTAGTGAAGTATTAGTTTCTTTTGCGTTAGACACCTGAGTGTTGCTAAGACGTCAATTACCAGGTTGTATGTAAGTAATTTAATTTAATATTCTTTTTGCATCTTTGTTCTTTTTCCCATTTTCCATTTTAGATTAATTTCCCTTTATTTTCATTGAGGTTCTGATTTTTCCTTTTTTATTTACACGGCTTATTTCTGCTTGCCTATTTCAACCAGTACAGTTTATTTTTCCCTTATTTCTCTATTTTATTTTACTTCCCTTGATTTACCTTGTCTTGTGGCAAGGCCCTTTGATTTAATATTTTCTGAACTCAAGAGAGTTCAGTGGTAGCAGAGCTGCTTACAGGGCAATTAAATTTAACTGCCATAGCTGATTTAATAGACGGACGTCGTACTGTCTATTACAGACTTCCTAACAAAACCTAGGTCAGACTCTCCCTACACAGATCTCAAGGAAAGGTTGATCCGAGAATTTCAGGAGACCGACCAACGCCGTACTACCAGGCTATTGACGGAGATGGAGCTGGGTGATAAGAAGCCTACGCAACTTTTGCGTGAAATGCGCAGGCTGGCCGGGGAAAACGTTAAAGATGAATTCTTCATGATTTTAATTCTCAGCTCAGTGGTACATGCATATTCAGTAAAATTGATTTAATTTGGGCTTACCACCATATACCTGTTTCTCCAGAGGACATTCCTAAAACAGCTGTTACAACTCCATTTGGACTTTTCGAATTCCTACTACTCCCGTTTGGTTTGATGAATGCCGCCCAATCTTTCCAGCGCTACTTAGATTCCATGCTACGTAATTTGCCTTTCGTTTACAGCTACTTGGATGACCTTTTGGTCGCGTCAAAATCCCAAGAAGAACACAACCACCACTTGAGACAACTCTTGAAGTGTTTGGACGATCACAGCATCTGTATCAACGTAGCGAAGTGTGAGTTTGGTGTGCCTGAAATTTCATTCCTTGGCTACCAAATCACTAACTCTGGAATATTACCGCTACCTACGAAGGTACAGGCTATTCAAGAGTACCCACTTCCAGACACTGTTGAGGATCTCCGACGGTTCTTGGGGATGGTAAATTTTTATCGCCGTTCCTTACCAAATGCTGCTTGTTTACAACAACCACTTTATGATCTCTGTTCAGGTCCAGTCAAGAAACGAGATAAACGACAAATTGCCTGGACTGAGGAAACCAAGGAATCTTTTGATTGCCTGAAGGCTGAATTGTCCAAGGCAACACTCCTTGCTCATCCATCTCCCAAACTTCCGAATGTACTATCAGTGGACGCATCCGACTTCGCTGTGGGCGCTTCACTGCAACAGGTCCGCAACTCTGTCCTAGAACCACTTGGTTTCTACTCGAAGCGACTCTCAGAAACCCAACGCAAGTATAGTACTTACGACAGAGAACTTTTGGCTGCCTACCAAGCTGTGAAGTATTTCAAATTCATGCTAGAAGGCAGATCTTTTACTATTTACACAGATCATAAACCTTTAACTTATGCATTTGCGCAGAAACCTGATAAAGCATCACCACGACAGCTATGGCATCTGGATTTTTTAGCCCAATTCACAACTGATATTAGATATGTCCCTGGCAAACCTAATGTCCCAGCTGACGCTTGCTCCCGCATAGCTAATATATCCACAATCACTATGCCAAGTGCTGTACCCCTAAAAGAAGTTGCAGAAGCACAAACCTCCTGTTCAGAACTACAACACTTACGCAATTCTGAAACTTCTTCTTATCAGTTTCAAGCCATCACATTACACGACAACCTCGAGTTGTTTGGTGACAGTACAACAGGAAAGCTTCGACCATTCATACCTTCAACATTGAGACGTGCTGTGTTCAATTCAATTCACGGATTGGCACACCCTGGCATCACTGCTACTGTCAACATAATGCAAGATCGCTTCTGCTGGCCTTCTCTCAAACGGGACGTGACTCTTTGGGTGAAAACTTGCATCCCTTGTCAGCGGGTGAAGACTCATCGGCATACTTCCAGTGCCATTAGTTCTTATCCCCAGGTAGAACGTCGTTTCTCCCATATCAACATGGATATTGTGGGACCTCTTCCTCCATCTCAAGGCAACTGGTATCTCCTCACCATCATTGATCGGTTTTCACGATGGCCGGAAGCAACATCACTGATAGAAATAACAGCAGAAGCTGTTGCCTCTGCGTTACTTTCTACGTGGATCTCTCGTTTTGGGATACCACGGTTTGTGACCACTGACCGCGGGAAGCAGTTTGATTGCAAATTATTTACAGAATTGTCTAAGCGTCTTGGTATTGATCACCTGAAGACAACAGCATACCACCCAGCAGCCAACGGAGCCGTAGAACGCTGGCATCGAGTACTCAAAGCAGCCTTACGTGCACAAATGGATGGAGACTGGGTGGCCAAACTACCAACAGTCATGCTAGGTCTCCGATCATACATGATTCCAGGATGCAGTACGACACCGTCTGAACTGGTATATGGCGAACCAGTTACCTTGCCATCTGACTTCTTTGAGGACTCTGCCCTGCCTACTGACATACCAGCGTTTCTACACAAACTTCACGACCATGTACGCCGAATCCGCCCAGTGGCTTTCCGACATAACACCACCAAACCTGCCTTTGTACACCCGGACTTGATGAATTGTACACATGTGTTTATACGCCAAGACGCAGTATGGAGACCCTTACAACCAGTATATGATGGTCCTACCGTGTTACATCACGCACAACCAAAGTTTTCAAAGTTGCCACACCACGAGGAGATCAGACTATTTCAATCGACAGGCTGAAACCAGCTTTTCTCCTGCAGGATGACTCCACTGAGACTGCTAATGGTGCTGCGGTTGACCAGCCTGCTGGTACTCAATCTACTTCTAGTCCAGGAACAACTGGGCTAATGCCAATTACCATACCTTCCCCTGCGGAGCCCCAGACTCAAAGGCCGACAGCCACGCACCCACCAATCACCACACGACGTGGCCGGCAGGTGCGTTTCCCAGCTCGTTACCTGACTTGAGCGTCGTACCGACTGGGAGGGGAGTGCTGTGGTGATCTTCATCCACGGGAAGAAACAACTTCGCCTGACTGTTTCCAGCGTCCTGCGTTTTGAGTGGCCCCTTGATCGCTGCTTTCGGTTTGTGTGTTCGTCATGTCGCATCCGTCGTGGAATAAGGGAACAACTCAAAAAACGCCATTTTTGAGTTAGCACTGGAATTGTATTATGGAAGGGGTCTATTTTGTCCGTAGATGGTCGGAACGAGGCTAGTTCATTCCTGCTCCTCGAGTTGCCTCGTCTAGCCACTTGTTGCCAAGGGGATTAGGAATGGCCATTGGCGAAAGAGCAAAACTTCAAACGCGTTTTCCCGAAAATCAGCTTTTCTTGATTGTTCCCTTATTCCGCGACGGGTGCGATGTGTTCTACTCGACTGCGAATTACTTACGCGAAATTCTTTTCTGATTGACTTTTACCTTGTCTCAATCTTTCGCATTTAGTTCTAATAAAAGAAAGTTCACAAGTAAAATTAGGGATTTATCTTTTATCAAGGACCTCCAAATCCCACACTATTAAGCTATGATCCAAAAAGAGTGCGTTTTACTTAATTATATCTATTCATTTATTTTTCTTCTTATTTTATATCATTTAATCATTCTTATCTTATATCATTTAATTGGTTATGTTATTGTAATATGATGCGGCCGTATAGGCTATGCCTGAAGCCAATAAAGAAAAAAAAAAAAAAAGACCAACTTTTTGGCGTTTGCATTCCGTGAAAATGAAACTCCCCAGATCATAAATATAAAATACCATACTTCTCAGTGTCTTGACCAATGGCAGTGTGACTGCCCAGTAATTAATCAGGCGTCCTCGATTCGTTATTTAGGAGTTGAGGTTGACCAACATTTTTTTTTTTTTTTAAATCAAATTTTATTTGGCTTTGTTAGGAGTACATACAGCCATGCACACTGAATCGTCACATTATGGTCATGTTTATAAATCAACAATCAAAATGCCTTCGTATACAATAAAGAATACAATTAAATAAATCTTATTGAATAAACAAATCAAACCGATAATTTTAAATTAACAAAAAACTCATATACAAAATGAAAGACACTAATTTCCGACAAAATTTGTCGATAATGGAAAGGTAAATCTAGAGTGCCTATAAATTTGTTGTACATTATATCTCTAACATCTTTATATGAATCACACTCCATCATTATATGCTCCAGCGTCCCTTCGCCCTCTCCGCATGCCAGGCACTGCGGAGAAAGCTCCGGATTTAGGAACCTATGGGTGTAGCTCGCGCACAAACCATGGTTTGAGCGCAACCTACACATTGTAACAATCATAGATCTATCTGAGCTGACCCCAGCAAACCAAGGATTAAAATTTGGTTGAACTTGAATGGCTTTGTACTGCGTCCCTTTTGCTGATCTTATGTACTCAGCAACCCACACAGATTTATAATGGCGGTTTATAGTCGGGTAGAAATCTTCTTTGGGAATTTTCATTTCTAACTCCGTTCCATTAGTTGCCCCTGCCTTAGCCAATCCATCTACGTCCTCGTTATATTGGATACCACTGTGAGCTTTGATCCAGATGAATTTCACAGTCACATCCATTCGTGAAAGGTGCCACAGCTTAGTCAGAATAGTGGCTACCAACGGATTTCTCGCTCTTTTCGGACCTTTTCCTTTCAATAGCGTTAAGGCACTTAATGAATCAGAAAATAAAGCAATATTGCTGCAAATGGTCGCACTATTACCAATCACATAGTCAAGGGCTTGTATGATAGCAATCATTTCTGCTGTAAAGCTGGAACATTGTTTGGGTAATAAGTACTTACCCTGACTATTATTTGTTATGTCAATGAACGCGCAACCCACGCTAGTGGAGGATTTGGAGCCGTCAGTGAATAAGATGGAGTGTTCTAAATATTTATTACACAAATATTCCAAGAAATTGGAGTTAACTATTAAGTGGGACTCCTCGCGGGGTTTCCCGTTTGACGTAACCTGAACTGGTAACATCAGAGCTTCATAAGCTATCGTAAATTGAGGCGGTTTCGGGGCTGACCACATTGCTTTTAATTCACAGAAGTCCTGAATATTTAAACTGGGATTTAAACTGAATATTTAATTGAAACTGAATATTTAATTGAATTAACTGAATATTTAAACTGAACATTTAAAATGGGATAGGCATGTAAATAAACTGAACAATTCTATAAGGAAATTGATTTATGTATGCAGAGAGTTGAGGAGTTTTTTATGTAGGGATGCATTGAAAATGTTTTATTTTACAATGATTCAATCGTTGTTGATTTATGGGGCTTCGGGCTGGGGTGGATGCAATGCTACACGACTGAATTCTATTTTTATTGCACAAAAATTGGCGATTAAGGTAATCCTCAAAAAAAAGAGAAGGTATTCAACCGAACTGCTTTTTGGGGATTTTGGGGTACTCACGCTCAGGGATCTTATAAACAAGGCCGCCATTATAGAGATTTATAGGGACCTCCGTGATGGAAATATAGAATTATTGTAGGAGGGTGCAACGAGATCCAGAGGGAAATATTTGGTGGTGACGCCATTCCGAAAAACCTCCCATGGCCAAATGGCGTATGACCACAAAGGTGCAAAGCTTTTCAATGCTCTGCCGTGGGAACTGCGCGCCACGCAAGAGTGCGGGAAATTCAAGAGGGAGCTGAAAAAACACTTTGCTGCCTAGCACACTACAAATTGAGATGTAAAATTATGTTCTTGAGTTAATGTTTAACCTTTGTAGCAGTTAATTAATTTCTTGATTGTCTATTTTTATTTATTTTATTTTTTTTGGCTCTGGGTCAATAAAAAGTGTTTTTCCGTTACGTTTTTGTTGATCTGGAAATATTAAGCAAAATATGTATAAATAGTAATAAGGTGTTTTTTTCTTTTTGTTATTACAATCATTTTTTGTTTGATGTAGAACTACTAAGCTAGTATGTATTAATAGTAAGCTTTTAGTATTTACTACTCCCTTCCACAGCACAAGTCTATGACTTAAAGTGGAGGGTTGCATTTTTCCTTGATTAGTATAGTGCAATTGTATGCTTATGAATTTCACTAATAAATGCTTTAATTTAAAAAAAATGGGCTCCAGTTCGAGAACGGAATAAGATATCGCAATAATTATGACTAATTATTATGACTTCATCATAATTCTCTGTTCTGCATAATTTCAATTTCAAGGGCCTGACCACAAATGGTGCCAATGCGATCGATGCTTTATCGGCGATTATGAAAAAGGATATGAGAACCTTCGTGCAGAGTCTGGGGGACCGCATGGACACCTGAGGAAACGACGCCGTCTGTGCTGGAGCTGGTCAATGTGGGGATTTGAAGATTCTGTGTTATAATGTTAATGGTGTTAAGAATAAGATTAAGATGTTAGATTTTTTGAATTTTTTGCATGTCTTTGATATATTTTTTCTTGTGGAAATTCACGTGGTGAGTGAAGATTGGGATAAATTTAGGGGGCTTTTCAGGGAGTTTGAAGTCAGGGATGTACCAGCAACTAGATCGGCAACTTACGGGAGGGCCAGTGGAGGTATCATAATGGGTATTAAAGGGAAATTGGTTGGCAGGGGCTGTAGTTTTGAGAGGGTTGAAGGTACTGATGTGGTGACAGTGAGTACAGAAGGGTTTGGTAAGGTGGTAGTCATACCAGCGTACTTTAGTGGAAGTTTATATAAAGCCACTGGGTGTCCCTGGCAGGATGACTATGATAAGTATAAGGATGTATTGACTAGCATTGGCGCTCGGAATATGGTATTTGTGGGGGATCTGAATGGGAGGGTTGGGGAGGAGCAGATTGTACCGGAGGAGCTGGTTGAGGGAACATCAATGGGCCCAAGTAGAAGGTCATGGGATGGGAGGGTGGATGTGAAGGGGAAAAAAATAGTGGAATTATGTGATGAGGTCGGGTTGGTAATACTGAATGGCCGGGCAGTGGGTGATGAGGAGGGGCATTATACCTATGTGTCGGGCACGGGCTGCTCTGTGCTGGATCTTGCTTGTGTAACAGGAGAGTTACTGCCAACAGTGAAAACCTTTGAGGTACTAGCCGAGATCTTCTCAGATCACATGCCAATAGCACTGACCCTGGAACTGTTGGGTCCTCCGGGGGGTTATGAGGCACTGCCCTTGCTACCAAAAGCTATATGGGACCCTAAGTTGGCAGAGGTATATCGGACGAGACTTAAAGTATGTATGCAGGATGCAGCAGTAGGCAGGAAGCTCCCGATCCAGGACGAGATTAACAGGCTCATAGACGCCATTAAAGAAGCGGCCAACTATAAAAAGGATGCTGGTGGTAGGGGTGGGTTGGGGAGGAGGAAGTGGTTTGATGGTCAGTGTTCCCGAGTGCGCGAGAGATCATTTGCACTGTTGAACCTATTACGGAGTACAGGGTCTATGGCTGTTAGGAAAAGGTATGTAGAGGTAAATGCGGAATACAAGGAGATATGCAGGCAGAAGGAGGTGAGTTACAATAGTGGCTTAATTGAACAAATCAGCAAATCCAAAGATGCCAAGGAGTTCTGGACTGCCGCAAATTCACTAAAAAATAAACAGTTCATTAGCGGTAGGGACGTGAGTGTAGATGATTTTGCGAATTACTTTGAAAAGCTGCTGAACCCTCCGGAGATTACGGAGCCCCATCAATACGCTGAGCCACTGGTAGAGGTGGACCTGTTGGATAGACCGTTTACGCTGGACGAACTGAGGAGGGTAATTAAGACTACAAAAGCAAACAAGGCCCCGGGGAAAGATCGGATACCTGTCGAGTTTTTTAAGGATGCTCCCGAAGAATTTCTTAGGTTGATTCTGAGAGTGTTCAATCAGATTCTGGAGGATGGCAAGGTCCCGCAGAGCTTCAGTGAGGCGATAATTTTCCCCATTCATAAAAAGGGGGATCCAAATGAGGTAGAAAATTACCGAGCGATTTCGTTTATGGATGCGATAGCCAAGCTGTTCACAGCCTTGCTGGGGAATAGGTTGAATGAATGGCTGGCAGTGGATGGTGGGTTGGTGGAATGCCAGGCCGGGTTTAGAAAGGGTTACAGCACGGCGGATAGTATCTTTAACTTAATGAGCATTGCGAAGATCACTTTCAGAAGGAAGAAGAAGCTATACCTGTTCTTTGTAGACTATAGAGCTGCGTTCGATTCAGTGATGAGGAAGGATCTTTATTACAAACTCTTCAACATGGGAATATCTAGCCGCTTTGTGAATATAGTACGGGCCATTTATCAGAACACGACTGCGGCTGTCTGGTCGACCCGGGGGCTGTCGCGAGAAATCAAGATAGGCTCTGGGGTGAGGCAGGGATGCCTGATGAGCCCAACCTTGTTTGCGATCTACCTTAATGATATGCAGGAGTATTTGGGAGGAGGGGTGTTAATTGGAGGTCGAAGAATTAACCTGCTTATGTATGCGGATGATGTGCTTGTGGCGGATAGCATTGGGGGTTTACAGATGATGATAAATCAACTGCGGAGGTATAGTGATGAATGGAATTTAAAAATAAACACTGAAAAGTCCAAAGTTATGGTGTGTAGGGAGGGAGGTGGTAGGCTGGCAAGAAATGAAAGGTGGTATTATGGAGGTGAAAGGCTGGAGGTGGTTGACAAGTATAAATACCTAGGAGTATTGGTGACCCCTTCAATGTCACTCAGCTTGCATTTCAAGGAGAAACTGGTGGCAAGCAAATGGGCGGTGAATAGTGTTTGGTCACGTCTGCTATCCAGGAATGACATCCCATTTGATAGGAAGCTCCAGGTTTTCCAGGCGTTGTCACGGACGGTGATGTGTTATGGAGCCCAGGTTTGGGGATACCGGGAACATGAGGAGGTGGAAAAATTATTAAGATACTTCGTGAAAAGAGTCTTTAGATTGCCCCAAACCACTCCGAATTATGTAATATATAATGAACTAGGTCTGGTAAAGGTGTATGAGCATACCCTAAGGCTTCATTTGGGCTATATGGGTAGGGTCCTAGACCAGTCGGATGATAGGCTGAACACTTTTTTGGCTAAACAGCTCATCCAGAGGAACGATGGGTGGTACCCAGCCTGGAGGGGACTAGCACAAACATACGCCGACGAAAGGAATGCCGAGTTTAGGGAGGTGCAGGACTTTAAGAGGATAAACAGAGAGATATTAAAAGGGTGGAAGGCTGTTTTTGTTGGGAGAGTGAGAGAGCAATGTAGGGAGTCTGAGCACCACTGTTTGTACGCTAGTCTGGATCACAAAAGCACTGGATACATGAGTTCAGTGAATGGATGGATGATTGGGAATGTTCTGAGAGCAAGGGGTGAATTGTTCAACTTGAACACGATCCCCAATAGGCCGGACCGACAATATGACTGCGCATTATGCAATCTGAAGGTGCCTGAGGATACGAGGCATTACCTGGCAAAATGTCCAGTGTTGGCGGAGTTTAGGGTCAGGTATCTGAAGAAGGCATATTTGTCGGATGAGGAACTCGTGGAGGTCCTGAATGGCAAGGATTGGCAGGGGCTACACCTCTATATTGTAAGCTCGCAGAGGTATAGGTTGGAGCTGCTGAGGGAGTTTAATTATTTCTGAGATGCAAGTGAACGATTTGGGATGCTGTTTGTGGAGTGGCGCGTAAATTGGGGTATATCTAACGGAATATGTGAGGGATGCATCTAGGTATAGGAAATTTCGGGTAATATATTATATTATGTGGATAGATTATTGTGCTCCGTTGTGATTTCTTCTAAGCCTTGATACCCTGAATTTGAGACTGGAATATTCTCTGTTAATTTGCTTATGTAATGTAACTTTGAAATGTAACTTTGAAATGTAACACCTGTACTATATATACACATTTATATGTATATAGTTAATCTGCACTGTGGCCAACTAGACAGACGGCATTTTGCCATGTCGAAATTATGTTTATATATTCTATTTTGTTATTATGCATGTTTTGCAATAAACATTTCTTCTTCTTCTTCTTCTTCTTCTTCTAATTTCAATTTCAATTTAAATTTAATTTTTAATTTTAAATTATGAAAGAGCATCATTGTGGGGTTGACCCGAACCTGTTTCTTTTAGTTTTCGTGCTAAATTTCAGGCCGATTTGCTCCCTTCGAGTCCTCGAAGTGCTCGTACGAACCTTTGGTCTTGAAAACTTCTCCAACTCAAATCCGTTGAAATCTCGTCCGTAAGTATCCCAAAAGTGGCGTTGTCGGTCGTTTTCAAAACCTCGACTTCCGCCTCGTCCCTTCGCCCCCCAGAAATGGACCCTGACGACGTTGCTTGAACCCTTTGACCGCCAACTCGTCCCCTTTTCTCTCACGACCCCTCGACAACTCGTGAAATCGACCACTTGAGCGTCGCCTCGACTCGACTTCCTGCTCCAGTTGTCGATCGGACGTCTCGAGGCGGTTCCGTGTTCCGGTTTTTTTTTTTTTTTTCGTTCGACCTCCTCGTCGTCGTGTTCTTTGTCGGTAACAGACATGCAGCATGACCTCAATTAGCAAACTTTCCATACGAAACATCGCCCCGAGACGTCTGAAACCCCGTTTTTCAAGTTACATGTTTTCATGTTGTATGACATGTTACATTACTTTACAATTTTGAATTTGACAAAAAATACAAAAGAAGCCCCGAGTAACGTTTTAGGAAAAACCCAAAACAATACGGGTTACCAACCTTCAACGCGAACGTGATTAAAAGTTTTTCTTAAATCGAATTATATCTTCGGGACCCATTCTATAGCACATTCACAGTTAAAAGGATTGCAGTGACTCCAGATACGTCAAATCAAAGCAAAATAGTTTTTTTCTATTTTGTGCCTTGCCGACTTTGAAAATCTTCTTTTCTCTATAAAAGAAGGACTACATGCTCCCTTATGGCACCACCATGGCATAAAAAAATTTGCAATTTTTGAACCATTTTAATGGGGCTGGAGGATAGGCACTGCACCTTAGCTTGACAAATGGATTCATGTTACTACGCTGTATTGCAGTAACTCCGTACAGGGACAGAATCTGATACTGCATTCCGGCTTAGCAAATTATGTACTTCTAATTTTTACTCTAAATAGCAGTAAATTCTTATGTAAGTGGTCGCTACAACTGCATTTCAGTTCCCCAATGAGTTGTGCGCTGTCATCCAACAATTAGTATTAAATATTAATTATAGGATGACAGCGCACAAGTTTTTTGCAATTTTGCTGCATGCTATGAATCAAAAATTTGAAGTTACTCTCATACTTAAAAACATGTAGACTTCATTCAAAAGAAATAATAGATAAATGAATGCATTATAAAAATAATACTTACAACAAAAACATTATAGTGGCCTGGAAATACTAGAGTCAAGCGTAGTAATGGAGGGTACTGTATTTTAACTTAGCATTTCGTTACGGAGGTGGCGTTTACTGCAAACATCGTAACCAAATTGAGCGGGAAAACGTGCATTTCCCCCGCTTTTGGTTTATTATCTTCCATATTGAAATACCCCAAAGAAAAACACCCCCTCAAAATTTGTTGGTTTAGGTACGTTTCAAGATACGTAGATTCAGAAAATCGAATAAAAAAAAACCAGTCATGCAGAATGACTATAAGAGCGAATTTTCTAAGAAATAATTGGTTTTATGTAAAACGTCTTACATAAAACATGATGTCCATGAAGAACATCTCGAGTATCAAACACGTTTCTTCATCTTCTAAGCGCTCCAGTTTGAGAACGGAATGAGATATCGCAATTCTGTCTTCACCATCTTATTCAGCATGTAAAAATCTTAAAAATGAGATGTCACTTGACAGGTTTCATTTTTGGAATTTATGAGTGAACCTCCCCCCCCCCCCTACCCCTCAAACATCCCCAAAGCCCCCTCAGCTTTTGGACATTACAACGCTGAACACGACGGAGAAGTGAGAATTGCGATAGCGCATTCCGTCATCAGATTAGAGCAGATTAACCATGAAGAACGTATCCTTCATCTTCAAAGTACTCAAGTTTGCGAACGAAATTAGGTATCGCAATTCTGACTTTACGATCGTATTCAGCGTGTAAACACCTTTAAAATGAGGTCATGAGGTTTGAATTCCGTCATCAGATTAGAGCAGAATAACCATTGTCGGGGCAACACTGCGAGCGCTCTGGTGAAGAGTGGGAGAAACCTCACTTCCAGTTCCCCCCTGACCGCTGACCATTCAAGTCTACCCGCCAGTTTTCACATCCCAATTTTCACCGCAAATTTCCGCCCTCATCACCATTTTCCATAACTTCCGCCCTCATCGCAGATTTACCATCATCATCGATCTTCATCACACCATCTTCACCTAACCGGGGTACCCCAGGTATTCAACTTACTCGAAGACCAGGTACGAGAAGATTGAATTTTGGATCAAATCCGGCTCGAAGGACCATGAAAAGAATGGGAGGGGAAGTGAGTGGACTGTGTATTATAATTTTCTTCTCGTACCTGGTCTTCGAGTAAGTTGAATACCTGGGGTACCCCGGTTTGGTGAAGATAATGTGATGAAGATCGATGATGATGGTAATCTGCGATGAGGGCGGAAATTATGGAAAATGGTGATGAGGGCGGAAATTTGCGGTGAAAATTGGGATGTGAAAACTGGCGGGTAGACTTGAATGGTCAGCGGTCAGGGGGGAACGGGAAGTGAGGTTTCTCCCACTCTTCACCAGAGCGCTCGCAGTGTTGCCCCGACAACCATGAAGATCATATCTAGTTAAAAACCACGTTTCTTCATCTTCAAAGTGCTCCAGTTTCAGAACGGAATGAGATATTGTAATTCTGATGTCACCATGGTGTTCAGCATAAAGAAAACCTTTAAATGAGGGGTTACTTGTCAAAATGTTCCATTTTGAGAATTTATGAGGAATTTTTCCACCCTAAAACTCCCCAAAACCCCACCTTAACCTGTCGATTGCCAAAACAGATTTTTTTGTGCAAATTTGAACTTTTTATCTCAATCCTACCAAGAGTTATCGTCTAGAATGACACATACATAAATATATATATATATATTGTTGAAATGAAAGCACTCGCGGTGATATACTGGATTAGGGATGGGATATCGAGGGCTCGATATCGATATCGGTATCGATATTGACATCGGAAGAGTGGTATCGATACCAGGTAGATATCGGCTTCATAATATCGATATCAACCGATATATATCGATATCGGTTATAAAAACTCCTACTTCGTTTTTTTTTTAATTTCACCTACTTATTTTAATTTTATTTCCTTTTCTCCGAACATTTTTGCACTTGCAGTTCCTACCTAAGATACCAACTGGTCAATAATTTACCGTGGACAAAGTAGGTGATTCCATGGTAGAATAAATACGAAGGACTTGGAAATACGAAGTGGTTCAAAGTAGTGACATCTAGTGTTGATACCTACCTACAGCCTATTGGTTCAAAATTCCTTTCTAAAAAAAAAAAATCCTTCTGATTATTTTTCAGTCAGATCTTTATTTGTATTTATTTATTCATTTATTTTTTGTTCCCGTCTTGATAGGAAAGTTAAATTATACACATGAATATGTAATACGGAATTTTTATTTCAATATGTTTCTAAACGAAAATTGGACAGAATACAAGAACGGCAAAATCATAAAAGAATTACAGGTAAATTTCGGGATTCAAAAAAAGAAGCGCTCATCGAGGCTCTCCAGGAAAAGTAACTTGGAGAGAGTTTCCCCCTTCAGCCTGTTCCGGTCCGAGGTGAGAATATTCCCAGCCCTTGAAAATAGCCTGTCTGATGGTACTGAGGTTGAGGCTGACAACACAAAAACGCGGATACTTTTTAGCCAACAACAGCACGGAAACGGAATGAAGCCCACAAGAAGGACTTCACGGTTCGCCAGTGAAAGATAACAGTGAATCACAGTTTGTGATATCGACCCGATATCGGTTGTCAGAATATCGATATATCGATATTATCGCCAGTGCTGATATCGATATCAGAATATCGGATATCGGACGCTAGATATC